>JAYGXS010000001.1:72941691-72972154 GCA_036362985.1 Ligula intestinalis | reverse complement strand
TGCATCAATCAGACAGTTACTGGATTTGAGCCTTCCATGCACCTTGATTGCTGATTTGTGGAGGTAATTCATGCCCTAAAAACAAAAAAGAACGTGGTAAGTATTTTGGCATAAGAGCATTCCGGCTCAGACAAGGCACCGTGATATAGCTATTTCGGGCTATTGGCCCTCATCAGCCACGGGTAGCCAACTCTAGTGCAGCAGCTGAAATTGCCGCCACACCCGAGTTTCGAACTCGCGCCTGGCCGGTCAGGGGCAGACGTCCTAACCATTGAGCCATCGAGGTCGATGTCTAGCCGGTTGTAGATCGGGAATATATTTTTTGCCGGCATGCGATAAATAGTTCATGACCCAATGAAGGAGATAATCAAAAAACCATCAAAAGAATAAAAACTGCATTTTTCCCAAAAGGAAAAAGTCCGAACGTAGAAGAGGCACGTTTAAACAGCCGGAAGAAAACTTACACGGACCAAATCCTTAAGCAGAGAATTCTTGAATTCCCAGTCCAGGTGCCTCGTAGTGTGCGCTATTATGTCCTAAAGACAAAGCACAATTGTCATGCATTAAATCAGGTCCTGTCAACCTTCCAGCGAAAGTTTAACGTCCTGAAGTATCTCAGGTTACAATAAGGTTATAATTCTATTAGAGGATATCTGCTTGCCTCAGAATTAACTCCTCTGTGCGACGATTCAGTCAGCCTTTGTTTTATGTATAAAAATGTATGGATCGATTCCTTAGTAAATAATTACGGTCAAGTGTGAATCATTCATTTTGAACTGCATGAGCTTATTTCAATGTAAAATACCAATGGGCTTTGCGCACATTTCTGAAAACTCTCATAGTTAGTGTTCATTTTAATTGGGGCCTACTCTGATCGCCCAAATACCTAACTAGCGGTAGTTACTAGGCGACTTTCTTCTGCCGATGACTTGCAGCCTATCGATGCAGTCGAAAATCGAAGTTCCAGGAGGCGGATCAGATGAAAGCGACACGATAGCCGGAACAGGAATTTTATTCATCTAAATTTTCGAATTTCCATCAGTATCGGAGAGTGCAGTAGATAAGAGTATTACCAGCAGATGCATTGCAGTTTTTGTAGAGTGTGGTTTTTAAGCCACTGCGTACCAACTGCAATTAACGGGCCCATTGGATGGCTGACGTCTGTAGTAGTTATCTTCATTTGATGCAGTTACCCGATGATGGATTCCAGTGTGAATCCGCAATATCCGATAAATGCAAGTCCTGCTCGAGCGATTACATTTCCTGCTGCCTGAGCCCCAATCAGTCAGCTAAAGTAACTCCTGTATTTGTCCACACCCTTCCATTAAGTGATTTGTAATCTAACTTAACCACCCTAACCTCTTGTGTCACTGAAAAGTTACATAAAAATACGAAATCGTAGCAGGCCGTATTGTCTATATTATTTTATTACACTAAGATTAAAGCCTTCAATGTGGTGTGTGAACTGTTTAAATGGCCAACAGATTACAAGCCACAGAAAAAGGGCATTTAGACATACAAGCGCATGTGAAGTAGAGATGGAATAAAACTGTTCTAAACGACTCCGTCGTTTATTTGCGCTGTCGCGAAAGTGCTAAAATGCGCCATTCCAAATTTCATCTTAGGCAGTTAAGTACTACCCACAAAATCTTTGTTTTTTAGGCTTCCCTAGTCACAATAACATCAGTAATTGAAGTTTGGCAACTTAAAGCTGGCCCAATGAAATTTATCCGCCAGAATGCGTGTTTTTGTTAAATTGGTCCAGACTAAGAGGTTTAAAAACATGCAAGGATTTACGGCACGCTCCATGCTATGCCTCTGTGTCTTTAACAGCTAGTTATCTAAATATTTTGAATAATTCAACGGATCTAGTAAAAATGCTTGTTTAAATTCCATTATAGTACATTTCAATAGCAATCGGCATAACGGAGAGGCAAAGCGCATTCAAACACTTTTCTGTTTGAATCGGCATTACCCGTAAGCTCCCACGGCTACAATGTTCGTATGCCAGATTAAAAGAGTTCGACTCGAGGTAGCAGCCAACGAATTGGTTGACATTGTTATTCCGTATACTTCGAAGAGTTCGCAGCAGCTCGATCAGGGCAGTTTTGAGGTTTGTCGTAGGCAGACCGACAGGTTTTATGTGGATCTCTGTTCCCTAAACAAAGGATGGATGAGGTTAAATGAACGAAGGTTCCAGACTGTTTAAGCAAATCACTTAATCTAATCACGTTACCTTGATATCTCTACTGTGACCTTGCATATAAAAATTTTTGCACGATCGTCCATTTCCTTCTGGACTTTGAACTGTATTTGTGGAATGATGAAGTTGATACATAGCTTGAGTGCTAACGATTCAGTCCATTCGGCGCAAAAAGCCTCATTTATATATCGAGACCGAACTTTGGGCTTAAGACAGTGAGAAACTAGGAAAACTTATATTGTAAGACGTGTACGTTTAGTCCAGAAATCAGTAAAACGAACGGTGTTCTTTTGTCTCGAAGACTGTAGCTGTCTAACAATCTCGCTTTTCAGAGGAAAATAGGGACAAATCCTTATGCAAGCGATGACTTTCAGCAGTAGTCATTGACCACGCCGAAAACGTCGTTGAGTAGTGGTGCCCCTATCGGCGTCAGTATTTGCACAACAGCGAAGAGAAAAACAAGTTTTTCGAATCATCATACGAAGAGTCAATTGTTCCCCGTGATACGGTCCTACGTTGATGAGGCGAGATGCCAAACCTCATTGGTCTGACAATTTGTCAGCGAAACCAAATCAGGCCGACTGTTTACGAACTAGATCGTGCTAAAAATTGACGACGTTTGTTCTTTTGTCATTGTCGTAATATTTGGTCGTACTTATCAAAAAAATTGAGAAACGACATATACTTCCCTGCTTTAAGGAAAGCAAAGCGTTATGCGTATGATGAAAAACGAGTTTTTCAGCGTATTCTCTATTCAATGGCAATTATATAGTTGCGTGTTGAGGTGGCTATGTAGGTTTGCCACCTTATTCTAGATGTTCAACTCATCACTGTATGCTTTTTGAATTTTTCGGAATTAATGTTGGTTTCCCACTCGTATCGATCGCAAGCCTCTGCCTCGTGTAATTTATCATAAATTAAGCAAAGCAACTGACTCGGCATGGTGAAATCATGGAGTGTATAATTTCCAAAAGAAAAATACAGTAAATAAAATGCGTCATGAATCCAATTAGTAAATCATACACTGCTTACGAAACATTCGTCCAAAGGTTGAGCTGGTCATCTCATCGGAGTCTTCTATGACTAATAAGCTAAAAATCTTTAACTCGCCATCATTTCATAAAAAAATAATAAATATCTCGGGAAAAGGCAAAAACGAAGAAGCATGAAGAAAATGATATTTGAATTGGAAAATTGGCATCCCAAGAAGTCGAATTAGAAAGTGGACACCAACTTGCATGTGACGAAAACCGCATTGTTGGCTCTTGTCCGTACAAGAAAGGCCGCGAATTTATCGAAGCTGTGCGCTCGGACGCCTCAAGCAGAAGTAGGCAAGACGCGAGCCAATCCAAAGGGAATGAAAAAATACGGCAACAAGGTACTGGCGCAAGCGCCACGCCACGGCATTATCGATTTTCTCACGGACTTTCGATATCAGCTGTTAGCCATTTTGGCCCATTTACTTTTTTTCTACGTCTGACGACGAAGCGGGGCTCAAGCTTCGAAAATTCACCTAATAAGCCATCGTTCCCCAAAGTGATATTTGCTTTCTGAGTTCTGCTGCTTAAATCAGTGAAAGGCAAGTAAATTATATAGCACTAGTGCTCACTTGCCAAGTTATTGTTTGCATTCATGCAATCCCTCCCCTAAAGTGATTGTTAATCCCGATAAAACTTCTACTATCTCCTAAATTTTAGTTGCTGGACATAAAACTGCTAACACAAGCAAACATGCGAATCCCAAAAAGTAACTGAAAAGACGAAAATGCGATCGCTGGGACAAGTTTGTATTCGTCTGACATTCCGAAGTCCGTCGCGGATTCTCCCTCAAAGACCTTAGCATAAACAGTAACAGAAACGGATAATTAGTGAACAGGTAGTAATAGTATTTATAGGATACGGTCACTATGATACTGCACACTTATGACAATTAACAACTCCTCTATCGAGGATAAGTAGCCGCTTGTACTCTAATTGCTTAATGACCGGCGTGCGGTCCGTGGCCTGCTGAAATTTTATCACACGCGGTAGAGTTGGACATTTAACTACAATTCACTGTTCCAATGGCCTCACGACTGACCATTTTTTATTCAACGATCACGAACGTGGAAAGAAACAATAACTATTGCGCTCGAGCATTATGTATGGAGATTTTGCATTTCCGGAGTTTGGGATGTCAGCCATTCCTGGGCTCAGCAAAACATTCTAGAGTTAGATGAGAGTTTCATTCAAAAGATCTTTTTTATTTTTCAGGTCTGAGTTAAAATTTGGAAACAAATTAGAACATTACTTAAAATCCAAATTCGTTTCATTGTGTGCAGTTTGTAGGACACCGAATAAGCTGACAGAAACCGCAAGAACATCAAGTGCATGCTGAATAAATATTATATTATAGGTCAAGACAACCCATATAGATAGCCTAAGTCAATGCAACAAAACTGCACAGCAGTCTTTTTGTTTCATTGTTTTAGAAAACAGTGTAGAATATGGGAGTCCGGGGTGCAATCAACATGGAAATCTCCTAGGTTTTTCAAATGGACTTCTCGAGATTTGCATATTCAAGTTTTAAGAGATAGGCGTAGCTGATGTTTAGACCATTACTGTTTTGGGCCGACTCATTGCCATTATCTACCAGTAATGCACAGGTTAACGACTGTGATAGGATATCCGACCAGCATGATTAATGACACTAGGCACATAGCCGCCTAGAGGGGTTGAGCCAGTGTGTTAGCTGCGATAAAAGATGCCATTCTCACAGTGTTTTTCCATCTTGTCGCCTTTGTAAGAGATAGAGGAACAATGCATAGACCACCAGCAAACATGCTTCGCAGAGAAAACTTACTCCATCCTCCGATGCTATATATTTAAAGGCTTGTATTATGGCTTTCATGCTATTTTGGTTTTTGGAAAATGCTTCCGCTAAACTCACCATTTAAAATCCACTCAACATTTAAGGTGAATTCATTTTATCAATCTTATTTTGGTTTAAAAATTAGCCTATAAATTATGTTTATTACGGTTGTCTTTCAATTTACTTGCTTGGTAAGATCAGTCGCTCGCTGAAATAATTGCTATCATCAGATCCCCGGTATTTTTAGTGCAATTCGGGTAAAATCGAGCAGATGCAAAGGTCAAAACTTAAAATATCCGGACTTCGAAGCACACAAATTTTATTGCCTCTGTGTATTCATGTCTTCAAGAAGACTGTTTTTAACAATTGGGTCTAGAACGCTGAGCTATTTGTCAGCAAAGAAAAGGGATCTGAATAAGTCCTTACAAAATGACAAGTCTGTTGGCAGAAGTTATAAAGGTCTTTTATAACGACGACTGTCGATATTATCAACGCGATCGGAAAACAGAAATACCACTTTAAATAAAACAACAGTCAATTCATATTAACATCCTACCATATAGCTGGCCTTTCCATAGCTTATTGTCTCCATAACAGACGATACATCATTCACCGATTCCTCCTTGTCGCTTCCTAGATCCACGTCACTGCTGAAGGTCACTTTTGAAGAAAAGAGGGGTTCTTTTGTCATCTAAAAAGAGGAAGTGGATGCATAAAAACGTCACATACACTACGCATATGCATATATTCACTCAGGAATATCCGAACACTGATAAATTTGGCTTCCGAACTAAACGGAGTTCACGTGGTGTCTAGGGGGCCCGAAACGGGTGACCAACTGCCAGGCCAATGCCGGCCAAGTCATAATAACGGAGAGGGATGACAGCGTTTGGGGGTAACTTGATAGGGAACTGTTTTGGGCTTATTTTTCTTTATAAAGCTAAGCAAGCTGGAATTATTGATAGTCGTTAGAACTGGTTACAAACCGTGGAGTCGCAATAACTTTACGATGAATCTACTGACCAGTCACCTTGACATAGCCCGAAGTGCGGACAATTATTTTTCTATGATACGTTTTGACTATGAATTTTATGCAACCAGAAAACATACGCTCTAATGAACAGAAATGTTCGATTACATCAATTGTACTAGGTGTGATTTTCAGTTACCTTCAGGCAAACAATAGCTATATGCATTTGTCTGCAGTTTCTTCACTACTAACTAAATCGGTACTGTATATTTATTTTGGAATGGACCGTAAACTGCCATTTATTTTTATGAATCTTTGGATACATTTCTTAGAAAGGCAGCAGCTATCACGATTCCGTCAAGTTACTCGTCGTCGAAACCCCTGTATAATTCTTAAGCACCACCAGTTCCATATAGCTATAAGAAATGAAGGCAGTTTTGGGCTAGCGTCGGCACACTAAATGCAGAAAGATTATTTTTCCTAAGTAGTGACTACTCGAATTTCGATTAGCGTGCTTTTGAAAACTTACCGAATGCTTCTTCTTCTGAATGGGTGTCGACTTGGCGAACTCGACGTCGTCGGGATAAAGGACTAACTTGTTGACCCCTTTTCTAAGTTGCATTGATTGTTGATGACGTCTGAAAGAGGAGTCGCACAGTTGATAAGAACATGACAACAAGGAAACATCATTGACCTTATAGCCCACCAAACGAATAAATTACTTTGAAGTTCAATAGGTCTTTCGGGAAAGAGAATTTTTATTTTGTGAATTTTCGAAGCTGGAGACCCCACTTCGTCTTCAGACATAGGGAAAAGTGAATCCAAAAACAACTAACAGTTAACATTTTAAATCGTAGGAAAACCAATAATGCAGGCTACCAGGAAGAACTCAATAACCTATTTGAATTATTCTCCCAAAACGGTTATCCACGAGAATTCATACGTCGCTGTGTGAGACAACAATCGTCAAAGAAAAAAGATTCAGGCAATATCAGTCAGACGTCATATACCTGGCGTAGCCTTCCTTACATCAAAAACGCCTTCGAACTTGTTGCCAGACATTTGAGGAAGCATCATATACGGGTGGCCCATAAACCAACAGTGACATTACGCACCCAATTGGTACATCCTAAGGATAGAGTGAACTATTTAGACAGGAAAGGATTTGTCTATAAAATCCCATGTGGATCATGTGATGCGGTTTATTGTGGCCAGACCCGAAGACTCGCCTCTGTGCGCATTCATGAGCATCAATTAGCTGTAAACAGACTAGACCGTCATTCTGAAGTCGCCATGCATTGCGTAGACACTGAACACAAGTTTGCATGGGACAAAACTCTGATTGTCGCTACCTGTTCTTCTAAGAAAGGGCATGAATTCCCAGGAGTGATGCTCTCGGACACTTCATGCATCAACAGACATGTCGAGTTCGACTGTTCGTACAAAAGTCTCAAACTGAAATGGGCGAGACGCGAACCTATCCGAACAGAAAGAAACACACTGCAGCAGCCCACGCCACTGCATTATTGGTTTTCCTACGATTTAAAATGTTAACTGTTATTTGTTTTTGCATTCACTTTTCCCTATGTCTGAAGACGAAGTGGGGTCTCCAGCTTCGAAAATTCATAAAATAAAAATTCTTTTTTTCCCGAAGAACCTATTGAACTTCAAACTGTATTACTTGGGATGCCTACAGTTCAACACATACGAATAAATTACTGTTATCGCAGTACAGGCTACTGTTACTTCATTATATTTGCTTTGAGCATTGCCATAATGGCTGCATCGTTTATATTTTGCTCTAAAGGAAATTCCGTAGTTTAAGTATGATTGTTTAGTTCGTGTTTCAGAAAATTCAATTTTGTTTATAATATGAAAGTTTGCGCTCGACCTACAATCCACGATAATTAATACTTGACAACGTGCATGACGCCCTATCTGTCCGAAAGTTCTTCTTTGGCCTTTCCGTAATATTTATCTGCACTGTGTAATACGAAAACTCCTGTTGCTAGATGAGGTTGTATTATTGTAGGCCTTAGCTGATAGAACCAATCAGGCAGGTTCCTTGAATCAGTTCAGAAGTAGGCGATGCGATCACTAGAACATGAAGTTTAAACCGCTCTAAGCATGGTTCTTAGGCTACCAGTCAATCAATAAGTGCAGCGACTTGCCGCTCCCATATTGTATACTGAGATTTTAACTGAGCACGGGAATTGGTCACGTGTGGAAGGCAGGGACTATTAACAGGTGCGATCACAACGAGCCTAATTGTCGCGTACTTATCACGCCAACATTCACTCAGGACCCCAAGCGATGATCGCGAGAGCTGCTAATTTTAGTGCGCATAGGGTCGCGTGGCCATTACGGACTATTAGTACTGCTTAACTTGTGCCTTTATCACCCTTTTCTGCGGTCATCTCTGATGATGGGCTCAAGCCAAAATTCGAAGCATCAGAACAGCAAACTTATTGTTCTCGCGATGATATCTTCCACTTTCGTAGGTCTTAGGTTATTCGAAGAAATCTTGTTCGATGAAGTCACCCTAGACGAGGGACTGGCGCACTTGAAAGCATGCGATTTCGAAAACCTCATTGAGTAGAACCGTATTCAATGACTGCATTAATAAGTACCCATCGCAAGCTGCCCTTATCTTCAATTCAATAAAACAGAATGCACGGATGGTACAAAACACAATGCCTTAAATGTTGCACCTATTTTATGCATGGATTACTACCTCTGATGATGGGTGATGGATCTATTGCATATTAATAAAAGATGACATGCTTTCATTAGAACCCTGCTTAGGTCACCCAGTCTTCCACCATTGGATCAAATGTTTTCGTTAGGACGAGCCTTTTGTAGATATTAAGCACAATGACATTAACTACGAATATTAACTTTCTATGAGTGATGCAAGTTCGTTGGGAAAGCATGTCTATTCTGCAGATACAGAGGAGAATGCTTGTTCGAGGATGTCGAAGAAATCAACCAAGAATTCTGTTTGTCTGACCTATCAGCTTTAATTTCATAAGCACACCTGTTAGGATATTAGCCGGACCAAATGCTAGCAGCGTTTGGAGGCTTTCCTGAGTCATCGAGCCCAGCCAAGTGTATTTGTTTGTAAGCTCTGACCGCATACAGGCAATGACTGTCCACGAGCGATGACCTTAACCTCTGGAGAGGAAACAGATGCACAAGCTTGCTCGCACGCGCCACTGGTCGCAGTTGTCCAAATGCGCCAATCAGGCTACAGACGAACGCGCACTAAACACTCTCTTATAAGACGCTGTCCCCCTGACACAGGGAGGGTTGCACCACACACGCGGACTGCGAGGACCACCGCAAGTCCGCTTTCAGTGCCAGGGCTTGCCCCCGAGGCGGGACAAAGAGCGCGCTGGAGATCAACCAGCGGCAACATCCACCCGAGACAGCTCCTCCGGGTTTTGCACACAATAAACCCTCATCCGGGTAGATTCCAGAATTATGCCTTCTTATTGTGTTCTTCCTTGAGGATTTCAACAGGGCGTAATTCGACGGCAACACACGTCAGATGTCATCGTCAAAACACTAGCGATGCAGAACCCGTCGTTATAACAACACCAACTACAGAAACTGGTAGGGGTTTTGGATGCCAAAGTGTATTTGCTGTGCAGCCAAGCATGTGCCCAAAAAATATCAACCCACACATTAAGAGCAGATTTTAGTTTTTGGTGCGGTCATAACTTGTTTACCCCCGAACCAGTCATCGCAGGTGTCGGTGGTTGACGTACTTAATACTCCAAAAATCTGATACACCGGTACCGTTGTGGTAATTTTTTCTCGTAGCTGCCAATGTGACCACCTACGCAGATCGCCTACGGTCTACCCAGTACGCCAGCTAATGCAATTTCCTAATCAGTGTGGTTAGTAGGCTGAATTATGACTCGATAAGTTAAATGACTCACTGTCGTAAAAGTAGTCTTTCTGTCTCTCACATAATTCATTCTGTGACATCAAGGTCTTAGCATGTAATAAGCATTAAAAACTCATCGTCTGTGTTGATTAACTGTAGGAGAGCCATAACTCACACAACTCATGGCTCACAGGGTTTTCATATCCGGCAAGGATTTTGGAGTCGTCAAACCTGGACAGAATTCTGTCAGCGGAAATATGAAAGAGGATTTGACGCCCTGCCTGCTCCATGCTCCTGCGTGCTCAGTGCGAATCATTCAGCTGTATCATTAGCGCTTGATTGATCTCTCTGCTATGCGAACCACAAAGGCTTTCAATGCGTTCCTGATATGTGACAGCCCTGGGAAACATATGAGAACGACACGTTTGACTATCTCATGTCGTCTTTTCATGCGCTGGTTAAAAGAGTTGGATGGAGGGCCATTCGCTGTGATATTCCGCCAAACGTATTGTACTTCGGCAAATTTGTTTTCCTGTTCACTACTGTGCCTATCTGTGCGCTGATGGTAGGCAACTTGGCATGTAGTTCGATTGACGATTACTGTTGAAGTTCAGGATCCGTAGCGGAATTTCCGCTCAGACCTTCTTGATGGTAGTTTTTAGATATGAATACACACGACCAGTACTTCTGTTTTCAAGACAGACCTAGAATGGTGGACTCCGACTTTGGGATATGACCGTGACAACACTGAGGAAAGCCCATTGGCCTTTTTGCTTCCCGAAAAGTTATCCGTCCCTTTCCCACTAATGGTTGTGCAGCATTTTAATTAGAGAGTTTTGTGGTTTCCTATTGACTACGTATTTTATTGCGCGGAACTGAATTCACAGTTGTTCCATAAGTTCAACCTTGTAGGAGGTGCAAATATGATTTCCTTCTTGCGCAGACAACTTAAACTGTACTGCTTTGTTCCTTAGGAAGCCCCAACCGGTAAAACCCCGCAAAGGTTTAGCTTATAATTCCATGGAGAAAATAGAGACTCCTGTAGAACGGGCAGGGTTATAAGATTAGGTCTATCAATTTAACAGATAAGCGAAGCAATGAATACGCATATTTCTTGCATTAGTTTGTTTTGTTACTACAATAAGGTGTTGGAATAGACGCGCAATATAAAATTTGCAGATTAGAGGGCATGTAAACGGCCGAAAACAAGAAGTCCAAGGGCATTAGTTACCTTGGGCTGAATAGGGTAATACATTCGGTGGCAGGCAAACGTAGCCCTAGCGCGAACACTGACCCTAACTTACCTGAAAATGTAACGTTTACTTTAACCTATTCTATTAGCATCATAGTAAACTTGACAAGAAGCATAACCCTAAGATGACATGGTTTCCTACCCCAACTGAACAGGCATGCTATTGTAATAAAAACTAGGTAGTTAAATATTAGATCGTCGTACAAACCAACTTAACCACCAGTCTCATATTGGGATAATTTTGAGTGTTTTCTCCTTACTTAAGGCGTCTGATAACTGGTTGCTATGATAGTAGTTAGGGCTAAAATAGAAGTGGAGTTGTCAATTTAAGCAGAAATTCGGTTGCATAGAAAATCCGTCTAGTAAATGTTGGTTGTTGTGTGCTGTTGGCTGTTATTTCCGTTAATTGGCTCGAAAGTAAATTAAATAAATCAGATAGATAAAAGTCAATGTTTCAGGAAACCACAAATGCAGGTTAATATCTGGAATGTAAGTTGGGATCCAGTCGACGTACTCACCTGAAGAATAACGCGACTGTTCCCGCCAGCGCGCAGATACACAAAAACTCCGCAATTACCAGTATGACCATCTTCGAACTGACAACTATAGGGGATTAGTAAACAGAATTTAATTTGATCCTTTCACTTTTGCGTATTTGAAATGGTACTTAATATAGTACGGAATAAGTCTACCCTGAAATATGTTCTGGTAAATAGACACGTCTCTTGCAGCAAATGGGTCAATATTTCCTTGCCATTTTCTTGACATTCTCAGAGTTGCAGGCCTGAGACGAGAAGATAATTAGACTGAATACTAAATAATTCCCCTGATAGCCTTGAAGTTAATGTTGATTGCCGTAAATTCCCTGACATACGGTAAAAAGTATTTTCATCAATCTAATAACCTCTTGAGTTACAACCCCACGTTTTTAGCCCTTGCTATTTGTCATTCTGAATCTGATTTTCTGTAGGCAGAATTAAATACTGGAGGTTAGTAAGACTTAATAAATGACTGCACAGGTAGCGTTGTGGCAAGTTGCTCTTAAATGCACCAGTGAGACTAACTGGAGCCATGGATTAATGCTTTCTCTCCCTCGGCCCCTCTCATGTAAGCAGTAATACAAACAGTCACCTAAGTGTGGACTTCATGAGTCTTCCATGACTGCCGGGGACAGGTGGACGGGTCCATCTTGTCTATCCACCAGAGCCGCGAGACCATTTCTCCGCAAGCGGGTCGATTGCCGACAAACAATCATAAAATCGAGTAACGTGGTATTCGGGGCCAGCTAAATCAGCCCCTGGGAGTTCCACCAGGACAATCTTAGAAAATCCAAGCCTGAAGATACAGCTTAAGGAAAACCTTTAAAAGTTTGACTGAGAAGTAACCGAACATGAAATATATTAGTGAAAGTCAGTTGTTAGCGATCAGATTTCCAGCACTGTTTATTAAGTGCTTCAACCATATTTTATGCTCGGTATTTTCACGAAAGCAAGCGCGCTGTCAAACACCTTCTGCGGTAGGTGTGAGTGCATCAGCTGCTGATTGGTTCAGAGGCGAGGACAAGATTCTAACCTACCTTCATTGCATTTGGCATGCAAACAGAAGTCAGTAGTTGGTCCGGCACTGTTGTTAGGCCAAACTTTCTCTTTGACTGTCCGTACTGTATCCAGCGGCGAGAGTATGACAGAGGCAAGATCAAAGATCTCCCCGAATTGCATCGTTGCGATGCTCCTATTACTGGTCTCCAACTCGGGGTTGAGGGTGAAGAAGTAGAAGTCATACCAATCGTTATAGAAGTCTCCCGTTCTCGCAAAGGAGAAGGTTACATTGGGCAGGACGGGAACGGTTAATGGTTTTTCGAAAAGTGGCTGAAAAAAGTCACGATAATGCGGCAGCGTGTTGTTGTTAGCTTCAAAGTTCAGCTGCGTCAGTGTTATGGCCATTGCACCCGCAGAGGCGGCCAAGACCAGGGTTTTCTATTGGGGACAAAGGAGATGGCACGTCACACGGAACGGCTAGTGTACGACACTTTAGGTCTCGTAGGATTTCTTATATAAAAGAAGAGGTAACAACTGAAAAGGCAATCCACACCTTATCTACGGACCACTGGATCAGACCATTTCTGTACTGTGCAGCTACTGATCAAATTTATGGGCTACTGAACCGATCATTATTCCTTTCCTTCGTGAAATAGGAAAAGTACCCTGCGACGGCGTTCAGGATACATTTGTATTAGATGGAAGGTATGTGAGTAAGCTAAGGCAAGAGCTTTTATTCCAGATCTCGAACAAGTCAAATCCTTTCATCGTACTGACCTTTCGGAACATAATTTTAATGTGAACGAAACACTGTGAGGAGGAGGTTGTGCCCTGAATGACTGATAGTATGTCCGGTGTGTTTCTACTAAGGACCACTCATACAAGTCCCGTCGATGAGTAACGTTCTCTGACAGCATTATGCACAAATGGTGTCCTAAGAAAATGGCCAATTTGTATGGTTGCTTTTTTCTTCGGAATATAGTATAAACAATTTATTTTGAATGGGTTTCCTACACAAATGCGTGTAAAAAGCTTATCTGCTGCTTCTTGTGTACTGTAGAATTCAGGAGGTGAAGTGCGCTAGTAGCCCGACTTTGCTTGCTGCGTTTGCTGTACTTACCATTCAATATAAGACCTTAATTTAAGTTAAGAATTGCGGCAGAATTTATTAAACTTTAAGGGGCCGCACAAACGTGTGCTCACTTCTAAGTTATGCAATCATCGTGAACATACTCATCCGATTATATCTACTGAAGTAACATTTACCGGTTGGACACGAGATTAGAGATCCCTCAAAATGTAAATAGGTGTTCACTAAGTTCTAGGAAGATTATGGTCATGCTTAGCGTTTGGGTTCCCCCTAGGACACGGGAATGTGTCCCTTTTCCTGGAATTTAGCCTAGCGCCCCGAATATTTTAACTGTTCAGGTGCCCATGTCTTGCATAGTTACCAATCCAAAATTTGCTTGAAACGGAAAAGATATTATTCTAGTCAGTTGCTTACCCTTGCTTTAGGAGGAAACCCTAGTTTACCTTAAATATAATCATCAGTTAGATAGAAGTGTCACTTAAGTAAGTTAAAATGACAAAAAGTTACTTGTCCATTTCAGCTTTTCATTAATCTAGTGAAGTAGGGATGCTTTCGAAAAGCCTTGAAACATTTTCTTTGACTAGAATGTAGTCAGATTTCAGACAATTAATGGGGAACTATATATTTTAGGAAATTTAGAAAAATGGCTTCGAGTAGCAAATCTGTAATGATCGCATTTCTATCTCACTGATAACAAATAGCAGGTATCTCATTTTTAAGGATTTACCTGACTTTCTGCCACCTACAGTTTGCCAACACCCTTGAAGGTATATATTTTGAGACAAAGAGACTCCTGGTCTACGTTAACTACGCTATCCAGACAGACATTGGAGGTTTAGACTGAAAATGTCACCCCTTACTGATGTAAAGTTGACAAATAGGATTCAGCATATGATGTATTAGGATGTTCGTCACTTATGGTATCTATACATGTCAGTTTGCATAGCCCTTAGATGGCGTTTAATGTGCTAGATGGACGTACAGATTTAAAGATATCGGAGTGAGCATCATAGCCTGGTCCATAGGGTAGAGCAGTCATGATGAATAGGCTGTTCCCCGCGGCCCCCATTCGCATTTCTTTGTCCAGTACAATGCGCCAGAACCGCAGCGAATCGTAGGTTATGAAGTTGGGCGGGTCAATTTGTATGATGGCTATTTCGCCCCGTTTGAAGACTGGCAGATCCTTGACGGACCTCAGAAAAAATGCAGCCAGCGTAGGTCTTGCCAACAAAAGGAGAGCTGAAAGATATACAAAATCAAGTTGTGTAGTCTTGATCCGATTTTCATACTGAGACTGTCTGTTTCATCTCAAGCACTCATATATAAAGGCCATAAGCACTTAAATTTTCTAAAATCTTTTGAACTTTATCATATTTTTAAACGCTCCAGCTTTTATTAAGCGGCTAATCGTTGAACAAATTATAATAAGCGCTCGTTTAATTTTAAAGAGTAGAAAGTATGAGAGGTTTCCAAAAGACGTATCAGTTAGCTTGAACGTTTCAAGTTCATTGACGATTTCATGTATATCTACCGCTGAGGTAGATGAGGTTGGCTTTTTCGTTCTCCATACGGACGTGTCAGCATAGTTCATCCGCGGAATCCGATAAGCAGTCGTTTGTTCAGCAGCACTAAAGATAGAGTTCAAATCCAGTTAATTAGCACCTATAGGTCTCGACATAAAGCAGAAATCCAGCCTTCATTATCTATATATTGAACAACAGAAGTATTGCGCATTCCGAGATAATATAACAATAGGACAAAACTTGGGTTGGTAAGGTTAGATGATCCAAAATACCCGTGTTTACTGTGCGTAGCTAACTACTTATTTCATGTAGTAGCCATATTTTGGTTAACTATTTAATACAGGCCTCGATTATGGCACTCATCACAAAACGCGTTCATTACGCTGTTACGGTTTCTAGTACGTGCGTGCCCATCATGCAACGTGTTGTGAACTGTTCTACTGCTACCAAGACAGCTTATAGTTCGTATTCATTCCGCTTTTATTCCATTTATTAGGCTTCCATCGCCACGCCCGCCCATACACTGAAACCCTTCGCAACCTATGAATTCTTTTCGGTTACACCAGAGCTCACGTGTGCTCTTAGTTCGTTAGTCGAAAGCTGGTAGATAGATAGGCCGCTAAACAACGGGGGTAAAGCAAACAATGGTGACACGGAGTCGACACAGCACCACGGGCGGTTAACAGAGGTGACGGCCGCGACGGTAAATGTGACATGAGATGGAATCTGGCGCAGCGGCCTAAATTTTACTGGCAGGCTGCGCCTTCGGAAAGAGTGACATATAACGAAGGCCGTCAACCTGAAGTTTCAGTCTCTGAACGTGGGTAGAACACACAACTATCCAAAACGTCAAACCCAAAATAAGCCTCTCCCGAGGAACGCTCTTCCTTTTTTGATTTCGTTTCAATTTAAGTGGTACCTAGTGCTTCTTACATGGTAAATTACATCATAAAGTCAAAGTAGGTGAACGCTTGTGTACCACCTTACCCGGTATTTTATTTAACAATATTTTTACGAGCTCAGGTAACTCTGCACATAATGGAAAGTTCACTGGCTAGTTAGTTTTGGTGTATGGGTGATTGGAGCTGCATAAGTTACTTGTTGTTTGAATTGCTTTTGCCGCGTATATCAAGGAACAAGATCAGAAGGGGACGCATTTTGGGAAAAAAAGTTGAAAAGGGTATTCTATTTCTGTTCTGGGTGATGCAGTATGGTAGGCGGATGACTCGAGTTCTCATCCATGACTGTCACTGTTAACTATAAAAATATCGCCGGATGTTGGGTCATTCATCTTCAAAGTGCTCGCAGATCACTGGCGAGAACAGAACAGATTAACTTCAACTACTGATTGAAATACGAACCAGAGCTCTGAGGTCTGTACATGCGATAGGGAGCTGATGGAGAAATTTCGAGCACTAAGTTCCGTCGCTGAGGAAGACAACGAGGTGCAGGTCCGTAATCTTTCAGCAAATTAGCTAGAGCCGGAACAGATGAGAGTGCTATGACACGCCTCCGACCCGGTCAGTCTAGTGGTCGCCATCGAATCGGTTCATAGACATTCCCATGAGCCTATTGAGACACAAAACCTCATTCAACAATCAGCCACTTCCTTGCTCAGGACAAAAACCCCGCCTGGTGATCACTAGAACGGAGCAGGATGTCCTGAGGACGCTGAAGGCTGACAACACTATTATCATTCTATTAGCGCATTATTACGGTGCCTCGAAACAGTGCCATTGACATTCTCTGCTTAACCAAGTTTCATGATATTCCTTTGTGACCAGTTCGCAGAAGGCTAAAGCCACTCAAATTACGGTCCCTTCGAGGTCATGCGTTGAATATTTAGACCTAAGGGTACTTGGGACGTCAAATAAACATATTATCTGTGCAGTTAAATATAGACACCGGCATTAGGATTAGCTCTTAACTTCTGAATCCAAGAGACTCAATATTGACATCAATTTGGTCAATTTGAAAACCACAATTTAAGTTTTTATGGATTTTACATATGGTCCAGGTTATACGATAAATATTTTTGCATTTTTAAATTTCTGAACCGAACCCATTGACTTGGATCTCAATGGATAAATCTCGATCGTTGCTGATAGTGCCTGCGCTACCAACTAGTTTTTTTTCAAACAGTCATTTTTTGAGGCAGCACTTACCATATATAACCACGTCCAAACCTTCTTGTTTGGTCAAAATATGATGATGAAAGTCTAGGTTGTTATCAAAGTTTAGGTAATATTCGGTCAGACACGATTATTTACACCGAATATCCTATTCCCGCAAGCTTCCTTTGGAACCATTTATGGAAACAGTTAAATGTTCACCTAACTTTCATTCCTAAATTTGTTTTTAAGAATCCTACCTATAAGTTAGAATGGTAAGAGCAAAGGCGACAAACCATCGGTCTTCAGCGTAAAGTTCTTCAGCAACATGCGGGGATTGATATGCCATTGTAGTTTCTCCATGATAAAGACGTTAAGGGGTGCTGTGCCGGACTCGGTCTTGGAGAAAATTAGCTGTATGGTTTCGGCCACACCAGAGTTCTGCATACTCTCATCGGTTACCTCGAACACTATAGCAATGTTCTTCCACCCGTGAAAGCGGAGAAACAGGCCGATCGCGCTGATCAACGTAGAGGTCTGCACTGTCATCGACATAGCCGCGAGGTTGCTCTGGGACTGTGTATGCGCGCCGGTTCGATTGACAACGGCATAGTTTCGAGTCAGCGTCTCTAGCCTGCACGCATACTCAATCTGGTAGAGATTGCGCAGAGCGTGATCCGTTATCTGCTCCTGGGATAGCCAATCGGAGACGAAGTTGCAGTCACTGGAGAGGGGTGGACCGATGACAACCGAGAACCAGTCTGTGCTGATGGCCCTATTCAAGGCAACGTCAAGAGCATAGAGTAGACTGCTTCCCCGCTTCTCCTCCCTAATGTTGCAGCCAGTTACGTTCTGGGCATTATCCTGAATGTGCTCTAAAAGGACAATGCCCTTGCTCCGTGAGGTTGCGTAGGCTATGCCCCTTTCAAGGCTTCCGGGTATATCGAAGATTTCTAGTTCCGGTAGACAGGGAGCCTCATCTCGCATACGAAAAATTTCCAATTTTACATTTTTGCCCCAGCTACAGTGGAGTACTGCCAGAAGGAATATCAGTATCATTTGGCGCAGACTGTCAGTAGTTTAAATCAGTCTAGTTTAATTTATATACCAGCACCACGACTAAAAGTTCCAGACAAAAACGACCTTTTGCGCGATGAGTGGTGGAAAATGGTGTCGGCAAAGGATGGGCTGCAGGGCGGTAGGGCGGTAGGCAGGACCCTACCTTAAAGCTCTTTTGCAATGGGCGTAACAAGAAAAATGAGTAGTCAAATCTAAAAAATTGTGATGCAGTGTTTTTTAACTTAAATGTTTAATGGAGAATTATTAACGCTCCGGGAAGGCTTTACTTATAGGACACGTACAACCTCTTCGGAATCTTAAAATATTGTATTGGTTCGGTTATGCTACCACCATCAAACGTTTCAAACGATTCCTACGTGAGGATGTTTTTAAGGGAAGATATAAGCCGATCTGGAAGCTTGAATCCCCTAGGTGCATTACACACCAGGTGTGAATCACAACAACGAAACACTTACTTCACTTCAGATCAATTAGTGTTTCGTGGGATAGAATATGAATACATTCAATTGTTAGCTTTTTCATGGAGTAAATTAAGCTTGATTCAAAAGTAGCAATCCTGTTTCAACAAATAAGAATGTAAGTATTCAAAATCGCCAGATGAGGTCGAAGTACACATATATGTGACCTAAAATCCATCACCCTTCTGACCTTAAGTCAGAATACTTCAATCTGTCCGGTAATGAATTGAGTCTTGTGGGTCCAATTCCAATCCAAAATTTTTGAAACGCCTGAGTATAAAATTTTTTTTATTCCTTTGGAAATTACTAAGCTAGCTTTGTACAATTTGGTTGAAAGGAAGCAGTATAAGCTCCGCCTGAAACAAGTGGGGGAGCTTTCATCTAGTGCCTACGCTCAGTTTGCTAAATCATGCAACAATAATTTAATTTCTGTTCAAATGCCGGTAGATGGTGCTGCAGGTTGCGAGGTTATTATACCCGGCACAGTCGTTAGTTTTTAAGGCAGGAACTACACCACAAAGCGCGTTTTCTTAGATCTTTCATCTTTGTAATATTAGGTGCGAAACCTCTATTTCCGTTTCTGCAAATGACATGGAGGGAAATTGACAGATAGGGGGCAGCGAGAAAAGCTGGAAAATAACTAACAAACGTCTGCTAGCGTAAACGCCACGCACTCCAGCTTCTTGAAAGAATTCAGTCAATTTATTGTTCCGAATCATATTCTCCAGTCGGGCTCACTGCACCAAAGTTCGTTCTTTCATTATTCTAGTTGTACTCGTAGCAGTAAATTAGTCGAATGCAATCAGGTTTTAGGAGAAAGAAGCACTTACACCGGAGATTTAAGCGTTGACCGGTATAAGCGTGGGAATGTACTTCTGGAAAGCACGAGGGCTCGTACTCCGAGAGCGTATCGGAAGCCTTCATGGGCATTCTCCCAGGAGTTGAAATTTTTGTTGTACATGGGTCAGTTGCAACTATAAAATGCCAGTCAATGCGTCTGAAATATAGACTTTCATAGGAGAGCAATATTTGGAGTTGTTGACTCCACTTGCTACCGTTGTGAAAAAGCAGCTAAAAGGCTTCTCTGAACACGGATGGCTGAGCACACTGAAGCATTCAGAAGGGTTGACGCCAGTTCCCAGGTCGCGGCCCATTCGATGGACCTGACCACCCATTCAAGTGTTGCGGTCAGACGGCTAAATCGTCAGCTATTGGCTGTTTGTGTGCGGTATTTCGGTTCAATATCGAGTAAAAAATGCAATGAACTCTCGCATCTGCAATCAATATCAAGGCTTTTCCTATGCGGATGAATCAAACGTGCGAGTTCTGCCGTCGTCTGATCTTCCATGAGGCAAATAGCTGGGCAGTTATCGCACCAACAGATAATACGCGTTATAAACTTGCGACAATTAAGAAGTCGGCTGTGTGCAACCAGCTATTATTCCACCCCGTGAAACAATCTTTGGTAAATGTGCCAGCCACTAATTTTGATAGGCACCCCATGGCATAATAACTGTATTCCAACCATACTACAGCATTTGTGTACGATATGACTGTCATGTGATGGTGTGCCCAATACGGTATTAGGGCGGAAATCCGCCGCTAATGGATAAATGTACGCTAATTACTGGCTAGGTAAATGCCAACCTGCATTGACAGATAATGGCGTATGGCGAGGAAGTGACGACGTTGAAGTTGATTAAATGTCCATGAGCAATGCGTAAGAAGTCAGATGGGGACCATCTGCGTCGTGTACATGCGTACATTTGTGTTTTTAATTGCCAATGACGGCTAGGGTTATGATTGAAGGAGAGAAGGCAGAATAGACCTGCAAGAGCTTTGTATGTTGCTACCCATTTAATCCGTCGTCTCTCCCTTCTGCTATCGTAAACTGTTTGACTTTGACCTGATGTTTTATTTCTTGTTCGATAAAGTTGACGCCCATACACAAGGTGTTGGCTTCGGGTAACTTATAGAGCAGTGTATACTTCGGCAAAGTAGCTTGTGTAGCCCCATTCAGGTTTTTAAAACCCCAGCCTACTATCTTACGGGACTGGTGGGCTTTTGGGGTTTATGGGTGGCGAAGAAGGATGCATAGTGAATAATGCATAGATAAATAAGTCTAAGAATTTCCTAAATTTAAGTAAATGTGTTAATTGCGGGCGCTATATAGCGCCGGTATAGAGCGCTTAAAACAAAAATGACATATTTTTAGCGGGATGCCCTATATTCAGCAAATCCACGGTACTCAACTGTAAACGCAAGCCAAACACCGAAATGTAAACAAGCGGAATATTCGTAAATCAAAAATTTATGAATATTATGACAATGGCAAAATAAGAACTTTTACAGGAATATTTCACCGAAAACAAACATAACAGCGTTTGGCGCAACATAAGCCCTATTAAACAAAAAGAGGGCAGCAACTGCAACACGCAAGCATATTTAAATCCCAAAATTCTTACCCCAAAAAACGAACCCTTAAACTAACCCATATCACAAACCTTAGCCGTAAACCTTAACCCACACCTTAAACCCTAACGCCAAACCTTAACGCTTATCCCTAAACGCTAAACCCAAACCTTAAACCTTAAACACTAACCATAACCCGAATACTTCCACTAATCCTAGCCCTAACCCTTACCTAAGCAGTGCAGTAAATGCGTCCTTAATAAAACCAGTGATAAATAAATAACGTAAACCAAAACTTCACACCTATATGTGTGCTTTTTAATAGCGAGTGGAGCAGTTGCTTCTTTATAAGTGAGATGAGTGGGGTAAGTGTAATAGCAAGGCTGGATAGACGGTGAATTGGAACAGTCGATTTAAATGACTAGACGTAAATACACCTACTGAAACAAATATAGTAGTTATTTTAATGTGTCTTTCTGAAATGGGGCTACTGAAGCTATGGTTACCTATACTTCTCGGTTATTCAGCTCTAGCTCATGAGGCGGGTTGTTGCCAGCTGTCATGATTGAGAAGAAACAGTTGTGATCTCTGAGATAAGAATGTTGTTTGTCCAATGTTTCGGATTCCGTCGACCATCCATCTTCAAATATAATAGCAGAAATGTGTCTGTAGGCCCCTAGTCTAAAGACAAGTGCCATTACCTGCCCAAGCCATATTCAGTGCTGAGGCTCAGTTTGGCCAAAGGGAATTCGTCATTCGGGGAGCAGATAGGAGAACGCGTCTACTAATCCAATGCCAGGTAGCCAGCTGGCCGAGTAAAATCTCACCACGCGTGACGAAAGTTCAGCAGACCACGGCCAGCACGCCGGTCATCAAGCAATTAGAGCACAAGCGGTTTATTATCTTCGATAGGGGTACCGTTAATTTGAGTTGACCCAATTGTGAAAAAACTCGAGGCGTTCGGCGGGATTTGAACCCGCATATTCGAGAAGGCCTTTGCCGAAAGTCCACGCTCTAACCGCCAAAATGCAACCACCCCACCTCGCGCCATGAATTTTGATCTCTCTTGGGTCGATATTACCCGCCCAACTTTACCGCTCGTATGGAATCAACCAATACGGAATAGCAAGCTAACTGCTCAAGCGGGATTTCTTAAGCAATCACCTAGAATCCACCAGAATAAATACTAGGGTTAACTCGAATTAAGCAAATCTACCAAACCCCTAATAAGTACCGTTAATCGTCTTGAGTATAGAATATGATGTTGACTGCATCCTTTAAATACTGAAACTCCAATTGTACGAAGTACCCATTTTTGCTACTGTCTCTGAGGATGGATCCAGAACGGATTTCGAAACGATAGGTGAATAAAATTCCTGTCCCAATGAGCATATCTACTTTTTCTCACTTCCAAGTTCCTTGATGTTGTAAGGTAACGGAGTGGTCAGCTTTAACTACACCATTTCTACCGTTTAGGCGTGGATTACGGGTGAAAAATGGACGAATGACCTTTACCTACTAGCGTTTCCGGCTTTTCGTTTAGCCAGATGCATTGAAAATTTATTTGTAACATGCGCGCTACTAATCATAAAAAACATGTTAATACAAAGTTTCGCTTCTTTAGTGAAGATTTACAGTTTTAAATGGATGCACCGGTTGAAGAAGTGTTGTGCAGGTATCAGGCAGCATTAAAGGTAAATACCGTCCGCGACTGCCAACAACCAATTCGTCGATAGTCACACATTCAATACTTCCAATCAAGCAAGTCCAGAATTTTTCAAACGGTCTCAGAAGTAAAGGTTAGCCAAAAGCGGACATTGATTACTTTAGGCAGAAGAGCATTTCAGAAAAACACAGGGGAACTGGAATAGCTAGGGTGTTGGACTTCTAACCAACAAGTCATGAGTACGCAATTCGGTTGTTGCTGTTGCATAACCAGAGCGGAAAACTTAGGTCGCACTTTCCACTCCACGGCATTTGCATTGCCTCATGATGTATTTTAATGTTTACAGTGATTTCGTTCTTGCGGTACCGCGTGATCAGTATATGGAAAAGCAAATAGTAGTGGAACATGCCATGTAAATGCTTGCGACCAGAAATGTTGAAAGGCACCTGAGTTATGATGCAAACAAGTCAAATGAAGATGCAGTAAAAAAGGCATAGGTAGCACCGTCAGCAATTCGAAAAATGGTGTAGGACCAGTCAAGCAGTCAGAGCCTATTCGTAACAGGCAGGCTTAAATTGAAATTTCGCTGGCCTTTTAAATTCCCATCTTCAACATTTCCTATCTTTGGAGTTTTCCTTTCCCTTCTTGCGCTGGGCTTTCATTGCATGCTGACTGGAACTCCTTTTCCTAGCTTTCTTTTTGTCCATACTGATCTTGGAATTAGAGAAATGCAGGTTGTCGATGAATGCAGGCATATTTGCCACAGCCTGCAGCTGTTCAGACTTGTGGAGTTTGGGTGGTAACTGCAAGGCCTCCTCAATGAAGGATAATCTACGAATGTGTTGTACATAGAAGGGATACTAAGCTTCCATTTCAGCATTTCAATATTTCCTTTATTGTCTTTGAGCTTTCTGTATGGTTATAACAAAACGGAACAAAATTGTCGAGGGAGACATTCTCGTTCTAAGTTAAAAAGGCGTAAGATACTTATTCTCGTCGGAGTTTGGTAATGTTCACGAAATAAGATTTCATGGAAGTAGGGGTAATGTTGTTCAGAAAACGAAAGGAAAAATACCCTAAGGGGAAGTCAAGCCTGTTGAGAAAGGCCTACGGATTGTAAAGACTGTCATTTGCATAAACTTTTTTTGCGGAAAACCGTTAATATCGTGATCGATTGTTGCACAACTTGACAGTCATCTGACCGGTTAACGTGTTTATATTATCCACATATTCATTGCAGCATTGAGTTCTCAAATCATTTTTTGGAAGTATTTCAGTTTGATTCCAATGCCTTATATAGCATTTTTAATAGGGTATTCAAAAAAATTGCAAACCTTTCCAATGTACTTGTTTAAAAATGAGGTCTTTAGGGGATAGCAGTTTTTTAGTTTGACTTCGATTTTATAGAGTAATAAATGGAAGTACAGTGGAGTCCGGTTAATGTGGACAACAGCTTAATGTAGACAGTTGGCCAGGAA
This sequence comes from Ligula intestinalis, assembly GCA_036362985.1. Taxonomy (NCBI): domain Eukaryota; kingdom Metazoa; phylum Platyhelminthes; class Cestoda; order Diphyllobothriidea; family Diphyllobothriidae; genus Ligula; species Ligula intestinalis. The sequence continues at coordinate 72,947,631 of JAYGXS010000001.1, read as the reverse complement.
CGGAATTTCTCCATAGTAAAATCCTCCGGTTAATCTGGACAGCCACCGCTTAATGTGGACAGCACCAAGCTGTCAACCGGTCTGTCGACCCACAGATTTTGTCAAAAATCCAGTCCAAATCGCCCGCGGCGGGGAATTCCCGCGTCCTGTTCGCCACAGGGAAGAACGCATGGATGACATCTGGGCTGTGGTAAAATTTCTTACGAGAACTTGACCTCGAAATGGGACGCCAGAAGCGCAAGATCCTTCTCTTGGCAGATAACTGCAGTGCCCACACTGGAGTCGAAGGACTGAGGAACATCACACTTCGATTTTTGCCACCCAACACAACTTCAGTTCTGCAACCCTGTGATCAGGGCATCATTCGATCTCTTGAAGCCTTCTTTCAGACCGCTATCCGGCGAGAGATTTTGCAGATCATCCAAGGCTTAGTGGAAGACGAAGAGACTGGCATGCGTTTGGCTCACAACGTTGTGAAGAAGATTGACGTTCTTCAGGCTATGGAGATGTTGAGCACTTCGTGGGAAAAGGTGAAGTCGGAGACAATCGTAAATTGCTGGAGGAAAGGGGGCTTCGTCACCACTGAAGAGGAAGTTGCAGAGAATGAAGTCGCGATTCCGATCCCAGAAGACGTGACAGAGGACAGGATCGAGAGTTTTCTAGTGTGGGTTTCAATCGACGATGATGCCGAAGTCGCCGAGGAGGCAACACTGGAGGAGGTGACAAGCGAACTCGCCGAAGCAGTTGCAGATGCCAAGAAGGTACCAGACGAGCAGGAAGAAGAGTCTAAAGAGGAAGACGAAGAAGTCAAGCCCCCAGTCTCATCAAAAGAAATGAGGGCGGCATTGGCCGTACTCGAAACGGGGCATCGACACCAAGGTTTTGATGTGGAGAATTTTGACACTGTGATAAAGATTTTTAGGGGAGCTTTCAGAGAAAAGTTTCCACCAAATCAATCAAAACTGAGCATGTTCTTTCAATAAAACTTCATTCAGATGCAAAATTCTGTTTCTTATACGTAGAAACGACTGGTTTGGGGTCAGTTCGCTTAATGTGGACAACCGGTTAATATGGACAGTTGGCTTGGAACGGAGGTGTCCACATTAACCGGACTCAATGCATTTAGCGACCAAGACGGATGCAGTGTCAAATAAAGGCGAAGATTATAAAAAATATGGAATTATGCAAAGTTCGTGCATGTGTGCGTTAATATTAAAAAAGTCACTTTGGTAGTCAGAAATCATTTTCATATAAACGTCTTGGCTTTACACTTTTTCTATAAAGGGCATATATTACTTATTTAAGAAAGATTTGAATAAAAAGATCTTTCTCCCAAACCTTAACAACCTCAAGTGCCAACCGTTATTTGCTGGCCTATAATAATTGGATCGGTGAACTTTGTTGCTGCGATTGGTGCATGTGAGGGCCCATTGATAAAAATTGACATTTTAAACAGTTGTTTCCAGCTTTTAGAGTGGATGCCCTTACATTACGTATTTTCAGTCGCTGAACCAAATGCTAGTGCGGGCAACTATGCCGCACAGCCCTGTCTAAAGGTGCAGTTGAGAAAATGGACAAGATAATGCTCAAATAATGATTTTAATAATTTTTAAAAATATACAATAATTCAATGAACGCAACCACTGCTCAGCTGTGAACTTATGTGATGAATATTTCTTTGATAAATAGAGTAGAAATCGCTAAGATTTGCATACAGCTTTGGGTTGGTTGTAATCGATACAATACAACTACTCGCGCGGCTTTTGCTTGAAGTTTAAATACCGATAAAAAATACCATTAGAAGGCCACTTACCCATCAGTTTTCAAAGGCTCTGGCAATGGTTGTGTAAAACCTGTTTTCCCTACTAGCCAATAGGAATCGATGTCACCTTTGCCTTTAAAATGTACTCGGCCATGAAATTCAAGATAGTAGACCGTAATTTGGTCGAGGACGGCTTTTGTTCTAGGACTCACATGGATGCGGAAAGCTTCAATTGAGAAAGCATAGTTGCCTCTATGGGGATAGAAAAAAGGGCCAATAATTACAATGCTTCTACAATGTCCTCTATTTTGCCAACCTTCACTGGTGGATTCCATTCTCGAGGCAGTGTTCACAGTATCACCGAACAGACAATAACGAGGCATATTTAATCCCACGACGCCTGCCACGCACGGACCTGCAAACATGAAGGGGTCTCTTAGGGGTCGATTGATGCCAGGGGTTTTGCGAAGGGAAACACATTTATTAGATAACAGTAGGGATTTGCCATAACCTGTTGACATTGCTTTAATGCAGTAAATAATAGGAGTTGTAGAAGCGCTTGCTCATACACTAAGTCTTGTTCTAATAAGTCGGGGAGAATGCAAACTTAGGGCGTTTTAGTGCCAACTATGTAAGGAACCGAGATTGTAGAATTAAAGCAAAGTTTTCTTACGGATAAAAAAGAATTCGTCACCTAAGAGTACGATGCAGTATAAAATTTGTCTTGTTACTTTATTAAATCGCTTATTGCATGGATCAGCTATGATCAGCTGTCTGACGTTTATGGACCTAATACAAAGGACCTCATCCGCTACACTGCATAATGGACCCACCTCATCATAGATGCTGATATCAAGCATACTAACTTTACGTAAATAGATCTCATAGGCCCACTCCATTAGGTACAGGGAAGACACATTTGGACTCTTGGCCAATGGATTTCATCGCCCATCAATGTCTCCAAAAGGTGACTTAGTCAACTTTCAATACGCACCTTGGAAGCACTGTTGTTTTAGTCCCCTTCCTAAGAGCTCATTTAAACCTTAATTGGATGAACGGTGACGCAACCATCTAATCATGATTCCAGCATGAGTAATGCCTGAGACAACAGAGAAATCTCTGAGTACGGAAACGAACGGACTTCTTGTGTGATCCTTTAACTTATCAACAACCCAGCCCTGCAGTGTGCTAGCAGACTCAAACTCCAAGACTATACTCTAAATTACAAAGTTATATTAATTTTAACCGATTTACTGCTATTTACCAGAATGCATGCCTATCCGCAGCAGTATTGGAATATGTGGCATGTGTTGGACGACAAACGAGTTGCTGACACTGAGAAGTTACAAAGCCATGGTTGCAATCTCACCCGCGTGACTATTACCATTGGGAATTGGTAGTCCGGAGACTACCATATAGGCATCACCGATGGTTTCCACCTGAAACGAAGGAAATATTTATCGAATTCAGAAGAAGAAGAAGAAGAAGAAGAAGAAGAAGATGATGATGATGATGATGATGATGATGATGATGATGAGATAACTGGAACAAGTTTTTTTAAATTTTACTGACTTTCCAGATTCTTTCGAGAATCCATAATCATAGGTATTCGTAGGATAGTCTTAGCCATGCGCAGATTAGGCGAAAACATGCACAAACTGCACGGTATTTTTAGTTCGTAGTGGTCACCCCGTGCGTACTATAATTATCCGCTCCTGCAACCACCGCTTGGTGTCTTAACTGGTGTGGTGATGGCTTGGCACTTTGGGTTTGAATCCTTAGTTGCAGTGATTTCCTTGTCCATGTCGGATGCAGGCTTGGTAATTACGTTACAGTTATACTTGCTGCCATCAGAGTTATTGTTGCTAGGCTCGGCCCTTCCCAAGTGACTGATTCTCTTGCTCTGGCTATATCTCTGTATGAAGTATGGGAACGCTAAATCGTTGCGTTTGTTGATAGACTGAGGGCCTGAGAACCATGACTCGAGCAGCTCACGGCTCACGCAGTTGTCACCTCTTGCGAGAAGTTCGGCCCCATTAAACTTGAAAATATGGCCGGGTCAAGTCGAGTGAGCTGCAGACTGGGAGCTAGAGTCTTTTTTCTACACCGCCACTGCATGCTCCGACATTAGCGTCCGGCGTAATAAACCAGTTTCTCCTACGTAGTTGCTTTGTCCACAACTGCACAAGATCCGGTAAACGACTCCAGCCGTTTCCTGTCATGACAGTGAGTCTTTCGGTCTAATGAGCCGGTGCTTGATGGTTTGCTTCTGGCCTGTGCGCAACGCCAACTCCAAGTAGGGTGAGCAGGCGGCTGACCTCTTCCAATACATTCTTCACGTACGGAAGAGTTCGCCAAAATAATGGGCCAGTTGGATGTAGCTTCTTCTCATGTTTGCGAATGCCTTGTTTTCAAAAATTGCATGGGTAACCATTCGCCCTCAGTGTCCGTAGAAAATATTGTAATAAATCAACTTTGTTTTCCATTTCACTGCAATGCACCTCAAGGCATCGGAATAGCGCTCTTACGCAGCTGCGTTTGTGACCGATTGGGTATTTGCTGCTGAAGTTCAGGACTTGCATAGTGTTGGTTGCTTTCCTGAAGGCTTTCGTTTTTAGGCCACCACCATCTTTGTGGCAAATCAGGACATCCAGGATGGCTAGCTGGTTGTTTTCTTATTCCTCTATCGTAAATTGAATGTCCGAGAAGACGGAACTTAGATGTTCCTTGAATGTCAGCACCTGATCCCGCTCTTTTACGACAAAGGTGTCGTGCACATACCGAGCCCAGAATTTTGGTCTGTGATGTTAGAGAACCAGCGACTTCAACCCTTGCAGCACCGCCTCTGCTATGAGTCTGAAACCCATGGGCGTGCCTCTCGCCTGCTCGTAGGTAGTTCCGTTGAAGGTATAGTACGTCTTGAGACAGAACTTTAGGAGCTGGAGGATTTGGACGTGCCAGAGGCGATTCCCCTTTTCATTTTATTTCTCTCGTAAGAGTAATTGAATAGTCTCGACTGTAAATTCCTGTGGAATATAAGTAAAAAGGGACGTGACATCAAGGGGTAACATAACATCATTTTGCAGGAGGTTTACCTCTTTAAGTTTCTCCAAGAATTGTGTTGACGACCTGACTTTTTTGTGTGAATCAGCGGTCAAGAATTTGAGCCGTCGGAACAGGCACTTTGTAAGTCTGTAGGTTGGAGTTCCTTTGAGAGATACGATTGGCCGGGGGGGTCCACCCTCTTTGTGCACCTTAAGTAGACCATAGAAGCTAGCCAGGGCCGTTTCTTGCGTTCTCGCCATGAGTCGGTCTTTTGGCTCTCACTGCCAACAGCGCTGTGTTGATCTCGCGTGTCAGCGTTTTTATTGGGTTAGATTTGCATGGGACGTAGAACTGAAGATCGTCTAACAAGGGTTGAGCTTTGTGAATGTAGTCTGTCCTGTCCATTACGACAGTGGACCGCCCCTTGCCCACCGGCACTATAACGAGGTCATTGTCGGCTCTGAGTTCTTTGAGTGCTTTATGATCGACATTAAGGAGAGCGTCACGTAGTCGATATGCCAGTAGGAGAGACAACACCTTGTGCCGTATAAGGTTTTTCCTTTTGTCCGTCGCTTCTCTTTGGCTGAAAATTGATTCTACTGCAGCAACCATGTAAGCAAGTCTGACATCAGCTGTGTTGAATGAGGATTCATGCCTTAACACCCGCATTTGTACCTCTGTCAGCTCCTTGGATGATAGGTTGCGCACAAGGTTGAGAAGAAGCAGAAGAAGACTCGATCGCTGGGACAATATGTTTATTCGCCTGACGTTTCGATATCCGTCGCGGATTCGTCATCAGAGACATGAGTAGCAGAAAGGTTAAGTATGCACAGACGTTTTGCAGTATTTATAGGACACAGTCATTACTGCAAGCATACAGCAACAATTAACGTTAATTGCCTTCTTGTGTGTGGACTGCTTGTTGGACGGCACGCGGGCTCTGACCTGTTGAACTTTCGTCACGGGCGGTGAGCTCGGGCATGATGATTGCTCGGCCGTCTGGCTTCCCGGTGTTGGCGTACGATGAGGCGGTGGCCTGCCCATTCCTCAAGTGACGGCTTGCTTTGGCCACATTGAATCTCAGGATTGAATATGGATTGGGCAAATCGTTGCACTTGTCCCTGAGATTCAAT
>JAYGXS010000001.1:72868452-72941591 GCA_036362985.1 Ligula intestinalis | reverse complement strand
TGCTTTGGCCACATTGAATCTCAGGATTGAATATGGATTGGGCAAATCGTTGCACTTGTCCCTGAGATTCAATGTGGCCAAAGCAAGCCGTCACTTGAGGAATGGGCAGGCCACCGTCTCATCGTACGCCAACACCGGGAAGCCAGACGGCCGAGCAATCATCATGCCCGAGCTCACCGCCCGTGACGAAAGTTCAACAGGTCAGAGCCCGCGTGCCGTCCAACAAGCAGTCCACACACAAGAAGGCAATTAACGTTAATTGTTGCTGTATGCTTGCAGTAATGACTGTGTCCTATAAATACTGCAAAACGTCTGTGCATACTTAACCTTTCTGCTACTCATGTCTCTGATGACGAATCCGCGACGGATATCGAAACGTCAGGCGAATAAACATATTGTCCCAGCGATCGAGTCTTCTTCTGCTTCTTCTCAATTGCTTCCTGGGACACGGATGTTCGCTTGTATTGCGCACAAGTTTGTCATCTTTGAATGACGTTGAATGAGGTAGCTTGCGAAACTTAACATCAAGTGCCGATTGTCGCTTCGTTTTGTGTTTGCGGGCTCGTCCGGCCAGCCTCTGCTGGAACAGTTTTGTACCTTTCTCGCTCATGAACTCAAAGCACTTTGCAATCTCTTCGCCGATTCTCTGACGGTAATTGCAAAGCCACGCATGATAGCTTTGAAGGATCACTAGGATCATAAATCTTCCGTGTTTAAATTCTTTGCATCTCGCCAACTCTGTATTAACCGGAGGTCTTTACGAAATACATTTCGGTGACACACTATTGTCGAGACACCTGCATAAGTAGACGACTCTCGAAGGACAAATGTTTCCCACCGTCGAGTCGATCGGAGTGCATCGCGCCCAACAAGATTGCCAATAGAAGTGAATATGTGAGTTCCAGGAGGCAGTTCAGAAGAAGAAGATGCGATCATCGGAACAAGATTTTTGCTTTCCTGACGTTCCGGATCCTGTCGAGAAAATCTGTATTTGAAACTAGCACCAAGTATCTTGACTGAAGTATTTGCATCGACATACTCAAATCCAATCGCAGTCGTAGAGGTCGGCCGGCTGAAATAATGCTTTGTAAGGGGAGGTGTACCGAGCTTTCCCATATGATGATCAAGAAATATTTGCTTCAAAAGTTTCGTGTCTCTAATGAGTTCGGACCAGCAAAGTGTGAATCTCTGGAACTTGATAAATATTCTTTTTTGTGCTGACTGGCTGTGGATGAATGATCTAACTGCTACCACTATCACATTTTCGAACTAATAAATTGGTACTTTTGAACTCATTTTGATTATTACTTTCGAATTCTTGCTCTTTTTACAATTCATGGCCACATTTCCGACCGAAAATCTGAATAACGGACAATAAGCAGTTGTTTGAAGTGCATGAGGACGTGAACTGAGAGGTGGCCTAATTGCACGGTCCACTTCGAAGTTTTAATTACGTTCGCTTTATTTGCAAGAATTTAGCTCGCCGATCATTAGGAGGAATTTAAAGGAAATTAAAAAGTGACAATGGAACAATGCTTCACCTTATAGTCGTCAAATTTTTCGATACGAGAGTCAAATGCAGTGTAAAAGCTATTGAGCAGATTCACAATCTCGAAGGGCTTGGATTTGGCTGATATGAGCGTTAAACCAACGATGTGGCTAAAGCAGATTGTGGTGTCACTGAAGACCTCCGTTACAACCGGGTTTCCAGCCACTAGAGCCTGGGCTACAGTACTATACAGCGAGAAGGCAAAAAACAACAACTTTTTATGGCGCAACTTAGTCCGCTGCTTAGCACAAAGAGCCAGAAAAATATGCTCGGCAGATATCATTAAAATAGAGCTCCAAAAATGTAGTACCTACTCCAAAGGAATGATATCCGGACCGATTCATCAAAAAGAATATGATGGAAGGAGAAAAGAAACTCACCACACTCACTGTGGAAAGGAAGACCCTATTCTTCAAAGTCCCCTTTCAAGGGGATGTGGCTAGCGAACTCCTAAGCAGACGCCTCTAACTAGCCATATCATGAACCTTCCCAACAGCGAAAGTTTCGGTGTCATTCTCAACCAACCCGGTCCTGCACCGGGAAGGTAAGGATTGACTGCCAGCTTATACCACTTTATGTGCATCTTCTCCTTTACTTGCTCCTGTGGAGCAAGGTATATCGGTCGCATGAGTCGGCGCTTATCCAAAACAATACGGGAGCACCTCCCGGCATGATTGAGCAAAGGTGAAATCAGAAGCATCATGAACGCCCTCCTTGCCCACATGGTTGACTCTGGCAATTGCTAAGGCCCCGCCAAGCTACCCAAAGTCCCTGGGTCAGAGCCTGCTACCAACAGCAGAAGCGACCGCTATCAGGTTGCTGAAGCCGGCGTTGTCTGCACAAAAGAACTTCATGCAAGCTCCGCAGTTGGCGGGGCCCAAAGTCACTTAGCGGCGTGCCCCCATCCGCGTTCTGTGTGTCTCCCGCCCCCCTCCCTTCCCCTCGCCCCATGCGGGCTCCACCATGCCCACCCCGCGTAACCACCCTTCTCTTATCGACCGCTCCAACGGTCCCCACGATTCGCTTGTAAGGAAAGACGAACATTATTGATCATTTGCTTAACTTATACCTCTGCCAATATAACTGTATTGGGCTGACGAGAATTTATCGAAAGTATACGTACGCTCGCCAAATATTCGTCTTGATTTTATTATCATTTTCAAGGTAAGGATGATTTTTATGGCTACCTTAACAGGATAGCAGAACAGGAACTACCCAAAAGACCAGAGTCATATGTCAGGGAAAAAGATTTTGGAGTAACGTAATTGGTATGGTTAAATTAAGAATTGGGATTAAGGTGAAGGTCAGCATTGGAGTTAGGGTCAGGATTAAACTAAGAATTGAGGCAAATGTTCGCATCCCAGGCGTAGATGTAGAAGAAGAAGGCGTTGCGATCACAGGAATCATAATTTTACTTGTCTGCGCTTTCGGGCTACTTCTAGAGTCCTTCGTCAGAGATAAAAGGCGTACACGAAAGGCAAGCAACCGTTATAGGACGCAGGGGCCAATCAACAATATGAGGGGAGAGGATAGAGGGCGTGAGGAAAGGGGGGAGAAGTGGGAACAGTCAACTGATAGTGCCATCATTCCGGAGATGCCTGCGCAGCGCGATGTACGCCAGCGCCAGATCGATAAATCGATTGACTGAGTTCTCATCCGAGGCCCAGGCTTCAATCAATTCGTTGCCTGTTTTGTTGCCAGCGTGTGCGATTACCTTCGCCGCTGCGACGTTGAACACGTGACAGCGAAGAGACTAACCAAGCCGATGACGAGAGCCCTGATCGATGACTGCCACCGGCGTCTGCACAAATACAAAGCTATGATTGAGCAAAAGAAAAGAGTGTGCACGTTCTCGATGATCCTATAACTGAAGCCCTTGCTCAAACAATCGATGCACTGGCGTATTTCAGACAAGCCAAGAAGCGATTAATCCTGGATCAGAAGCGGAATAAGTTACAACCATCTGACAGGGGACACTCGAACTTGATACACATCCTCTCCTCTAAGCAACTAACGGAACAGCAATTACGAGTGCTCCAGCATGAAGCTTGTTTTAACATCGCCGATGCTGACCCTGTCGATTTCATTGCAGTCCTAGAAACGGACTCCAAGAAACACTCCATTCGACAATGCGTCACCTCATTGCTGATGACACACCGTCCAGCCCAGTGTGTTTCGAAGAGCGAGTCACAAGCTATTCAAGAACTACGAACGGATGATCATATAATCATTCTGCCAGTGGATAATGGGCGATCAACCGTCGTAATGAACCGTGAAGACTACAATGAGAAGGCCAAAAGTCTACTTGATGACAGAGATTTCTACAGACCAGCAAACAACTCAGAAGCAAAGACAGTAGCCAATCGGTTGAATAAATTACTTGGCGAATTCAAACGCCAAAATCTGATCACTGAGAACAATCAGCGCCTGAGGAAAGCAACAGATACTGCTCTGGCTCGCTTCTATGGCCTACCAAAGGTGCATAAACCGAACGTTCCATTGCGGCCAACCGTTGTCCTAAAAGACAGCCCCACTTATAATTTGGCGAAATGGATGTATTCAAAACTAAAATTCCTCAAAGACAACTCTGATGCCTCAGTTCGTTCGGCCTCCCAGTTCCTGGCAGACCTCCATGGCCGAAGGATTCAATCGGACAAAATGATGGTTTCGTTTGACGTAACATCACTATTCACATCTATTCCACCGGATTTGGCACGAGACGTCTTATGCAGGAAACTTGACGAGCTGTACGATGAAACCCAGAGTTCGCTCAGCATTAAAAAAACGCCTCACGAGGCTGTTCGAATTCTGCCGAAAGACATACTTCACCTTTGCAGGAGAGACATATGAGCAGATCAAAGGAACTCCAATGGGTTCTCCAATCTCAGGTTTAATAGCAGAATTGGTCCTACAAGATCTGGAAAAGATTGCCTTCAGCCAACAGTCCCCGGTCTTTTGGCGCCGTTACGTTGACGAAACGTTTGTTATCGTCAAAGGGAACATGCTGCAGACTTTCCATGAACTTCTCAACTCCATCTTCCCAGACATAAAATTCACGAGGGAAGAAGAAAGGGATCAGCAGCTACTCTTCCTCGATGTACTCGTCATCCGAACTTCCGACGGCAGGATCAAAACAACGGTCGACAGGAAGGTGACGAACACAACACAGCTTCTCAATTTCCATAGTAACCATCCGGTGGCTCACAAAAGAAGCTGCGTAAAAACACTCTTCAAGAGAATCCAGACTCATTGTAGTAACCCGGAAGAAAAGGCAGGTGACGCCCGACATCTCCGCGACCAGTTTATGCGAAATGGCTATCCGGAGGCTTTCATAAGCCGAGGCCTACGTGCTCGCCCTCCGAGGACCCATCCAGGACCAACCCGTACGATATGGCATGCGCTGCCATCCATCAAGGATGTATCGGAAGCGACCAAATGCATTGCTGTGAGACTAGGCGTTGGAATTGCACACCGTCCCAAAGCTACCATGCGCAGCCGAATTATGCGAATCAAGGACCGTTTAAATCCGTGTGAGCAGTCAGGCGTCGTGTATCACATAGCATGTCAAAATTGTCCCCGAAAATACACAGGACAGACAGGTGTTTGCTTGATTCGCGCATACGCGAGCATAGGCGGGTGGATCAACGGGGTGACGCATCATCGCAAGTGGCCACCCATACCTACGAGACCGGTCACGAGTTTAATTTCGCAACTACGAGGGTAATCGCACACACTGGCAACAAAACAGGCCGTGATTTGATTGAAGCCTGGGCCTCGGATGAGAACTCATTCAATCGATTTATCGATCTGGCGCCGGCGTACATCGCGCTGTGTGGCCATCTCTGGGATGATTGCACTATCGGTTGACTGTTCCCTTCCCCTCCCCCATAACGGGTATTGGTCCCTGCGTCCTATAACTGTTGCTTGTTTTTCGTGTACGCCTTTAATCTCTGACGAAGGACTCTAGAAGGAGCCCGATAGCTAAGACAAGTAAAATTATGATTCCGGTGATCGCAACGCCTTCTACTTCTTCTACGAGTTACGTTTTAATTTCGTACTGGCTGGCTATCGAATTAAGTTTTAGTCTAGAGATAGGGTACATTAAAGTTACAGCTACTGTTAGTGGTAGGATCTAGGCATGGAAATATTATCCTTCACGAAATTAAATTCAAGGCCATCTATATTAAGTTGGTGGAACGTTCTGATTCTCCTGCCCTATTGATGTGGCCATACAGGTTATCCTTGCCGATTTTGCTAGTGTGCGTCTTATGGTCATCAGTTAAGTGCAGCCTCTGACAAAACGTTTAATATACACTTGAAAAAAGAACGCGAATATGTGAGGCCCGAAATAATGTTACATTACAGTAAATTGCAATTGATAGTATTGTGCATCTTATCAAAATTTTAGTAAGTTGACAAGGTCGATTTTCCACTACTCCCCTCTTCCGAACGTATTCTCGCACTGAAGAAAAAGTCAAAGTTTAATCGCTCATGTAGAAATCATCCGTTTATTTTCAATTTTAATGATTTTAGGGTGAATAACGGTTGTGTTCTAGCGCTAGAACTTGACGTCATAAAATAACCTCTTATTGTTATGGTCAACTTAGGGATAGAACTTGGGGTTGGGTTGTCGTTTAGGGTAAGGGCATCGGGAAAGGCTTCTGCTTCGCGTTTATGCTTTGAGTAAGAAGTATACCCTAGGATTATCCCTTTGGACTGGGACTGTAGCTTTGGGATTGAACAACTGATTTTTATCTTCAGTTATATGTTGTCTTCCAGCTCCATACGGCTCCTGTGTTCTCAGCCCGTTTGCAGTCGACTTAGGCACCCTTTTTAATTTGCACGCTCTTACATTTTGCCTTTTGAAGTACTTAAACAAGGTTATGGGTTCGGTTGCTGGTCTTAATTTTATTTCCAAAAGTCCCTTGGCTATCGTCAATGTTCGCCTCACCGGTGAAACTCATTTTTACCACCAATCCCGCATTACAGAGACCATTTGGTTCGGGTTTGCTCATGAGAGCTGCATCATCATATCGTAAACAAAGGAGTTAAATTGGCCTAACGATGAGTTAAGTATAAAGGAGGAAAATGGATCCCCTGTTCGCTTTTTGGAATTTATTCGGGGAGTCACCAGCTGAGATTTTTCTTCTGCCTTCCTCCTCATTTTAATGTGCAAAATGAGTTACGTTTGCTGATTGCCGAGGCAAGACAAGCAGCACCAGCAAATATGCGTACTTTGTGAACCGATACATCACGCAACTGAGGCATATTCTTTACGGCAAGAAAGTTACAGTTGGTCACAGTAAAGTTCAGTTGATTTATTCGGAACGGCCTTGTAGGTAAACATGGGCCACTTACCTCGGTAACATCTTCGCAATCAGAATTTCCGTCCTGAGCTGCTCCTTTCTCAACTCGGCAGTTCTTTGACAAACCTGGTCTTCCAGATCGGCAGAGTACTTCTCCATTCTGCTCAGAATCTGGTCAACAATGTTTACTTGGCTTGAAAAAAAACGCTGTTTTATTATAAGTGATGCAAACTGAAATGAAGATCCGCGAAAAGGGTGAAAACAGGTTGCTTTAACACCTAGGTTTCTTTGGGCTCCTTAAGACATAGCATGTTAAATTTCTGTTTAGAATAATTTATGGTGCATCAGGAATACTCATTGGATTTAGTTTTATCTATAAAAGGGCTTCTCTATATAATAAATTTTTATTTTCATTTTAAAGGATGGCACTGATGTAGTTCAGATCAGAGGAGAGATGGAAACCTAGTTATTCCAAATACACATGAAAGCTTAATGAAGACTTACTTTTTCATTAAGGTGGACTGCAAAAAAATAACTGCATGCATGAAAAGCTAACAGAATATCCTAAATAAGCATTCATTAAATAATACAATGTTTTGCTTCTTAAATGAAAGGTTGTAAAAAATTAAATATAAAGATTTCCTTATCAGAGGAAAACTCCCAATTATATCTGCTCATCAATAATTAATAATGACTTTGTTTGGTACTGTCTGAAAATCTACAATGTTACAGCCATTTACCCATAGGAAATGAGTGAACGCCTGTAGTCAGAAGACCTGTGTGGTCAGTTTTCTACGAACTGCCAAGCGTATGCCCAACCTCAAGAATTCACCTGCAGTTCACCGACACTTTTCCGGTTTTGTAAAATTTTAAATCCCTTAATTAATGGGAAGTAAAAGCTCGAAACTTTTTCAATAGTAGAAGACGTTATATTAGAGTTTATTTTCGCACGTGTCCTTGTTCAGCAGACTAAAACGATCACCAATTTCTCGAAATGTTGGACGGTGTAGCGGCATTTCTGCTCAGCACATCTGTATCAGAGCAATATAGGCTTTTGGAGCATCCGAAAGGTCAATCTAAATAAATTTGAATTGGCTGAACTTCTAATGATTTCATCATTTAATTATTTTATCAAAGAAATAGGAGAAGTGCAGTTTTACAAGAAATCATGAAATTATTTCTCGGAAGAAACGTATAATTTGAGCTCTGGCATATATTAACGGCAACGGAATAAGAAAAAATAATTCTAAGGACCTCCATTAACGAGAGAATATATGTTGTTCTTTGCTGTCGGAGAAAATCATTTGCTGATACCTGTATTAATTTCATGAACTTTTAATGTCATCTCGGAATCCTTGCTAATAGGTTTGGTAAAATTGGTGGCGAGGCTTCAAGTATCCAGCCAAACTCGGGATCAATGGGAGCTTCCGGTCAGATGTTGATGAACTCGATAAACGTGGCTTGTCTTTTTACCATAACCTCGGGTTCCGAATGGACTTTCGCTTAATTTGAGAGCAAAAGGTGAGAATATGCGCCTTGAAAGTAAGTCCGAATTATCAACCAACCTTTTCCTCCTAGAGTTAATTCAGTTTTACGATGAAGATAATGCAGTTAGGAAGCCAAACGTCAACGACGCGGCGTTTAATAAGCGTTGATAGCCGTCCTCAAAGTATACGCACAAGGCAGCTTCAAATTTTGTCAAAGGAATCGTCTGCATTAATGATGTAAGCCAGTCTGCTTTATTGTAAGACAAAACACGTTCCTTGCTATTTGCACTGGGGTTTAGATTAAAGGGCCTTCTGTATTCGAAACAGGTATATCCGCAAGAGCAGGATAGCTGCATAGATAACTCGCTGTCGCTTTCTGTCGTCGCCACTTTATAACGGGCACCCAGTCCAGTCAGAGATGGAAAATAGAACTGAATTCATTCGGTCGAATACATACTGAGTTGGATAGGAGTGGTTACTGAGACGAATCAGATGGGACAAGAACTTTACTCGCTTGGCGTTTCCAAATACGTTGCGGATCTTTCATCCGCGAATGTAACAGAGACGAGCAATTCATATACAGGGAGTTGCAGTAGGATAAAGTAATCATGCTGCTGTATACTTATGACAATACATTCGGATGCGAGTCTAGGAAGTAATGGAAAGAAGCGGATGCAATCGCTGGGACATGACTTTTATTTATTTGACGCTTCTAAATCCGTCGCGGTGACAATAACAGACCCATTTTAACTACCACATCAACTTCTTCTCAAATTCTGACAATCAACGGCTCCCCTTTCGAGGGTAATCGCTCGCTTGTGCGCTAATGGCTTCACAGCCAGCGTGACCTGCTGAACTTTCATCACACGTGGTGGAATTCGGCATGGGGCACGACCATCTCGCTCCTTGGCGTTGGCTTTAGACGCCGTGTTGGCCTGTACGCTCCCCAAATGGCGAGTGGCATTGATCAAACTGTGCCTCAGACCTGAATATTGATTAAATAAGTTGTTCAACTTGTCTGTGGATTGGGGGCCCGTGAACCATGACTCAACTACCTCGCTTCTCACACAATTGTCACCGCTAGGCCTCATCAAATTTAGATGTGTAGTCGAGAGGGGAGCCGGTACTTGCCATAATTATAAAATAGTGCAATTGCTGTATCCTATAAATACTGCATCTCCCTGTGCATGACTTACTCTTTTCTGCTATTTTCTCTGATGCTGAATCTGCAAAATATTTCGGAACTTCAGGCGAATAAAATTCTTGTCTCAGTGATCACATTTGCTTCTTGTCAGTTATTTCCTGGAAATCACATGTTCGGTTGTATTGGAATTGTTTCTGTTGACATGTATAACTGAGGCAGAAGCTAACATGTCATCCAATTCGAATAGCCATAGTCCTCAAGTGAACGACAAAAAATTAGGATTTGCAAGCGTACGCTTCCAACGTGTCTGGTGGAAGCTACTCCCTTAACATGTAAAATTGAATGTTTTTGACAAAGCTTTGTACAACGAACTCGTTTAAATGGCTTTCTGGACCAGCGAGGGCTTGCTAACTTTCCTCGGCAATATTCCCTGGTTTTGCAATTTACTCATTGCTGATAGTTTATAGCGCTCACCGTTTCCAGTTATTCCAGAATTTACATAATAAATACACTGTCTGTTGTAGTTACTGTGTGGTATCCGCATCTCGGGGAAAATATAAATTAAGTCAGGATAAAAATGTCATTATTATTTAATAGATCACGAAATTTTCAGAATTTGTAAGTAAAGGATTCGTGAGAATAGTAAATAATAAAATAATTATCAAATACTTTATCAAACACATTTCCCGCCATACCGCGCCCGAATCGTATCGTAAATTGGTACTGTCCTGCATATTTTGGCATCTGCCTCAGAAGGAACTGCAAGCGACGAAAGAACGTATTTTATGAATTAACCTTAGTGATTGTAGAGCAATCGGACTGGAAAAAGTAAACTTTTCGAAATGCCACTCCACATACAGAGCAACAATCATTTTACGTACTTTCGCTATCACAAACTGGCTGGTTCATCGACCATCAGACATCATTGGGTTGAGAAAATGCTAGGAAAATATTTCCAAAAATTGCCTAACCCTGTCTTGCAGAACCTGCTGTAGAACAGTTCTCAAGTCGTATAAGCCTACAGCCCTATCTAGAAGCTGCCTGATTTTAATGAAGCAACACCAAAATATACTAGCCATTTTTACTTGAATAACAATAGTTTTGAATGCTTCTATCGCAAAATACCTGCACTGAGGAGTGGTAATCTAACTGCAACAGTTTGATTTAAGCGAGTAATATGCGATATGCTCAATAAACAGCAAAATGAAATCTCAAACTTTGGTTCTAACTCGAGGGCAGAAAATGAGTTAAGCACGTTGTACTTTCTCCAAAATCTCCAACGCAGTCACAGACAGATCGCCGAAGGGTTCCACATGAGAGATAACTTCCTGCATTATCATTGAAAATGTGTATGCATCACCGTTCTTTGAGCCTGCCGGGAAATCCGCAGGTCTGCGTAGGATCTCTGGAGCAGTCCATAATACTTCTAAGTTGGACAAAACGCAAACAGGTTGGTGGGCGATGGAGTGTGATATGCATATGAGGATTATCTTCATAAAACGCTACTTTAAAAATAAACCAAAAATGCTATTTGTCATTATAGTGTCTCACGTCTCAGTAGTTTTTCTTGGAAAAAGTCAAAATCCCCAATTGATTGAAAGTGGTATTACTGCAGGCGTAAAACCAAAACAACACGCAATAGTTGCGCTTGGTTTTTTTTACTCTTTAAGCAGAAAAGTCGCAGAAGGCAAATGCCGTGCATATTTGGCTGTAGTCAGTTCTAACTTACATGTAAGTGTAACAAACCAGCCCGGATCATGGATTTTTGAACGTTCCAAGGTCAATTATTGCGCGGATCCTGGTGAGGATGATGTGAACGTTTGTTAGTGAAGATGCCGGTGTTCCTTCTCATTCCCTTAGCTGACACTACTCTCCCGCCCCCATAGCGTATAGTGTCGTGTCGTCGTCTCCTCACCAACAGCACCACCACGGTCCTCACCCGCAGTTGCCCACAGCGCTGTTCTCCCATCCGGTAGATGACTGATATTCTGTGATCACCCCTCACTCTAAATTGATCGAGTGTAGAGTCCCTTCATAATCTTTCTTATTGTATCCTTCTACTATTAACTGTTTGCCAGTTATTTATATCAACAGATCTTAGTCTTCACGTTCCCGTTATTCGTCTACCTCCCTATTCATTTGTGTGTTGTGGTGTTTAACAACCTCGTTCTGCGTTACATCCGGAGCCCTATACAGGTAAACTGCTCTGTTAGGTGTGTGGCAACCTCGAACCGCTACAGTAAAGCATGGACGTTCCACTTTATCTGCGCTCCGGACGGTTTTGTCTGCGTTATACACAAACCTGACGAACATACACTATATGAGCTTTGTTGGCATCTGGCTACCCGTGTGACAGTAACCCAGGACTTTAAAAAGTGAAATTCTATCTTCCCGTCGTCCTCCTCTAGCGTATGTATAATTAAGAGAGAAAAAGGTTTGGTCATTTCGACGGAATACAACACCTACTCTGACCGATGCTGACGAGTGGAAAACTGACAGGGTGAGCTTCAAACGCAGAATTTCACACCTGAAAATTCTTTCTGTAGGATGTCTCAGCAATCGGCAACAGTAGTTTATGTAGCCCCACACATCAATCCCTACAACCTGCATGTTTTCCTCCAATAGCGGTGTTTCTTGGGTTTTATGGGCGGAAAATAAGGACACGCAGTGTAATATACTTTGATAAATGCTAAATGTATTTTTATTTTACTGTGTTTGGAAGTGTTTTTGGTTTATGTCTGCAGATTTTCCTAATCTGTACTATCATTTAACTTATTGTAGAAAAACTCGATTATCAAACTGCAGGTTTCTTGAATTTCCCAAAAAATTGAAATTTTGGTTAGGAGGTCGTAGACTTCAGCTTGCCTGGGGTCCAAATTACCGTGCAGGAGTTAGATAAGCATAGTCCGCGGCGCGAAGCGCCGCGCACACCTTCAATTTACATGCGGAACAACCTGCTCCCAGTGGCCGCGGGAAGCAACTTCGACTGCATTTTTTCACTTTATACTTACTCCTCAAAATTTTCCTTCTCTGCCTTTCCTATTTCCCCACCCCACAAAACTTTATAACCACCGGTTTTGCATGACAAAATGCTAGGACTAGGGGTATATGAGTGGGGCTACATAAGCTACTTTTGCCCAGCAATCACCCATGAGATTATGGAAACTATCAACAAATTAATTGTAAAAATACTCCGTGCGTTCTGTGGGTTTTTCTGTGGTGTTGTGGTTATTGCCCTGAGCATGCTCCTTATAAAAACCTCGCTGCTGATTGTTTTCAATCCACGATCTTCCGATAGAACCTTAAAGAAAAGTGGGTCGATGAATGATGTCACCCTCTCACTCCGTGCTGCTCCTGTGTTGATTGCTGTTTGCGATCATGCGCCTGAACGGGAACAAAAATGAGGCGATTGAATCAAACAGCCCATCTTTTCCATGAACTTACAACCATGCCGCAGTAATTTTGATGAATTTAGTCATATGCCAAAACTTCGTGGTCGTGCTTTTACACTTTTTTTAACCAGGTTATACTTCTGTCGGTTTGAATTTGATGACACCACCGACTTTCGTTATCCTTGCTCATTCGATGAGCCGCGCTTAAGGAAATAAAAGTGAATCAAAGGTTGTCCGCAGTTAAGATAACTATCTCATTTTAGCCATGATCTGACGAACATCATTTACTGCCCAGCGGACGGCATGAAGCCCAAGTGTGACGCTTTTCATGATCCGATGGGAAGGCAGAAGTAGAAACTGGGTCTGGGCTGAGCGTAGACACGAATACGGTTAATTATCACATATTCTATTACTGGTTCCAACATGAGCCTGCAAAATACTGATTCGGCATCCAAATAGTGCAGTTAAATAACCTTGACAAGAACAAATATAAGACTAATTTTCATCCGGCAAACAGGGGAAGTCGAATCTCTTCATCGAAAATCAACGCTCATAGCTTGTAAAAGGCAAATTGTTCGCTAAGTCGAAAAAATCCACATACGTTCTGAACATATCAGTTGGTTTTGCATTGTAAAGTTAACAAAGCTTGGAGGAAACTGAAAAAAGACACGTTTTCAATGCACAGAGGCTCTATTTTCTTACTTTAAACTCCTTTAAATCAATTAATTTGGCCACTGTTGGTATAGAAAAAACCGGTAATATAGTACTTCGATCTGCATCACCATCCTATGGTTAAGACTTAAAGACTGAGCGTTTTCCTTGATCGGAGCAGCAGACATTTAGCTTTAGCATTCCTTTATGTTGAAGGCCTGCATTGACATTCAGTGATAAGAAAGTGGTAGAACCCAATTCTGAAAGTATATTGGGCATTTGTTTGCAAGGTTAGTTCAATTTATAATATGGGACGTAATCCCTTGTAGGCAGTAAGCGGCAGATACAAAGGAATGGTTGGTTTTAACTGTGTCACTTACGAGACTACGAGAAGAGGAGTCTAATCTCTGAAGTCATAAAACATGTGGATTGACAAATTTGTATTTTAGAGGCTTACCTCCAGGAGTAGGTGGCAATGCGTGGTTGAAAAGAGCAAATACTCTCGGAATTCCATAGTCTGTTATCTTCAATATCCACCGTCCATTTATGACATAGTTCGTGGACTTCAGGCGTCCGCGAACTCCAATCGACGACTTGTGCAGATATTGCATGCCCTAATGGGTAAATAATTTTATTATTCTTAACAATCTCTGCAGAGAGTAATAGGTTACGGTAGGTAAATCAATCGGTATTAAGAATTATAGGCTCATTCCAAGAAACAGCATTGAGACAGCGCAGTCAAATATTTCTGAAGAGGTATATTGACAAATAAATTGCTGTGCGACAGCAAAATTCATTAATATGGCCATAAGACTCATTTGACCGAACGTTAAACAGAACAGGTAGCTGTAGCTTGTCTATCAAAAATTTCTGTAACAAGTAAATTCATGAAAATTCGTTCAATGTTTAACAGTCTATCATTTCCTGTTTGAACACCAAAGTTAGCCGAAAAAGAGCTGAAGTCTTGATTAAAATTAATTGAGCTCTGCACTTTTTTGGTAAATCTTAAGTAAGAGTCTATCCTGAATTTACTCTAAAAAAGATCTTTTAGTGCATATTGGGTAATGGGGACAGAAAACTTTAATCAAATATTCGGAAATTCATATGAAATTAAGCAAAATTAATCATTTATAATCCATTCAAAGGATGCTGGAATAATATTTTGCGTATATATCTAGGCAAATTTAGTGTACACTAAGTGTAAAATTAAAGTGCAATAGACATGTACAGTAAAGCAAAGAAGTTGTGTGTCCAGCGACGTACACTAACTAAGTCACTCAACAGGGGTAATTTGAAGTCCCAATCCAAGTTCACTTTTCATTCCTGAGAAAATCCTGAAATAGGGTATGGAGATGAAAGCAGCATGCAAATAAATTCCTCTAAGATATAAGCAAGTACTATGCCGCCAAATCGTGCCTAACTGCTAATTAGTCCAGGCGAGGGAGAAGTAAGAGTGTATATTTATTCAGCCATGCTAAATAGGGCAGCAAATTAGTTTGGAGGATATGTTGAAACCTGTCTTTATTTTAATGCCTTGGCAGGCAGATCAAGCCTCCCAATGGCGGACGATTCGCACCCAATCCCCCACATCAGAATGGATGCAGCGACGGTTACTTGCAAAGTGAATAGGTTAACCATAAGCGTAGCCGTTTGAGGCATCTAAATCACTCTCTCGTCCCTCCACACCATAAGCCCAGTGTCAGGTTAGAGTCAAGAAGACCCCAGGGCGGTATTGGGCAAAAGCGGCTAGTGCAGCGTGAGACTGCGTCTAGGCCTGCTACCACGCCCATGACCCAGCATTTTGACATCGTTCGCAGGTGCGCAGCCCAGTATTACGTTCAGTGCCCCGATCTGGGCAATCATAGTAGAAAAGATGGGCGCTCATGATTTAAAATCATGCCAAAATGCCACAAAACCAGCTTTCGTTCAGCCGATGTCTGACAAACAGCAAAAGCAAGTGAACGCATTCTTAGTGAAACTTTTGTTTGATAGACTAATTTTGGTGCTGCGCCGCTCCTCGATAAACGACCTGTGACGAATTGACTTGAAAACTTCCTGCCCCCACGACATCAGAACTGCTGAAGGTAAAAGCTGCCAATTATGAATATTGGCTAGGGGATTTATTGATTGTGTTAACTAGAGAGTGTACACATCCCGTGTTGTTGCGATTTCCCTCGATGCTTCGCGGTGTTGCCAGTATTGCATGCGGAAATTTCCTGCATAAATTAAGGCGAGCTCTGAGCAATTCGCTTCAATATACACGGAGTTATTAAGTCCACTTGAGCAGCCTCCATGCCGTCCGAAATATGCTCGGCATGCACCGAAACTCGTACGAAGCTGACAGAAACGTTCGGTATGTCTGAAAATTCAAAAGAGTAGTCTCTCGGGGTTACCGTGGTGAATAAAGGCGTCAAACATTTAAACTGATTACTATTTATTCGAATGCTGACTTTTGGATGAATATTTATCCAGGCATCTATGACGACTGCTCCGAACGAAAACTGGCACTTAGTTGGTTATATTTTCAAGGCCGCCACGTGCTACCACTTGTACTCAAATCCAAACACTGCATTTTTCTGCAGGCAATCGAAAGAAAACAATGAAAACGAGTCTCGTAACCAATTGGTGAAAGCCCCTCCACAAACGCCAGTACAACCGATTGAAAATGATAAGACAAAAAGGTTGCGGCTCAACGATTAGAACGCTAACTTTTAATCAACAGATAGTGGGTTCGAGCATCAACTGGTGCAATACGTAAAGTATGTTACAGCTGGCAGATGTCGGTTACTAAGTCAGAAAATGCCATTCTAGTCCCATTTATCTTCGTCATAATGTTCTTCTACGTAGCTATTCCTATTAGAGACAAACAAATGATCAGTGGTCAACGCAGACTTTTTGAGTATAGCATGAATACACCTAAAAACTACGGACTCCATGAGTGGCTGATAAATCATTCTGGATTTATAATATTTATTATCCTCAAAAAAGTGAAGTATCATTAATGGAAGTTAAAAACCTCAAGTACACCCGATTTCTGATAGCTCAGATGTGATAATTTAAAATGTTGTTCATCTTTCAGCAACATATTGTTAAACTAAAATCGACGGATAGGGTGTCCACTAAGGGAGCGACGGTTTTCATTTGTGTATGCGTTGAGAAGATTATCGGAGCGATGCTCATTTAATCTTTTGGCAAGCTACCGCATTTGATCTACGCCCCTTGCCAACCAGAAAAGTAAGCTTATTTTAATTAAGAAATCAAATCGAAAAGCTGAATACGTTTTGAGCTTCAGGTCTGATTCATCCAAAAATCTTAAACACCTAGTAAATGAAAGCATGGGACAATCGTCTGAATAAAATCGCTTAGGGTGGCGTAGCCCACTATAGTAAATGCTGTTTATGCGACTTTTTATGTAGTACTGACGTTAAAAATATAGAAGCCCCTTATTAGGAGTACCTTATTAACCTTTAAGGACAAACGGGGGGAGGTAGATGCGTACATGAAGACATCTAAATCTTATCAGAAATATTCCCTAGTCACAGACGAACATTGGTAATGCGAAAGTGCATTTACCGTTTTTAATTCAAGAGATATCAAAAAGGGGCATTTACATGAAATGGAAGATTATTTAACGTATGAAGTCAAGGTTAGCTTCGGTGCACAAGGCCAAAAAACCGAATTGGATATTGTTGACAGAGCCTGCTATTCAGAGTAACTTACCCGTAGGCTTCCTCGACAGCAATGCTTGTAAACAAGATTGAAAGACGAACAATCAAGAAAATCTCCCAGCATTGTGTTAAAGTTTTCGTGTCGCAATTCCGTAAGTGACCGCAGTAATTCTACGTGCTTGGATATCACTGTAGTCCCCGAAAGACGGAGATTCTTCAGAAAGACCGTGATCCCCAAGAAGAAAACTCAGACACCAACATTTCGTTTAAATGATCTGTATCCTCCTAAGCAGAAGGGAAAACATGCTGATGCATACAGTTTGCACCATACATAGCCGTAGCCAAACATGTGGAATAGGGGCTCGTGAACCGCACCACGAAGCCTAGGAACGCAGAAGAACCTCCCGATTCTCATGGTGTCTGTCTCGCTTGGAGAGGTGCATAAGGTACGTATATGAAGCATTATAATGTACGTGGGTCTGGCCCTATACCGCACCTTTTCCAGCACTTATCGTGCAGACATAAAGTCTCTTTTTACAAGTTGGTTTAAAGTCTTTGCGCAACTAAGGGTTTCAAACAGGCTTTCAAAGTAAACAGCACAGGATTTGTGTTATTGGACGCTAATCCGTGCTGCGCCATTAGAACCTCACCGTCCGCCGCCCCCGGTCTCGCACATGTCGAATCACAGCTGAACCTTCATCACCGGCCCACTAACCCCGGCCGACATCCGGCGTCGTCGAACGCTGATTCAGCTGACTGCGGTCCAATCGAATGGCAATCCGCCTGCCCCTTCAACGCATGGAGCCATAACAGGTCTCCTCCACTTCCCCCTTCCCCCCGGACGCAAAGCAAACCGTAAATTATATGACCACCTTGTTGTTGTCTCCCCTATCACACTAGGCGATCTAATACGGTAATATCCCTTTCTCCTCTCTTCGTTTAATCTGACAGCGGGTTGGACATTTTACGAGTACAACTTGGTTCTCCAAAGAGCGTTTGTCTTTTCATTATCTCGCAATACGCATTGCTTACTTGTTTATGCCTATGCATAATCAATCATTGATCCATGATTCATTGATTGATCATCTTTATTGCTTATTAATGTTCCTTATTGTACTTTTTCATTTGCAGATAATTATTGCTTTCTTATTACGTTAGGGTGGATGTAGCGCACCGGTATCCTTGACAAACAAGGCCATACCGGCAATCACTGTTTCTACCCAAGCTGACATCGACAACAGGCGTCTTTGATTGGCCTAAGTGCTGCAGACTGAGAGCTTGTAGGTATAGCACTCGTAGGCGTACGAGAGTATAGCAACCACTGCCAGGTATTTGCTTAAGCGGGATCTTCCTCTTAAAAATGTTTCTCAGGCTCACATTTTTAAGTAAACTATTATCATAATACGTTGCAGGAGGTGGGTGCTATTCCAAAGTCTTTGTTTGTGAAATGGACGCTTCAAAAGCTTCTAATCAACAGTGCTTAGTACGATGGTTATTAGTCCAGGTAAGAGATCAGAAAAGCACGCACAAATCCCATCAAGTTATATTACAAGACCAGTAGTAATATGGATTATACAGAGTGGGCATTACAGAGGATATTGAAATTAGGTAAATGTTCAGCGTCTAAATTAAGAAAAACTCTGAACAATTAAATAAATGAAGTTACACTTGACAACAAAAAGCGCGCCCTAAATAAAAAGAGAAATACAACCAATAGGACACAAGAATTCTGGAAAAAGTGTACTACCAAACTGGCCAGATTTGAAGAGCAACACAAAGGACTGCGAATTTTCGTGATTAAATTTAATTACAAAATAAAGTAAATACAAAATTTCGCAAGAAACTCAACAACTTGACTAAAACTAAAGTAAACAAACAAAAAGTAAATTAATTTAACTAGTCAAACAAGTAAAAAAATTTTACCCGAACAGCAACCTAATGTCAGTAATAAACCTAAAACTAAACTAAAAAATATACTTAAACTTCACAAATCAATAAAAAAAGACAATAAAATAAATTAAAGCATGCTTTAGTTGCAACTTAACTTAAAACAGGGGTGAAACTAAAACAAAGGTAATCAAGCTTAATAATAAATCAGAACAGGACAAATCAAAAGTGATAATTTGATTTAACTATAAGAAAGTCAATTAGATTAAAATAACTAAACTTCGATGAACTAAACTAGCAAAGACGTCCGTGGGGGTCAATGTCATATGTGGATCACTGCACCGGCTGAGAAGCAGCTGATACTCAAGTAGGCGTTCTGGTCACTAAACTGTACTGTTACCGTACGGTGTAATGGAGCCCTCCTTTAAAACCGGTTTTCTTATCTACTGCATACGCGTATTTATCATAAGAGAACTCACGTCGTAAATTGCGATATTGCCAGGATTGTCCAAAATGGCAGTCGCCGCTGAGAACACACTCCGCAAGTCCCAATTATCGGACCAATCAGTGGGGTTTGGTTCTGTAACGGTGGATACCTGGGGCGAAAACCACGGACGGGCTGAGTTCTGAAAACAAAGGGAAATATTCGGTAAGTTCCTGTAAGTAAAAATAATGGCCAGTAGTGCGTGTTGCATCCTATTTGGAAATATGAACGTAATTAGTGCCTACCTTAGGAAGGTTATAGTATTAAACCTCCTAGACGAACCAAAACATTAACTTTCGCCATTTTATTTCCCTAAATATAAAATGACCTTTAGTCCAGGGATTTAAGGCTAGTGCATGAACTATTAGCTCTCCTAAAACTGTTGAAGCGCAACAGACTTAATGAAAACGAGTATCCAGAGAGATTAATTCCCGTGAATACTGTCGAGCGCACCAGTGACGTGCTGTAAAAAGACGCTAATACATTTGCTCTCTTTTCTGCGACTGACAGCATGTTCGGTTGGTGACAAAACGCCCCCCCCCCCAACCTCTGAGGGTGTTCGTTCCCTTCATGTACTTGAGAGTGCTTTTCACTTCCCTAAGAACATTACTCACAGCCAATTCTATTTTGCAC
The DNA here is from genome assembly GCA_036362985.1 of Ligula intestinalis. Classification (NCBI taxonomy): domain Eukaryota; kingdom Metazoa; phylum Platyhelminthes; class Cestoda; order Diphyllobothriidea; family Diphyllobothriidae; genus Ligula; species Ligula intestinalis. The sequence continues at coordinate 72,921,390 of JAYGXS010000001.1, read as the reverse complement.
CCCTCTCCCTATTTACCCAGTTCCAGTGACCTCAACATGCCGCTTGATGAGAACGAAGAATATTAACCATAAGACAATTATGAACTACGGTTTAACTTTTACATTTTTATTATATATTTGTATAGGCCCGACTCCACTCTTTCTCATCTCCGAGCTTCTTGACTCGGTCTTGACACAGGGCCCGGGTAGGGAGGGGGGAGTGAGGCAGGTGCAATAAAGGTCTAATCTCAGTGTAATCCAGCGGAAGTCACCGTTCCTGCTCCACCCTGCTGTGCAGAATCCGGTGAACCTTGTCCTAAACAGCAGTCGATTATAATTTACTGAAAACATATGTCTGCCGAATTGACTTTTCAGGTTTAAAATGAGAATATTCACAGAAAATAGTAAACTCAAGATGCATCGGCGGCAACTGACTGAGTTTGCGCTGAAAAAAAATAGCTGAACAGAGCTTAAGATCCAGTCAGGTCACGCATATAAATGACAGGTTGTGAAAGCCCGTTTCAGTAAATAGTAACCGCGCCTGCAACAGCACCACTAAATCATCACAAAAACCAGTACGTTTTTCGTCACATGGAAAACTCAGCTGCCCACATCTTCTGATTGATGGTAACAATTAGATGCATAGCACGTAGTACCTGCGGAGTTGAAATGACCGTATTATTAACAAGGCGAACCAAAGATCCAGAAAATCGAACCCTTCAATCAGAATTTGAGTCTAAATCAACAGAAAGAGTGCTCAGCTTCCCAAAATAAAAGGATGAAAACCATAGAGTTGTAAATGGTTCTTATTGAAGTCCAGAGCAAACCATAGTGGATAGGAACAAATATGAGTTTTTCAATGAATAATCTTGATGAACACTCTTGGGATATAGCAGGCGTTTCAAAACAGACTTAGACCATGTGAGCAGAAACATTGATAAAATGATTCTCCCACATAATAATTTAACTTGCTTTGCCATCGCAACTCACAACGATATCACAAACTGGGATATTTCAGAGCCCATAGGTTTGCTATGCATGATAATGTTATAAAAATTACGGATTTAGAGCAGCCGAGAAGTAATAGTTTTCATAACCATCCTAATGATTTTCGTCAATACATTTCCGCCCCCTTGTTCAGATGCAAAATAACAACGAAAAATTGATGGTTCCATGATTTTGGCGCATTAATATTAAATAATTGGTTAACAACCGAAAATAAAAAAAGAAGCAGCGAAACTGCACAAACGCCACCAGAGAAAATCATAGAATTGAAAGTACCTCGCCCGTACGATCAACCCGTTTAGACTTTTTTATGAGTGTAACGTCGTCCGAGTAGAGAATAAGTTTGTTTGTACCCTTACTTAGTCGTAGTGCTTATTTCTGTTTTCCGCAAACATAAGAGGAAGAAAACAAAACCTTCAGTACATCCAGCATACGAAAACATGGCAGCCTGAATAATACATGCAACAGGCAAGGTAGATTCCAAAAAATCCACAGACCTTCTGCTCAGGGAAAAGTTTGAGCAATATAATTTATGCGACTGGATTAGGTAATTTTTCTGAAGATAACACAACCGAAAATTCAATCAGTTTAATGCCAGCTCTTAAACTGTCGCTGGATTTAAATGCTGCTTACTATTATTTGCTTACACATAAGACGCAATAACTGATAAGGTTACAGTGTTTGGAGGTCTAACCCTTTTGAATTATTCATTAATAAAGTACTTACCTTTAGAGCTGAGTTATTACAGTAGATGGAACGCCGTTCAAATAGTAAAAGTTCCACAAATTCGGCTGCCAAACCCTCACGCAATACCCTTTGACACGAACACTTATTTCAGCAGCTTGAAGTGGGCCCACATTTTTCTCCTGCCGTAGGATGCGAGCTGCGTCCTTTCGCATATACTTGTTGAAAAAGTGTTATATCTAATGTGAAGAAATCTGCGTGGCTACCTTAATACAGAGGTCTGTGCGGCATTCCATTAGAATCGTCAGTGAATAGATAGCTGAGGACTTATAGTATACTCGTGTTTAAAAGTATTTCTGTTCTTTGCAGTTATCACCGATCAGCGCTCAAAATATATCCTTTCATAGTCATTCGTCTACATTCAGAATGAATGTGAGAGCTTAGGCTGTTCGGAGAACCTTTTAGGCCTGTAGACCGTATCCCGTCTTCAAGAATTTAAAAAAATTTTGAACTGATAATATATACTGTAAATATCAATATGTTTTAGATTCTGCAAGTGTGGTATTATAAGAAGTGACATTGTATTCAACTATGTCAGCTGTGCAAACTTTGCTTAACGCAGCATTGTTCAAACGACCACATAGATGGTGACGGCTGATAAACATTCAGCCAGATTGACGAAAACTGCTACTGTCGCATACCCTAGAAGAAATATTTATAGGTTTGTGAGTGCGTTCAGAACTTACCAGTAGTCCTGAATAAAAAAAACAGGTTTCAGGTTATTTTATCGATGATACGACATGAGCATGCATAACAATAAAGTAACTGTGTGAGGGAGATTGGGTGCTAATTTTACATTTTGCCACAGAAAAAGGGCACGAATAGAGTTTTTGAAAAGATATTCAGATCATCCCTCTAGGAATTTGAGGAAACTTAAACCTATGATAAATATGCTTATTGGAGACGCAAGGCAATGTAGCACTATCACACAAAATACCGCTCATCTGGTCTTCTGTAGCCTTCTTGATGAGTGAGTACAAAAATATGCAAAGCCTGGGCCTAAGCAGATGTCCAAAACTGGCTGGATAATTAAAGGAATGCTCAATTTCAGCCAACTTACCTATGTGACACACTACCCGCATGCAGTAATTAACTTTTGGGCCCGAACCATTACCGGGCCAGCGTTTTCACACCAGCTCCTGGTAGGTCTTTTTGCCCTCCGGGATAACACACTCGAGTTAGAAAATGTCCTCCCACTTTTTTGTGGCCACTAGTTTGCCCTTTGTTGAAAAGAAAGTTCCGTCGGATACCGAAAAAGTAGAAATCAAAGTAGTCAAACAACTCTTTATCCCTTTGGCCGATGCTGAAAGTAATGCCCCGAAGGGAGGGTACTCGAAGAAGATGTTCTGTCGGCGGTTGGAAGAAGTCCGTGTTGACTGGAATGCTGCCGTTTCCAGACTCAAGGAGCAATTGAGCCATCCGTATCGCTAGAGAGGCCGCAGATGCTACGGAGACCTCTATAGACTGAAGTAATATGGAGATAATCACAGTGAGTATAAAATCCAGTCATTTCATAGAATCAGAGTAGATCAATGTAATTTGTCGAGAAGATGGGCAAAAATGAAACAATTGAAACACTGACTTATTCACTACGTACGCTCCCATGGGTTTTCGCCCACGTAAAACAAGTAAATAAAAACAAAATGATAGCAATCTGGGCACTAATAGTCATTTTACTCGTTTATTCATGCCTAGCCTGCGGCAGTAACAGCTTGTTTCGTTCAGGTCCCTTTTGTTTCGCATGCTAAAATGCTCAACCCTAAACCACATCGTTATCCAGTGAAAGGGGCAGATTCAAAAGCATGCAAGCGTAAGGCTGCTAAAACTTAATTCATGCGGAACCGAAATAGATCCCATAATGCCGCTTCCTAAGACGTGGTCAGGCAGTATAATTCTTAGTCGAAGAACGCCCTGGGCTTAATGTTTATCGACAATACCAGCCGAAGTACACACCGTCGAGGACTCAGCAAGTGATTATTGCAGGTATGCAGTCCTGCAAATATTACCTCATTCAATCTCCACCTAAATAAATCGAATAAAATGCATGTACGAGTAGGTTTACTCCAAAGTCTAACGTTCCATTTTTTTCTAATATTCATAAGTTATCTCATTGTAAAACGCCTGGTTAATTTATCTCGTTTGCAGAAGGGCGGTCGTCCAAAAATCAGGATAAACTACTACCTACGTTCACTGATCTTTTTGGCGTTTAGGCCTAGATCTGTCAAGTGGTTAACTGCGAAGACATTAAATGGTGGCCGCTGAACTGTTCCCACAACTTCAACTACCTTTTTGTCATTATCCAGCCACTTGGGGCACACTGCCACTTTTGGCGCTTTCCTAATCTTTCCTCCTCAAATTAACAGTAGGTACATTTTCTAGAGCAACAGGTCCGGCACTCTTCCTTCAAAAAAAACTATTTTAAAACGGGCCTAAACCAAGTTTCATCATATGTATCTAATCAAAATATACAATCAGCATATAAACAGGTTCCTCAGCATGCAGTCAAAGACACGTATGCGCCTCAACTAATTCCCAAACATATGAGGACACTGTTGTCTTCTAAGTCACTTACTGCAACAGTGGCGATGAAACATTGAAGCCAGATCCGGCAGGGTTTGCATTCAGGATAAAGAGACACAGACCCACCTAACCGATTTGTGGGTGTGCGTTCATGGCCAGATGCCAGTCCCGCGAAGTGTCGTAAGTGTTCGAAGAGGAGGGGTCCACTTGTATAACTGCTACTTTGCCAGAATTGACAATAATCAGAATTCTTGGATTTTCCAGTAAATTCAAGGCCATGAATGAACTGGTGATCAGTAGGATAACTACAACAGGAAATAGGTAGGGGAAATGAAAAGAAATCTAAGGTCGTAAACAGTAATTACAGCAGCGCATGGCGACTTTCAAAGCTCACGTAATGTGGGTCTGTTTTATGTTACACTATTAAGCATTCAGAAAGCCCTTTTTATAATGCCAGCGTCAAAATGAAAGATATTCAAGATTGAAGGGCTGTTAGTTGGATCTAGAACGCTCTAACATATTAGGTTGTTGACAGGAATTTTCTGATGACGACTATGGAGGCTAATCTGCTAGCTAAATAAGTTACTTAAATGGTCACCTTAAAGGCAGTTCAATGCACTCACAAAGAAAGCCCAAACATGCATTAGCGACCCCTCAGCATTTTATTCGTAAATACGGAAAACTTGGGGACCTTTTTACGACAAAGAGCTTTAGTGGGCGTTTACGAAAGCAACTATTGTCATAAACAAAACTCCTGGAAAGATGGATTTACTTAAGCATTAAAGTGATGTCCGGCGCTGCCTCGAAAATATTTTCCTGCACGCAACTGTTTTTACTATAATTGACTGACCCGGATGGGCGTTAATATGTCCGCTAAAAGCAAAGCAATTTGCGCGCACGTTTTTCAATAGATTTCAGCGCGTTAACATGCTTCTGCCTTAGCACTATCCTTTTCCTATCTTAATGTTCAGCCATTAATTCAGTTGACGCAGCGAATTCACACTGTCAACCACTAAATGAAAAATGTCGAAGCTGGAGATGACAAATTTGAGTTCATCATTGAAACGAGCAATTAGGGGAGCTCTAGAATTCCAGGCACGTTCTCCAGGCGTACCCATCTTTGACGGAGTACCATACGTTGGTGATTTGAGTAATTAAGAGTGTATCTGAATAAAAAGCTGAAGACCATGGTAACTAATATTGTACGTGCACGGATGCCACCACGGAGATTGCTTGCGCTTACCCTGGCGTGATGCCTCGACCACTACCAATGCGATCGGACGAAGGTTGGACTGATGTATATTTCAGGAGTATATACATTGCGTGCACTCAATTTTTTCCGGTTAATTTAAGGGTTTTTGAACTGTCTCTATTACCGTTAACCGTGACTTATTTAAAGGTTGAATATTCCAGACAGGGCAGATTTAAAATTGGATCCGTTAACTACCTGCTTGCAGTTCTACTTCGACATTTTTCGTCATTAGAACATTCCACACTCGGAACTTTATAACAACCTTATTAACAATGTCCAGTATACATCGTATTTAAATGTCAGCAAAGAATTAAATAAGTGTCTTTTCTCTTCCGGTGTTAATTCACATCAGACCAGCCGAGCATTTCAAAGTCTACCTATCGAAGAAGTAACTTACGATCCACCGAATAAATCTAGAGACTTGACCTTTCTTAATCTGTTAATGGTCCTGATTATCATTTCCCTGAGTTTGCCTTATACACAATACTCAAATTAATGAATTTCTAGACTACTATACCTGATACGGCAAATCGTGAAGCAGTGGAACACCTAACTGTATGGTGCATGTTTGCCTAAAATATTTTAACACCCAAGTTGCAAAAGATTACCCGCTTCTGCTAAATCAGACGTATAAGTATGTCACACAATTCTTCAAAACTGCCACTCAAATATTCTGGAACCCTTTTCTAAGTATTTTACCTGTTATATTGTACGTGTACTGAAGTAAAGGACTTTCAACAATCATGCAAATCCGAAAAATACATTGAGTGTTACTTTCATAGTTATAGGTGGCAGTGTAATAGAATGTCTTTAGCGGAGTTCTCTTGTTAATTATTGATTAAATTGAATAATTTTAGCATAAAACTCTGTTGAAAATATTCCAATTGACCACTTTTGAATGTAGTTTCAGCCTCTTTCTCCTTTTGAAAGTATCATTTCGTTTTTTTGACAAATATTGGCATTTTTACCCCATTTATGCTTCTACAGTTGTAATCTTCCACCATCTTCCAAAAATGAAGCTGTTAGCCAAGAGCACACCTAATATCAAACGATTACGATTCACCTAACAGCTAGCGTTTTTTTCAGGATTTATGATCCAACAAAATATGCTGTACAATATTTCCAACAAGAGTTCTATGAAAGGATACTTCTTTGTTCGGTTTTTGAAAACTATTTATACTTAATTCCCATTTATCGAGAGGATATTTATTGGTTTATGAGATCTATTTCCAGGAAGAGTCGATGAGCGTAAACGCGAATCGCAAATTATGTATTTCGAATTGTCGGACTTATATATCATGACATATTTTATTGGTACAAAGGCAGTCATACACACAAAGAACGCAATTTAAATAAATAACTCCTATATGAGATGGTTGCGCATTGAGGGATGTTCCGATGCTTGGGACAATCAAAGCAGAAAAAGCTGTATGATGCAGAAATAAATATACCCAAGTTTTATTAAATTTTCACAATTGGGTCAACTAAATTAACCAAATCTGCCAAACTTCATTGAATATTATGAATGGCCTTATAATAAATTCCAAGATTTTGAGCATGAGTTTAGGGATCAGTCTAGGGTTAAGACACTGGATCAGTTATCCGCTGATCTTGGAATTCAGCATAAGACCACTTGTCATACGGAACTGTTAATATTACCGTATTTGGTCTTCAGTGTGTCGTCTTAAAGTAGGCTGTAAAAAATTCATTTTGGCTTTTTTTGCAGCAAACCACAAAAGAGTAGGTCGCCATAATATTTTGCATTTAAGTTTTGTTTTCAAGTTGTGGATCAGAACGCAGTGTCACGCACTACAGCCTAACGTTTGCTCTTCTCATCCAGGACGGTAAGCACATTTGCCAACCCAGAGTCAACAAGAGTTCATTCCAACAGACTTGAGTGGCAGTGGAAACTCATATGTGCTTTAACATAACTCGCAATGACCTCAGACAATTAATTTGATTTCGCTTTAGATTAGTAATTCCTTAGACTGTCATCGACATCTTTTTTCATAATACTACTGGGACACCGTCATGAACACCCGAACTCATCCACAAAATTTCCTTAGTCTTCATGTTTAATTAACACTCTCACTCCTACATCATCTCTCCATAGATTATGGACGTTCGATTTTATTCTTTATTAGAATACTTCCAAGCCAAAAAAACCTTGAGACTGCATATGAAATTATACGATAGGGGAAAATGACGTAATTGGCATTCCCACGCTGTTTTTGCAAACTTCCGACCGTAATGTAAATTGCTCGTAGATGGCTCTCTGTTAGAAAATTGCTCCGGTATACCATTTCACTGCATTGGACATTAAATAAAATGGTTGAAAACTTCGCGCAAGCGAATATTATTCATAATAATTTGATGGTTAAGGAAACATGGGTTTATTTAAAGTACTAAACATCGGTTAAGAATCTACCATTCAGTCAGAGTCCGTCTCTGCGGCTGAGCAGAAATATAGTAAGCTAAAATTAACCAGGGAAGCAGAAAGGTTAAACTTGATGCTGCTCGGGGGAAGCTTATAGATAATTATGGTATTCTGAGCGCATAAGTTTATAAAATAGCTCTGTAGCACGTGAGGACGTTCAGCTTACCGGAAATCTCAGAATAAGTATGCGAAACTACCCTAAATTTCCCAATACTTGTTGCAGTAACAGTATTAACAAAATCCGAATGTAAATAATACCAGCCGCAGTTTTAGCAGCACTGATAGAATGATAGTAAGGACAACGATTATCACATGCGTAAAGTGAATGGAAGCAAGTGACTGAATCCTTTTTCTGATCGTAGAGGTAAAGTAAAGGGGTTAGCAAAAACCACGCACCATCAGCTTCGTCCACGTTTGCTTCACCAAACCGCACGGGTTCCGAATCGCACTGAAAATTAAAAATTTCCACAATGCGTGTTGGAGCAAGGCCCTTCTACTCTTGCACGTATAGGTGGTTGTACATTTGTGCCGGGCTGACTTCAAAGATGATTATATTTTGCCAGCCGTGAAAGCGCAGGAAGAGCTCGAGCGCGTACGCAAAAACTGAGGTCTGCACTGTCATAGAGACCACTGCAAGATTAAGACCAGTCCCCTCTTCGACTGTCGGACGATCCACTTGAGAAAACTGCCTGGCTAGGAACTCAAGTCTGCAGGCCTATTCAATGAGATAGAGACTGCTTTGCAGGGCTGTGCTGACAGCTTGGTGGGCTATCCAGTCCGTGCTAATGCTACCGTCGTCGTCCAGTGGGGGTCCCAAAAATACGGACCACTAACGGTCTTGCTCATTCAGATTCTTCATCGAGGCCAGAAGACTGATTAGATGCATGCCACGAGCCTTTTGGGCGTTAGAGCAACCATCCAGTACTTGATACTGTATGCTTACATTCTTTAGACTCAAAGGCGAATCATACTGGGATAGCGTAAATTGGACTGCTTTTTGGACTGACAACAGTAGATTATATATGGCACTATTCCGCAGGCAGGCTTTGTTGCTTCCAATGAGATATAAGGTCAGTTTGATGTCACCTTTGGAACGCGAAAGTAGAGTATTCTCTTCGGAGTATGAATCGAGGCTCGAAATTACTGGCAGAAACATGGGCAGAAGAACAGTAGTGCCGAAATACATCCAGATTTTGGGCAGGATAATCATGGGGTCACCTTGTGGGTAGTTATTTTTAAGAGTACCATTTTACGTTTTACGCATAGCGAGAAAGACACACTTGATTGGCTAACTTTCAGTTCGACTAAAGGCAAATTATGTTGCTGCGGAAGAACGGAAACCTGAGTGCAGTTGTTACTTCCCCCACATTTTAAGTGGAAAATTCACGTAGCATAAAAAAGGTGGATAAACAAACTCCGAGTACTCGGCCAAAATGAAAAACATCAGACGGTCAGACACAAAGTCAGACAGAAGTGTCAGTAGTAGCCAGTTTTGTCTCAGGCTGGATAGTCGCAATGCAGGGTGAAAACTGAAAGGGACTGAACAGGGGACAAAAATGACGAATAAGCGGACTAACTTTAATAAGTTTCAAATGATGTAAGAGACCTGATAAGCACATTTCTGCAGTGGCCGTAAACTTGTCTTAAATGTTCATATATGGCTCAGAAGAAGATGCAATCCCTTGGGCAAAAGATAGGTTGGCCTGATGTTTCGGATTCTCATAAAAACCAACCCTCTGCATTTTTTCCTGAAGATTTTTTGAAATGTTAAGATAACGCGCTTTTCGCCTCAGAGATTGAATTTTCTTTTTAACTGAAGCTCTGTCATTTGTCGCTATCCAGCATACGAATGCCGGTGCAAACCTGGGCATCATCTAAGAATAATCTTTCCAAAGTGTTTTGAGGCCGCAAGTCCTGCATACCAATTTGAAAATAGTTTTTATTAACTTGTTATGCAAATCGTAACTATACTTTGCTTTTGTTCACAGGACACACTGCCTTTGCTAGGAACCAATGGCCTGTTCATTAGCGAAAATCCGCACGCCCCCACTGCAAAGGTAACACCCCTATTTATCGAATTCTTGTCGCTACGGGACCTAAACGTAAGCTGAGGTGTCAATGCAAACGATGGTCGAATAGATGACCGAGTGTGTGTGTCTTACCATCGCTTCGATGACGTCAAACTCCGAGCACTCAGTGCACCAAATTCCAGAACGACTGATGAAATTTCAGCCGGTCACGACCCGCACGCCAGCCCCCAAGCAATTAGCGCAAAAACGGACAACTATCCTCGATAGGGGGGGGGGGCGTTAATTGTCAGATGCACGCAGCTGTATCGCGACTGTATCCTGTGAATACCGTACCCCCTACTGTCTCTAATGATGAATTCGAGAAGGAATCTGAAATTTAAGGCGAATGAGTATTTTGTTTTAGCGATCTCATCTACCTCGTGTCGTACCCTAACTTGCCAGCGTTCAGTATTTAAATTGGAACTGGTCTGTGAAGGCCAACAGATATCACTTCACTTTTCCAGCGAAAGTCGACTTCAATCGTCTGCTCCACAGGAAGGGGGACATATAGGTGATAGTCTCCACGCTAATTAGATTATACTGATAATAGACTTGCGAGCATTTCTTCTCCCTCACCCACGTGGGCACGGTGTCAAGATAGCGTCAAGAGTACTGTAGAGGGGATCGGATGCGGTGCTGGGTTGCATTTAGGCATGCCACTTCACACCACGTGCGTGGAACTCGTTATCGGAATGTTGCCCCAAGAAGGCCTGCTGGGCCCTGATCTGGTTCACCACATTTAGCGTTTGTAAGGGAAGTCTGTGTGTTCGAGTCCACACAAAACATTCGGACTAAGAGAGGTGAGATTATAAGGGCGAAATAGAAAAAATTGTGTGCAGGAACACCATGAACCTTCCTTTTCTCTCAGCAATCATCCGGTGGCTCACAAACGAAGCTGTGTGAGAACACTGTTCAGAAGAATCCAGGCTCACTGCAGCAACGGGAAAGAAAACGAAAAGGAGGCATGAGTTCTTCGCAACTAGTTTACGTGGAACGGCTATCGGAAGGCGTTAATAAGCCGAGGCCTACGTGGTCGCCTTCCGAGGCCCCAACTGTAACAAGCCCATACGGTGTGGCATGCACAGCCATACACTTAGGACTTGTCAGAGGCGACTTGTCAGAGGCGACTGAGTGCCTTGCTGTTGGAATAAGCAGGCCCAAGGCAACCATAGGCCGCAGGGTCATAAAAATCAAAGACTGATTAAGCCCTGGGGAGCAACCAAGTGTGGTTTATAGCACCTCGTGCCCAAGCCATCCTCATTATTACACAGGACAGACTGGGCGTCCGAGCGCATACACGAGCAGTAACTGGCTGTAAAATTGGGTGACGGATAATCTCAAATGGTTACCCACACCTACGAAATAAATCACGAGGTTAAAGTTCACAACAACGAAGGTAATCACTCATACCAGAAGAGGAGTCGGAAATTGACTAAAGCCCGGGCCCCCAGAGTAGAACTGGCGCTAGCATACGGGCCCCGCACAATCGCCTCCATACTAGTGTCCCTAGTGTTTGATTGATTCCGCTCCCTATAACTATTGCTCGTTTGTTGTTGCCACATTTATCTCTGAAGATGGATTTCAGTATGACTTCGAATGCGTTCCTCATTTCCTTCTTCTTTAATTATCACATAATCTTAATTGCTCTAACATAAAATAAAAATGGATTGTGGCTCATGCAAACAAGAGCTCTAGTTAATCTTTCTACAATTCTTAATTTACTATGAAGGCAATGATAGTTGCGTCTCCTTCTATAAAGACGAGGTCGAGCACCGTTATTTCTGCAATACTTGGAAATTTCGATAGCTTGCTTTTAGGAAATTTGTCCACAACTGCCGTCAGTCTGTCGCCTACACAACTGAACCTAAATCCACCATTCTGCTTTATAAAACTGGCTTGAAGAGATAAGTAGCATAAGATAAACTACCTTAAAAGTAATGCTCGGAAAGTGATTATGCCTATATGTTATCAGAATCATACATTCCAACTGGCCTATGAAAAATAGTGTAAACATAGTCAAAGAGGATAGGTTAAAATCTCATTCACTGAGGGCTTCCGACGTAGAGAATGTCATCTCCTCAGAGAGTTTAATTCTGTCGCACCAATACCGCAGAGCTTTTGGTCTGACGCTTATATCTGATATCTGTCGACAGGGCATACTAATATAGACTGGCTCAGAATGATTATATATCTCATCATAGCAGGTACTAATTTACCGGTAAGGTATCAGACCCAAGGCTATCAGGACTGTCTACGGTCCCACAGCCAACGAAACCGCTCCTGTTCTCAGTGCTGACTGAACTACTCTATTCACTGAGAAGTCACAGATTCTGAAGCTGCGGCAGCACCCCCTGTTCTTCGGCGTGCCGGTGGACTCGACATTTGACCTTAGCCTATTCAGCTACACACTCACGTGCCTCCAAATAAGTACGCCTGCCTAAGTGCCACTTGAACTACACCATTTCTCGGCCGATACAGAAAAGACCTCGACAGGCAACATCCCCGCGGGCAATTGCAACACACCAATGACAGAACACGCGAACTCGTTTCATGGTCATGTAAAAGTAACTGTCATCACCCCACACAACACTCAGTCGACTCTTTCAGGCCTGACTGGACGCAATCAGGACCAGCCCTGGCTTCGCCAGTGGCCACTGCTACCTGAGACAGCAACTCAGGTTTCTGTATACAATAAACCCCTCATTCTGGCGACTCTTGCCTTTTCCCTCCAACTTGGGATTTGACCTGATGATTGTATTGGTCCGAGTACAACCACGAATTAGACTGACCGGACTGACCGGTCTGCAGAAGAACAGTGGAGAGTAGCACCGCAATCCACGAAGCCAAGAGGATTGCTGTCACCAAGACAAAAAGATCGGCTCAAATGTCACAAATGCCTCGGCCCCCCATTGGCAATGTCCAATTCCTTCCATAATGCACACGCTGCCAACGCACCTTCCAGGCACGAATCAGCCTCGATGGACATCTCTGGGCACAACGTAATAACACTCCAACGACCTTAAGCTCTAAAATGATGAACACTCCTGTGTAAGTCTCTGCTTCAAATTATACAATGGTGACCACCTCCTTAATTGATGCTCAAACTTCCGAGGCCCCGCCGCCCCAAAGGACTGAAGGACTTATCCCTCCTGTCGGAACATCCGTGCCGATCGCAGCAACGAACACCACCGGCACCATTTCTTTCCCCTCCACAACCCCTGCTGTCGCGCCAAATGCTACCCCATCACCACCGCCCCTAATACAAGCAATGGGGATTCGAGTCTAACTTGTCCCAATGTGATCGTGCATTTAGCTTACGCATGGGACTGGTTGGCGACTTGCTAATCGCTCGTAGATGGACTGGCGAGCCGGGGCCTTGAGTACCAACACACAACAGAGGCCGCCACTTTCAATGTCCTCGCTGCCCTATTGCATACACTCATCGCATGGGCTTCTCGGTCCTATGCGTAAGCATGACAGCGGAAATGCACAGCGTTGCCGACATGGTTAACACATCCTACACATCCACGAACAATCTTATCCCCAGCCCTCTAATAGCCGTTACCATCATCAACAACGACAGCACCAGCATGGTAACATTAGCATCTCCCGATGTATCCTGTCTTCATTCCCACTGCACATGCATATAACGCATCGACCTGGTCGGTCATTATAGAATCCACTGCACAGAGACTGGTGAAGCACTGCCTCGGCCCGGCTTAACTGCACCGTTTTAGCAGCCGTCCTAGCTGATTACACTATCCATGCACATCCACACACTGCATATGCCTATTAGGCCCCATGCGTCCGCATGAAAACCCGCCGTAGAACACCATTGGCTAAACCACGTTGCCACAACCCTTCCCATGATTCTCTACATCACACACGATCACACCCAACACCACACAAACGCGTTTTCAACCAGCACCTCTCGCTGGGGGAAGAAATTATCATCCTCAGACGCTTCTCCATGTGGACCCTCGACTGCATACGCAATCCAAGCCCAAGACTATCACGATTTACTAAAGTAGCATTTTAGAAGGCTGCTGAATGACGCTTTATATCAGAATACGCCATCAGCCCAGTGTGAGTTGTGTGCCGATTGATTGACCAGTGGGCTGAGAGTCAGTCAGCAACGGCTTACTCTTACCTACTCGTTGTATGTAATCCTGATGTGTGCGTCAGGGGGACCACATCGTGCTGTGGCGTGCGCAGACGGGTTCAACGGCCTTGTCAACCACCGCCCCCCTCCCCACACCAGACAACTGACCGGCTCGGATGGTGGCCTCATGCTAGGGCTGGAGCAGTCAGTGGGGTCGACAGCTCAGTGCACTTTACTCACTATAAACAGCCTGATGCACTCAAGGCTTTCATGGTGCGTCAAAAGTTATGGATTCGAAAGTTGCCAATTGACGGGCTAAATCGGACTACGGATCAGCCCGGTGTGTGTTTGTCTGCAGTGGTTGACTGGCGGACTCATAGTCAGGCTACCATGGTTCCTTCGTATTGTGACCTTTATGGCACGCCCACTCAACTAGGATCCGAGCCGCTCCACCCTTGCTGTTGTCTTCTCGTTTGCTGTTGCGTGGGCCTGTGTCCTCTCCTAACTCAGGGCTTATTTACTTTGTCTTGCAACTGGGCCCAGGCAGTGAACTCATACAGCAGAGAGTGCAGCGCAAGTCTGCGCTCACTATAAGTCAGCGAAGGGTTCCGTCCCTGTAACAACCTACTCTGGAGCACACTGTAGAACTGATGGTCAAACTGTCTTATTAGACTCAATTACAGTGGTTTGAAAAAAAGAGGTCTGGGTTTAAAAGCAGCACCATTGCGGGAGATACTGGCCGAAACCACTGCGCTAACAGATGTTAAACTGGACATAGATTTTCTCATGGTTCATTTTACTTAGTGGCGAGCTGACTGTCAGTCCCTTGCAAGGCTTTCGGATCTTTCCATCTTGTGCATGAGGAAGATCAAACTTGCGCAGCCTCCTCTTGGTACCTGCGTAGATTGCCTGTCTCATTGTATGTCACCCGGAATTCTGAAATGCGTTTCCGATTCAAGCATATTAATTACGTGTGTTTATAAGAATGACGATCGTTCAGCCTAATCTCAATAGCCCCAACGCATAACAGAGAGCGGGAGACGGTTACCAGGCTGCGAGCACGGCCAACGGTTACCTTAGGAAAGGCGATGGCGAGACAGGGGGAAGCCAAACAACCACTGACTCCTTAGGGGCTGACAGTGACAACGCAGAGCGATGGGCGGTTACCAGGCTGCTGGTACGGTGAGCCCTTACCACCCAGAGACGCAACCTATGCAGAGCGGCTCGAACTGGATTGGCAGACTACGCCCGCGGACGAAAGGAGCGGCATATATCGAGAGCCAGGAGCCAGAGGATTCATTCTCTGAAGATGGATAGTCTAGATAACTGTTCGAAACGTCAGACCACAAATACACCTCTCCCGGTGAACGCCCTTTCTCCTTCTGACTAAATTCAATAAATTTTGGTCACGTCAGGGTACCGGCTTTTTAAGGAGCTTCTTTTTGAAAGCTAATAAAAAGTATGTACTACTTAAGTAGGATGCATTTTCATCATTAATTTTGACTGCCTTTATAAATTCAAATAGATTTTATGGAAAACATAAACGAAAAAAATTATTATTTGTACTCGTTTGGTGGTCAACTACGCCTTCCATAAAGTTTATACTTAACAAACGGGTATCTTCGATTTTGAAAAAAAGTATCAAATTATGAGCTTTTTTTGCGATTGTGAGGTGTTTATTCATTTTACACCACATCCGTCAATTTATTAATGCTGCATATAATGTATACAGCATGTTCCATATTTGTTGCAACATTTTATGGGAACTATATAACTTCTTCCTAAAATTGTAGGCGATACTGTACTTTTCCTTCCTTGTAAACCTTGAATTCAAATAAAGCAGACAGTGGGTTTAAAAAGTATACGGTAATTGAGCAATTTTTTTTAAAACTGAACGATACTCCTTCTTTAAGTATTAAATCTAAAGAAGGTGCCATTTACTACCAAACGAGTACAAGAAATAATTTTTTCGTATACTTTTTTCATGAAATATATTTGAATTTTTAAAGCAGTCAAAATCAGTGATAAAGATTCATACAACTTATGTAGCCACATTTTACAGTACATACTTTTCATTAGCTGTCAAAAACAGACTCATTAAAAGCCGCTTTCCTGACGTGACCAAAATAAATTAAGATTAGGCTGCATGATCGTAATTCTTACAATCATATGTAATCAATATGTTGAATCGAAAACGCAAATTCAGAATTCCGGGTGACATTTCATGAGATAGGGAATCTACTGCATACTGATTCCAGTGCAAACGGACCTTAACGAAGAGGAATGAAAGCAGAAGGTCTCGGAAAACAGATACATCTCAACGACCTTAAAGTTAAGAAGGCATGAAAAAAAAACGAATAAGTATCGCACAAATGGCCACCTCTTTGTTCCGCACGACAGTTACCCTGAAAATGGCAGTGCATTCAAATTCTGTCACCCAGGGGCTTCTTTTAATTACATGAACCTGTATACTGCCTCCCCAAAACCTAGACTTCATATCTGTTAACCTACCGTCTACGACTTAGCTCCTACAGCAAAAAAACTGCGTCTTCTCTGTCGTGGGTTCGAATGCCATCGAGGGCGTCGGGATTTTAAAATTAGTTTTCAACAAAATTATTCTGGCCGCTTTTACTGCCTAAGCTGCCCTTCGATGTGCGAGCTCCCTCATGATTTGAGAAAATACTATCTGTATCTAATTCGAACGATAGAGTGATCACATGAGACTGTAATTTGGAAATAATCTCTTAAGTTAAAACTTAAAATAAACAGCCAGCCAGAAGGTGTCTAAGAGAGAAAATGTAATCGACGTGCATGTAACTAATAATGACAGTTTAGAATGATGGCTAAGAGTGACTATGGTTAAAGTGGGCTGGAGTGAGTCCACGCAAGTGTAGTTATTAGATGCTGATACGTTTTACTCAGTAAAAGTAGGACTTCTTGTCTCACAGGTGTCAGCCCTTTGGCAAAATCTACAAAATATTACGCTTCCGTTATTCAAAGATGCTTTCATATTGCTAGTTGGCCTTTCTAGTCTGTATGGAGAAGCAACCTTGTTTAGATAAAAAAAAGCAAATCGGACCTTCAAAAAACTTTGCGCATACAGTTCGATTACGAATTCGACTCATAGTGGAAGTACCCATAATCTGCCTGAAGTATTCATTTGTCAAACAGTGTAGACTCGTTATAAGGATATTGTTTTGTGGCCTTTTGGTTGGTTGGTAAAGAAGAATAGATTATTTCCACCTCCATTGTCTTCGTTGATAAGAACAAAGAGTTATTTATTTCATGGTCATAACTTTGCTTAAAATATAGTAACACTTGATGCAAAAATACCATTCTTAAGATGAAGGTATGCAGCTGAGTGAGGTAACGTCGACAAATTTCGTCGCCGATATTTGGAAAAACGAGATTATATGATAAAGGAAGTTTGCATCTGCCCACCCCTTGGCTTCAACATGAATCAGTTTTTTCTTCAAATATTTGCATGCCCACATATTTTGCAAAATCATCAGGTCTTTTACTCTGTCATTTGTGAAATTCCCATCCGACCTTGAGATTACATGCAAAACTCCAGGAACCCCGAAAATCTCGTTATCATATTTTTCTTCCAAAATATGAAGCGAAAAGTACACATTCCATTTCAGTGTTGCATTTTTTGAAATAAGTCGACGGACGTGAATCCTTTATTTAACGGGTTCCCTGCAAGCAAACCTCGTGGATAGAACAGACAGCAGAAAGAGAAAGCACGCAGAAGTAAACAATGCTCTATCTCTTTTCTCGTAAGTGTTCGAGGAAGTAAGTTGTACCCACCATTAGAATCAAAAACTTCGTGACGTCCAAAATATGAGTACAGCAAGTCAATAAAACTTTGTTCATTAAACAATTAGGCGCCTTGTGGTCAGATCTACTTGACAGCAAATACCGGAAAGCACTTATTAGCTTATAAATATGTTCTACTAGCAAGTTAAAGTAGCCCTGATTTAATATTATGAAACCTTGTCAATAGATTAAGGATTATCGACAGAATCCGAAACGTCAGGAAAATAACTCTTTTTCCACTGGTCGCATCTTCTTCTCCTAAATTATTGAACCTCTTTGTATCATCTTTTCTTAGTGTTCCTCTTCTTTAGAGTGACCAGTGCACATACTCAGGCACTCCAGGCATGTAGACGAGGTTCGGCAGCTGCAGTACCCACCGCCCGTTGCGAGCAATTTACTAGAAGCTCAATCAGTAAAATGTAACACCATGCGATCAACGTAACAGCAGTTGTCTTTCGCAATTCTGCAGGAGCCCACCTTGCTAGACTATTGAAAAAAAGGTATATGGGTGGTTCCTTAACTCTAAAACACGTGAGAAAGCGATGGGTTGTGTCCGGAGCTGTACTGCAGTCACGGTTTTCAATGGACGGTCGTCCAGCTGTGTGGTGAGCGGGTTCCTCCTCGGCTGGGACCTGGATAAGGTCACTTGATACCAGTTGGGTACACTTATATACCTGTACATAGAGTTTGTGCCAGCTCCAGCGGCCTCCAGCAGCTCTTTCTTTCCTATTATAACAAGCACACGCCATGATTCAGGCCATGAAGAAGGAATTCTTGGTCGACCTCCAGAACTAGTGTGGCGGGATGTGGCAGCGGGTGTCTTCTGATGGTTCATTTACGCTTGCGCACTCGTGAGTGGAGCCAGTTTACTGTTGGCCCCGAGGACAAGGACTTCTTCACGCCGGTCTCCCCACGCGGGCGGCATGGAAACGATGAATCGTAATCAAAGTAGCTTGTTGAGCCTGTTTAATTGTACACTTCACATTATTCCTGCAAATTTAACGGCCTGATGAAGAGTTACTGTAAACTTAAATAAAAGCGCTGATCGACGGTGGGTACAAATTAGCTGGAACATTTATAAATTTCATCAGACACCAATAACCTTTATCGATGACAGACTTATCATTCATGCTACATATTTAAGCCTGGCAAATATTTATCCTTTACTTACAGTCTTGAATATCTCATCAGACGGATTTTTATGCAAACAATTGGCTGAATGGTTGTCCGCGATATTTGGAGCGAGAAGTCTATGTTTTGCCTGTGAGCATATGATCTCCAGAAACTCATCTTACTCCGCGCATCTGAGGATGGTTGTGAGAATATTGCAGTTGTTTACTCGAGCCTTCAACTTAATCATTTAAAGAATATACAATAGATTTTAATAGTAACTGATTTCGTTTAAATGTCAATGGGAGTCGGTTTACAGAGAAACATTCAGAAATATTGTGCTGCTGGAAATAAAGGAACAAATAACAATGCACACATAAGCAAGTCAAAACAATGGCTGAGAGGTATTATTAAAGAACATTTTAAACGGATTGAGGGGAGTGGGGTCATTGGCTGCCACTATGACTGTCGCCAAAATCTGCCATGATAACACCGTTTTTCCTACGGTTTAATAATTTGATCATATCAGGTTAGGCTTTTTTGATTTTTTCCCTTTTCTCTGGCTTGATCTAGGACTTGATGCAAACGATCTGCCAAGGAACTCAAGCGGGGCCTGGAGACTTTGAACAGGCACCGGAATTTTGAATCTAGTTGCAAATTCCAAGGCCTCTTTGATCACAGTTAATCTAAAAAAGGCAATATCAAAGGAGAAAGACTTTTCATAACAAATCCTATGCATATGAGGCATGTTCTGTTGCCACAGGAACTGTCAAGATAAAAAGATCAAAAGGGATGCGGACATCGTGTGCTGCGGGAAATGCATGGACAAAGGAACCCTATCGCCTGCAGTGCAGTAAGTTGGAGCTCAAATCTACGAAGAAGGACTATTCCCATGTTCTAAATCCTAACCAAAACCTCAGGCCATCACTAAGCCTAAATTAGACCTAACACTAATCTCCCTGTAATTGTGCTCAAGTTCATCCGCATTGCGGAGTTCATATTGTCGTATCCTAGCGCTGTCCCAGTAAAAGGAGCACTAGACTTCTGTAACCAACCCGTTTTTGTTTCCAACGACATGGATTAACTTCTAACGGAGTATCAGTAAAAGAGATTAATAACTGACGCACTTGAAACGGCTTAAAGGGTCCCATTCTGTGCAATAATTCTAGATAAATAATTTTTTTCGCCACAGAAATCTGCTCTGTGTTCATAACAAACCGAGGCAAATGTTCGCATGTTAGGCGTCTTTACTAGCAGCAAAGAGAAGCTGGCTGTGCGACGGGCCGGCGAAGCGAGTCACAGATTTTCCCTTCGCAGCCGCGAAGATGATCGCCAATATCATAAGCAATGCAAAGCCTCCAATGAGAATAAGCCGATCGATATATAGACTAGGCGGTGGTTTACAGAGCCATACGTGATCACGTAAGGGCCGCGTTGCCGATTTTGGAATGGCTGTTACCTCCTACATCTGTTGTTCGTTTTGCTGTCGTTCTCACCACTGAGGACGAACTTGTAGCGGTTCTTATCTGCGCGCAACGCATGCCACTAGCGGTTGCTAGCACATACGCATTGTACTGTGGACGTACCCCAGTCCGATCTATCTAATCACCTTTCAGGCTGACTCACACAGGAAATCACTGCGACGACTGCCGCGCTCACACAATTCGGATCCTGCCCCTCTTGGGTGTGGGCGCACGCACGCTCGACCGACTATCAATTCCCTCTAACTTAGTCTCCATTACTTCTGTACAGAATAAACGACTCCTCCCATCTAGAGCCTCAGTTGTCTTCTCCTACGCAAATGGGCCTGAATATCACAATGACAACTATTTTACCTAATAACTTAAGCCCCTTGTCGACAGAGGTGACTCCGGCGTGAAGCGAACATGCAAAAATCAGACGTTCAACAGTTCTGGTGCGTAAAGAAATGGTTTCGGTGATCGAAAACCGTCTTCTGTGGCCTACGTCAATTGGAGAACAGAGATTGAAAGAAAAGATCTTAGGAATGGCAAAGTTAGACTTGGTTGGAGATTTATGAAACAGCAAAAGAACGCGTGAATAGGATAAAGCATGCATCGAATCTATATCGAAATATAGAGGTTAAAGTAAAATCACGAAATAGAGGCATTTCCTACAATTTTTCAAATTCTCAAGAGCTTCCTATGAATTTGGACCGTTAATACAGTACGATAAGCTGAAAAGCAACCGCATGTCGCTTAGGAAATTAAATTGAAATTTTGACCAAATTAAACTCAAAGTGAAATAAAACAACACTAAGAATAATAAAACTGAAAATCACCGCATGATGATAAAGATTCCCATGTTGGAGTGTGCAATATTTAAATAAATAGGCAGGTGGCAAGCAACTTAAATCTTACCGACAATGTCGCTCGCGATGGCCGAACCGTCGAAAATCTCCTGATTATGGATGGGTACTACTTCGATTATTTAATCTGCTATAATGTGTTCAATATGCTTATAAACGCCGAAGTGATTGCTGAGCATTCCTTTATGCATAATCGAAACGTAGAAAGTGCCTTGGTTTGTCGAAGCTTGCGGCCCAGGCGATTTCCGAAGTGCTCAGTGAGATTTCAGTCCAGTTTAGGAAAGTATCTTGCCGCTGATTTTCGTTTGGAGTCATCCTAGCCACAGCAATGCTTGAAAAAGTGACGCTATTTTTTTAGAAGGCAAAAACACGAACGATTTGCTAAGCTAGGTGAGGTGAGCTTCCAGTTTAAGCTGAATACGTTATTACGCAAATATTCTAAACGAGCAAACATGTAGGGATGCCTGCCGCAGACTGCGTGCGAAGAGTCAGAAATAAATTAACTGTCCCCACGACGGCCTGTTACATTAGGCAAAGGTGACGGGCGGACAGTCCAAGCAGAGTAATGACCATAAACCGGATGACGTAGTATTTACAAATTATTCTCCGGATAGTAGGAGCCGATATTAAACGAAGGGGTAGCACAAGTTACTAAGCAGGGCATGCCGTCGGTAAGGTCGAACAGATAATCGTCATCCTTACATGGTGAAAAGTCTTTGGACACTTGTAGAAGATGGTTCTTTGTCCGTTTACCAAGTTTATATTAACGCGGTAAAATTCCTCTGAACACTTAACTCTTGCTGGGAGCCTTCTAATAGATAGGCTTTCTGTGCGATGGATGGACATTTTAGTTGCGACCCCTTTTAAGCCGACAGTTCGACTATCGCACCCGACGAGGTCTGCCGTGTGCTCTACAGCATGGTAGTGCGGGGATGGTGACTTGCGCCTGGATTAGCTGTAAGTGACAGTAGACTTGCACTGCACTGCACTGCGCTCTCTCTGTTCGACCACACACGTGTACCTGGTGTCAAAACAGAGTCAGGATGACCGTAGGAGGGATCCGACACAGGTGGTTTTCGTGGTGTGAGCCTGCAGGTACGCGTGCCACCACGCTCCCACGACCGTGCCCTGGTCTAAATACCATGCTAATCCAGCGCATCTATCACGCAGTCCCTCAGGAGTAGTTCCCTTTATCCAGGCTCGGCTCGACGTACACTGCAGTACGATAGTGTTCAGGAAAGCGACCAACTTTATGCAGTTCCCGAACTTCAACAGCAACCACCCGATCCGTCATAAACGTAACTATACCGGCGCAAGTATACGCAGTGCTATATTGGCGCGTTGAGACGCACTGAGGCGAAGTGGAAGACAACGTTTCTGAATTATTATATCTTCGAGGAGTACTTAGAACGAAGGGTTATCCGCACAATTTTGTCAACCAGTGCATACGCAGACGAGAAAGTAAACTAAATCCAACGGACCCAAAAGTTTAGCGAGTTCTTCTGTACCTGAAGGATGTATCGGAGGCGGTCAACCACCTGCTCACCCCACTTTGAGTTTCAATTGCGAACAGGCCAGAAGCAACCATCAGGAGCCGGGTCATGTGACCGAAAGACCCACTGCCACGGCCGAAAACGGCTTGAGCCGTTTACCGGATCTGGTGAAGTTGTGGATAAATTAACTACATCGGCGAAATCTAGAGATGACTCCGGACGCGAATGGCCGATCACGCAGCGGTGATTAGGGACAAAGAGGATAACTCCCAGGTTGCGGCTCATTCGACGGGACCCGACCATATTTTAAATTTTAACGTGGCCGAAATCCTCGCAAGAGGTAACAACCGTGTGAGCCGCGAGCTGCTGTAGTCAGGGTTCTTAGGCCCCAGTCCATCAACATACACAACGATTTGGCGTCCCCATACTGCGTACTGAGAGGTTACTTGAGCAAGAGAATCAGTCAAGTGGGAAGAGATGGGCCCAGCAATAACTCTGACGAGAGCGAGCGTAATTGTCGCGCAATTATCAAGCCCGAATCCGACAAGGACAACGTAATCGTGGCAATTTATGAGTCGAAAGCGAACTCTCAAGCCATTTTCGCACCATTTAAGACCCCAAGCGGTTGCTACAGGAGCTGATAATTATAGTAGGCACGTGGATGACTGTGACGAACTGTAAATACCGTGCAATATATGCATGTATCACCCCCATCTGTGCATGTCTTACACTATTCTACGGTCACATATGATTAGAGATCCTCGACAGAATCCAAAACGTGGGGAAAATAAAAATATTGTTTCAGTGATCGCATTTTTTACTTCTGAATTGCTTCCTGAAACTGGCAGATTCACATCTATCGGCAGTCTTTTGGGATTTCTTGTTATGCAAATCTCTACTTAATGTGATGAAAATCTATAGTTTTGCATTTTTCTTTGTGGACTGCAACATAAGGACTTCTTGAGGAAGACTACATGTAAAAACAACATGACACAACATACTGAGGAAAAAGAGAATGATGGAGACGTACCCGTTGGTCTTCAAGGGTTCTGGTAGTGGTTTTTTAAATCCTGTTTTTCCCACCAGCCAATATGAATTAACAAATCCTTTGCCCTTCAGGTTAATTCGCCCACGAGACTCTAACTGATAGCCGGTTAGTTCGTCGAGAATTGCTTTTGTACTTGGACTGACATGAATGTGGAGAGCTGAATTTAAAAACACGAACAGATCTGTTGGAATGAACTCGGAGAATGTACAGTGTTTTTAGGGAATTCGTTAGATATTTACAAACCTTCACTGGTTGACTCTATTCTCGAGGCAGTGTTCACAGTGTCGCCAAAGAGACAGTAACGAGGCATCTTTAATCCAATGACGCTTGCTACGCATGGACCTATGGGCACAAGAGAATCAAATTCATTACAGAGAATTAAAAATGCAACTGCGTGTACTCATTAGGCCATTATGCGTCATGTTACGTCAAGTTTGGTACTGAATGAAAAGAGGTCATTTTCGTGCATCATCGTGCGTAATACATAATCAATATCAAAACTGTTAAAACCTCTTTTCAAAACATTTCATTAAAATACCGCAGTAACATTACCTGAGCATAAAAATGACCAAATCAAGAATTATAAGTGCGGGTGCATGGCCTAAGCATATGGCTAACTCAGTTTCATTAACTGGCCTAGCACCGGAAAGCGATTGCGTAACCTGGACCTCGTGTGTCTCTCAACTTGAATTTAGCTGGTTGCTCGGGACTCAGAATGGAAATGGACACTGAGATCGATGCCTCAGGGCATTTTGTTTACTCTAGAAAATCTGACGTATGTGTGCAAGAACGCGTGGCTTGGATGTTTGCCAACGTCGGGGATAACTGTGACCGCCTCTTTAGCTTAACCGCCTGAGATGTAGGCTACGGTGGCTCTTTATTAATATCGTCACTATGGCATTCCCACTCTATGGTATCCAAGCCAGGTGCACACCAGCCACCTGCGTTTTTATCCCTTTCGGTCTTTTTTACTTGTCCTAATGCTGAGGAGGTACAGTGGTAGATGCAACGGAAGACTGTACTCTTTTGGATACCATACTGCAGCCGAACGTGACCGCAAGCAGGTTGAAGAAGGGCATTCCTTCTATACACGGAAAACAGAATTAGCGTTTTCTTACAGTCTCGGCGATGTGTACAAGGTGCCTTCCATAATTTGTGCCTTTACAAGTTTCCAGTTGAATAAGTGACCCACGTACCAGAATTTATGCCTATCCGCAGCAGGATTGGAATATTCGGAATGTGCTGGACAACAAAGGAACTACTGATACTGAGAAGCTCCAAGGCCATGGTTGCAATCTCGCCCGCATGACGTTTACCGTTGGGAACTGGTAGTCCAGAGACCACCATATAGGCATCACCGATGGTTTCCACCTGAAGCGAATAAAAAATAAGGTACATAAGAAACGGTAAGAGACAGCAAAAAAGACATTTGCATTTTAAAACTTAGGCGTCTTAAAAACTTTTGGTCTAGTCCAGCTGCATTCGTAGGGGGTGACTGAGCTAAAACGCTATCATGATAGTGGGATGATCCTACTTAACTCCCTGGAAGTTGTGGTGAGCCGGTATTATTGCACCACTCACCATAAGACGATCGGCTTGGGCGCAGTGGCTGACAAAAACAAGCAAGCAGTCTACGTATACCGTCTATTTGGTCTTTTCCCATCCCTGGCAGTCTCTTATAATTGCGCTACACATAAGGAAGCACAACCAGAAAGTATGCACAATGCGAGCTTAGATATATGGATTATAGAGGGGACAGGGTAGTTTACAGGTTCACTACGTGCTACCAGCATGGACAAGGAGCCCCGGAGGGCAAGTTTCAGATCACTTAACTTCATCAGCCCGTCACACCACCGTCCAATACTCGGAAAACCGTATAGTGAACCATTGAGAATTCAAGTCAAATGATTCTGGATTAGAGCTCACAGGCAAAGATATCGAATGCTATGTTCTACGTTGCAGCCAGGCGGTATCAGTGCCTGTGTGTGGTTACGTAAGATGTATCGCCGGCAACTGCAAAAATTCGTGTCTGACACTGCTTCAAGCCAACAAATCCTCTGGTAAAATAAGCGAAGATACGAGGCCCAGGAAGTAATTAAGAAGATGCTGATGCGATCGCTGCGACAAGAATTTTATCCGTTAGACGTTTCGTATTCCGTCGCGAATCCATCCTCAGAGACAATAGTATACCCGTTTTTTCTTTTGTATCTGATGGTTGATCCGCAACAGCACCCGAAACGTCAGACAAATAATATTCTTCTACTAGCGATTGCATTTGCTTCTTTTCAATCCCTCTAGTCGAAATAATCTCGGAAAATAAATGGCTTACTTAAAACCTTATAGTTTCCGATCAGTTTGATTTAATTTCATTCATATTACACTTTATGTGAGTAAGGTAATTACAAAAATTTCACAAGATACACATAAAGGGTAAGAAAATATTTTTTAAAAGTGTCACCTTATATACATCGAAAGTTTCAATACACGCGTCAAAGGCGCTATATAGCATATTCAGCAGATTGACAATCTCGAGAGGCGTAGAGTTTGCCGAAATAAGACTGAAACCCACAACGTCACTAAAGTAGATTGTTGTGTCGTCGTAGGTCTCTGGCGCAACTTCTTTCCCCGCGATGAGAGCCCGGGCTACAGAACTTAAAAATACATAAACGGATATATAAGTCAAGATTAAAATAGCACTCAAAACCAAAAAGAGATGTAGACTTTCTGTTTCAGATAAACCCTATTGCAGCTGGTTTTCGCCCACTGTCAGGATGTGTGGTTATAAAAAGTGCCGTCCTTATAAAAATGGAAACAGTAAGAAATATTTTTCTATTCTTGTCTATTCCTCGCTATTAAGCTCTGATTAAGTGTCAATTTAATTAAGAGGCAAGCTGTTGGCGGAAAAAGGTCCTTGCAGTAATAATATTAGGATACTTTCGAATTAAAATGTGTTCATTTTCACGAGTCAAGCCGCATCTCTTGCACTCTTGAATGAAGTCCTATAAGCAACTCTAGTCCGACTACTGTGCATCGAAACCTTTAGATATTTAATTTTTTTGTATGGTGTACACTAAAGCTTAAGAGGGAAATCCCTCTTTCTTTCTGCCTTCGTTCTAACGTATGTACCTTGTTGCCCGGGTTGCAATGCCATATTTACCAAAGAAACAAAAAAATGACTGCCCTACGTAGGATCAAGCGAGTCCCTATAATTTTCACCTGAAACTGATATCAACAAGCTAAATTCCCTCAAGGCATTGTGCGCAAACCATGCAGGCATTGTTTTGCCACCTATTTTCGGTGACGGACCAGTGGCTTGCCACTAGTTACATGAACGTATCCGTTGGCACCAAAGTAGTACCAGTGTCTGTAAAAGTATTTTAATAACTACGAAATTCCAGAGGTTCTACGCTCCTCACTCACGTTCTCTAAGACGCCCGATTTCGCAGTCTTGCTCAACTCCTGCCTTGTCAGTCTCCACACCGTACGTCTAGATGGCTTGCCCTAGCTTCACAAGTTATAATAGCTGCCATTGTGAGTAGGCATTAGTGTGTGCATGCGTCCGCATTACACACATAACACAATTGAACTACATACAGGGTGTCCCAAAAAATGTATACACATTTTAACTAATCGTAAACTTGGTGTTTATCATAATTTTATCATTTCAAAGATGTAAAAATATTTAAAATTATCATTTTATTATTTTCTCATTGCCTTTTGACTCTTGCAACAGTGGCTGAATTAATAAAAGCCATTGAACATGAATGCACACGAATACCAAGGGAATTGTATTATGGTGTGTGCGGCTTCATTGCTTCCCGGTGTCAGTCGTTTAATGATCAAAACGGACATCAGTTTCAAAAAATTCAGTAAATAATAACAATAAAATTATACTTGTAAACATTTATACATTTTTTAAAACGTAAATGCATGATACACACCAATTTTACAATTATGTGAAATTTGTATACATTTTTTGGGACACCCTGTATGTATATGCATATATATGTGTATACGACAGTTATATTAAACCTTACTTCTGCATAGATACTAGCTAAAAGCCAGACACGTGTTTCGCCGATGTTTCTGATGCTGCGTGACGCAGCAACGAGGAGTTCGGCTCCTCAGTGGGTCCCCCAACGTTCTCTATGCGGTTTCTAGTGTATGACCTCCACATAATAATCAAGGAAATTATCGCGGAAATCATTATAGATAATTATACATTATATATAAGGCAGAAAGTTGTTTTACTGTCAATCATCCTCAGGCCTTACCATCGATCATGGGTAAAAATTAGTTTTTTATGGTTTTGGGGTTTGGCGTAAGGGGAATGTTAGTTATCTTTTACTAAGAAGAGCTGTTTAAACGAATAAAGTAACCTTTTGCTCGGATCTGATGGAGAGATTATGCAACCGTGTGTCAATGCAGCTAGCCCTTGCTTTTCCCTTATGGCAGCCAGTCTCTCCAACAAAATTTTTTAAAATTCTCCCACCTGAGGAGAAGAAGAAGACGCAATCGATGGGACTAGACTTTTATTCCCCTGAAATTTGGACGTCCGTCACGAATTCTTAATCAGAGCCATCAGCAAAATGCACTAGCAGAAACGGGTAATGCATGCACAGGAAGTTACATTATCTATAGGATACAGTGCACGTATTATTAGTTTCTGGTAATGTCTTCTGCTAAGGTCTCTGATGAAGAATCCGCAACGTATGTCAGCACATTAGGCGAATAAAAGTCTTGTCCTACCGATCGTATCTTGTTCTTCTCAATTACTTCCTGGGGCTCGTACGTTCGCTTATATTGGCAAGTCTCCTGCCTCTCACTCTCTACGTCGGCACCGTCTACGAGCCTTTCCTGGTAGTTGTCCACAGCTCTGAACCCCCAACCGTTTCTTCAGCTGTCATGACGTAGTCACAGCTTTAATCTTGTATACTTAATTAAGGCATATTCTGGTCACCATCCGTTGAGCAATATTTCACTGAAAAGAATGAATGGTATTATTAAAATAAAGCGTATTCATTTCTCAGGTGCGCTATCTCGCTTATCAAAACACAGCATCCCTCTAAGATGAGTCATTTCTACCTATTACATTTATCGTTTCTATGTATATTAATTTCCTTTATTCTACAAGTACACCTTCTATCTGTCTAAAAATTCCTATCTTATATTCAGTCAGATGAGTGCGATGGAACATCTAAGCATTCAGTTCAAATAATCTACACTAGGACCTATCCGTTCACCCTTAACTGCGCTTGCCTTTCTCATTATCGTCAATCACTGCGCAGGCTCTCTGCCCAAATACATGCTCTTTTTCTGAACTGCAATGTCACCAACCTACTTTAACGAAATACCAACAATAATAAGCCCAGTGTAATCATGATATGCACATACTATCACGAGCTTCAGTCCTTAATCCGAATACCAAACTGACCCCTCTAACCGGTGGTCAAACTGGCTGATACCTGACACTCGTTGATGAACATTCACCAACCACTAACGGAAATCAATTGTCCCCTTCTGCCTTGGCTCTCATTTCTCGGGCCCTGACAGCGGCTAGTAGTCTAGGCAGAGAGTATTGACGACTAGGCAACCAGCTCGTGGTTCAGCGGTTAGAGCGTAAGACTGATCAAAAAGGTCGCGAGTTTGAGGCTCGAGCGGTGCACCATTTTGGTTTTTGTATGACTGGCTGACGATGCCTTTTAAGTCAGCAATGGCCATTCCAGTCTCACTTGTCCTAGCCGGCAATTCTATCTGACTGGCATCTTCTACGTCTGGCATAAAAACTACTGACATAAAAACTATTACTTGATTAATTTTCAGGATAATGTCTGCTCTGTAGCAGTTCCCGACGTATATTTTGGAGTAGAGAATCAGAATCTCATGCGGTAAATTGGACTTGCAGATGGCAAATAAGAAAACCTTATTATCCAATGGTTGTTACATAACTCGGCATAAATAACTCACCTAGGTAGCATCTTAGCAATAAGCATTTCTGTCTTGAGCTGTTCCTCTCGCAACTCGAGTGTTCTCTGGTTCACCTGATTTTCCAGAGCCGCTGAGTACTCCTCCATTCTGGTCAGCATCCGGTCAACGATATCCGATTTCCTTGGCAAAGGAAAGATGTATAGCGTTCGTTTTTATCTATTGTGAAGACTGTTAGTAACTCACATACAGGAGTTATTTGAACGCCTCGCTACAATTGAGTTAATATTTTGTTGGTCTATGCTGTTTGGGTACAGTATAATGGCCCTTTAATCATGTCTAAAACCTTACTGGTGGCAACAAAAAGAAAACGAAGGAAATCAGTGTCTCACACAGTCGATACGCAAACTCATTAAATGTCAACTGAAATTCTGAAATGTGTTTTTGATTCGGAGAAATTACTTAAGTAGTAAGTAATATTAATTATCGGGTAGCCCAATCCCAGGATATTCCATTCACAACAGGATGCCTGTTTTGAGCAAGCTTTCTTGTAACAAAATGCAAATGTATACTGTGCAAAAATAACTTCTTAGATAAGGCGCTGTTTCGCATTTATTTTATAGGAAACATCCGTGGAAATACTCATCCTTGTACTCGTTTTATAGAAAAATGACGCCTTCTTCATAGTTTTATATTCGAAGAAGGTGTACCGTTCGGATAAAGAATTCTTATTATGCGATTTTCCAAGACTGCAAACTTGAAGGTCAATTTGTTAATGTTGCTTATGAAACATACAACGTCCACTGCAAATTGTATAAAATTGCCACTTCTTCCCGGTAGCGTAGAGCACTGTAAATTTTCCCTGGATAGAACTGTTACAGAATGCAGTTCGAAAACCTTGAATTGGAGTGTAATAGCCAGTAGTGTTCAGAACTATTCAACAATTTAGGTTTTTGAATTTAAAGTTCTAGTTTCTACAAGTTTAAATGTTGAAGAAGGCTTCATTGGTTATTAAATGAGTGCAAGAAAGAATAGTTTTTGGCATGTGTCCTATGAAATATATTTAAATTAATAAAGGCATCAAAAGCCAATAAGAAAAATGCACACTTCTTAAATATCCACTTTTTAACAAAATATACATCTTACAGTTGGTCAGAAGGAAGCTCACTAAAAAGCCGACGGTTTGTCACGACTGAAGTATCCTGAAAGAAGGCTGCACGATAATCAGAATAAAAACACTACTTAGGTTCTTTGTTCGACTCTACTACACATTTCAGCTTTCCAGTTGGAATTTCATGAGATGGGGAATCTGATTTGTCCCCAGGAATAATAAGTAGAAGGAGGCTAATCCGGTTCTGATTTTTAAAGTCTTTATTCACGACAATACAGAGAGAGCAGGAATTCTTAGCTTCTTAAATACAGCCTATTTATGAGGCTCTGGCCTTCTAGAATACTCCTGGCCCACTGGCACGCGACCGCTGTTCTGACCTGCCACTGATCGATAGTTTGCCGCGCTGTGTGTGTGGTCGTTACATATGCCCTCTAATCGGTAGTTCCCCAAGCTGCGTGAACAGTCGTCGTGTGTGCACGCTGATCGATAATTCCTCACGCTGTTTGGGCGGGCGTTAGCGTTCGCCGTTTGCCTGCGTGCATGACTCCAGGCCATGGTCTCTGAGTGCATGGTCGCTGGCGTCCGTATAACAGAATCTACGCTACCTGACCATCTTCGATGCAAATTATTCATCATCTGGCAACGAAAATTCCCAAAAAGGCAGATAAGGCAGGGCTTAGGAAGAGCTGCTTCGCTTACTTGCCCGTGTTGAGAAGGGTAAATTTGTCCCAAATTCCCTGAAATGATGGACGATGCTGAGGACTTTCCATCCAGCACATTTGCATCAGAGTAATGTAGGCTTTTGGTGCGTCCAGATGCATAAGCTGTCAGGAATAGAGTAAGCTGAATATCCAGCAGGGAGACAGAACAAACAGGAAGGAAACAGAGAACATTCTAAGTGCCGAAGGTGATTCCCTACTAGACCTACTGTGGTAGAAGCCAGAAATTTATGTGAACATAAACCCATAAAGTAAATTTTGTCGGAAGGAACATTTGCCTTTGTAAATTTACTTTGATAGGATTATTTGAACAGACAGTGCTATCTACATTAGCCGCTGGAAGTGGATACGAGTGAAAACTACTATTAAAACACAGGTGACTTCTGTAAATGTAACTGGTTAGTTAGATATACGGCAGGAAACAAAATCGATGTTTGAATCGCCTTGGGACCTGACTTAAGTCCCTGTGGACAGCTGCATGATGGCAACACGTCAAACAAGATATATTCACGGGAACAGCTCAATGGCAGACCAGTTAGGCAGGGGATTCAGACCACTATGTCCAGGATACGATCCCTGTAGCAAAAAGCATAATACGTGAAAAAATTGCGGCTTTCTAAATTTAGATTAACTTTGTTACCTGCCCAAATTATCATTAGTATTTATAATGAAAATAGGGGAGTTGGACAGGGTTTACCAATACCATCGTCCTCTCACCCCCCCCCGCATGACAAGGTCGAAATGTAGAAAGCATTATAATAAGGGAGGGGAAATGAGAGTAGGCTGTGAGTATTGGTCAGGGGTTGAGTACGCCGAGTGAATATCACTATCACGTGCACAGAGTGAACACCTGTCACCAGGGTATGAGGGGGAGGGGGGTGACATATGATCACCATCTGGCGTCGGCGTCGGGAAAGAGGGCACCTACATTAGCGTCTTCTGATAGCTCAGCAGTAAATTCGCTAGCCATATGGCCACTGCCTCGGCTGTTGCTAGCATCCGTTGGTGTAGGCCCTTAAAGAACTTAGTTGGTGTCCTGTAGATAACCGGAAAGTTTTCGTTGGGATCGTCTAGGTGATTCGTATCGATTAGGTGTGCGAAAATAGGACGCGAAATTGATCTTGTTTTATCTTCAGTCAGACAGTCCCCAGTACGTTTACGCACTCTATTTTTGTGTGCCTCGTTTTTCGGCCCATTTATCTTCCTCTACAGGAGCAGGTTAAAGACTTAGTGTTATAAGACATTTATAAACCTCTGTCAGAGTTTCGATCTTTTCATTACCAATGCATGTGTACAGGTCCGATGAGGAATTGCCGAAAACGTATGCTTGTCGAATAGACCTTACAATCAGATGTATTTTACTTGCTATTTTTCACATTTAGCTGCTCCCAAGAAAATATCGAACTAACTTAACACTTAATTAAGTGCCCATACTACTTTTCTCTTTGAATTTTCCGCACTTGGCACTAGTTCTACTGACTAACATCAAACCCGAGTCCTGAGATAATTGCAATTATGCATATGTATGGACGTTTAAAAACTTAAAGTCAAAATTTCGAACAACGTTTAGGTACAGTTAAGTTCAGTGGAAAATTAATATCTGGATTTTCTTACAGCTAAATTCTGCAATGCAAAAGCAATAAGATTCCATATTTTTATTCTTAATAATTAAATAGCTACACCTTTCAACGCTTTCAACGCTTACGAGGCTTTTTGTTAGTGATGTATTTCTCCGATACTTGGAAGTTTCTGCTAGCGGTCCAATGGTCCTAAGCAGTTTGTGAAAAATAACCTTGTCGTGCTAAACATTTCAGGAAGTCCCTGACTGCAGGTGCTTGTCAAACATTTAAACTGCATGCATTTATTCCCATATCACATTCAGGTAGCACTAAGGCGCTCTTACTTCCCAAAAGCTCCCAATGTATCCAAAATATAGGTAATGCCTTTGTAAACACTTCTTTGTGTCTGTGTTATCAGTACCGGTAACTGAGGAAAATCAAAAGCACGCCTTATGTTAACCGACCGTTACTGCTACCGTCGTTATTCATCCGCTTACTACTTTCCAGCTAACGTTTACTCCCCTGGATATAGCCAGGCTGCAATCATTTTATCTCTGCTGCAAATGGTTTGACTAGTTTTCAATAAGAGGCTTTTATTATTTCCTAGTGCTTTTAAGCGAAAGTTTAGTGTACTGGGAAAGTTTGTCACGTAATATTGTTACACACAAAGCTGCGTTTCTCACTATATTTACTAGCATCCATGAGGTAGAAGATATTGTTTACGTCAATTTCGTCTTTCAATTTTAACAGATACTTATCAGGATGTATAAAGACGCTCGACAGAACATGAAGAAAAACGCAGTTAAATTAAAACTCAAACTTTAGAATAAGCTATTGTTTATATTTTTTAGTGTTTTTAATCAAAGGTTAGTGGACTGGGAAATCTTTTCGCTTACTACTTTTATTTACAAAAGGGCTCTCAATATAATGCGTAAATGGGCACCTCCAGTGTTCCTCACGATAGTTGCTAGCATCTCTATCATAGAAAGTAGTGATTCCGACCTTAAGACTGCAATTGCACCTTGCAATTTTAGGAGGTGCTGATTAGGATGAATAAAGAAGCATGATGGAACATGTAGAAAAACGCAGGAAAATTGAGATTCAAACATTATTTCTAACTTGAGGGCGGAAAATGGGCTGAGCACGCCGCACTTTCTCCACAATCTGCAATGCAGTCAAAGACAGACCGGCGTAGGGCTCCTCACGAGATATAACTTCGTGCATTATCAGTGAAAATGCGTAGACATCACCCTTCTTTGAGCCTGCATGGACATCCGCGGGTTGGCGTAGGATCTCCGGCGCAGTCCATAACTCTTCTACATTTAGACCAACGCAAAACAGAGTGGTTAGTGATCTCTATATTACATAACTATGCATTATTGCAAGGATACCAACGTGGGGAAGATGGGCGCTCGCAGGTCGGTTATGAAACTCACTCGTCCTCTTGTGCCTTGGGGCTCACGCTCGAGTCCCGCCAGCAGTTGCTCAGCGGCTAACATATTATAGACTGAAAGACGTCACGGCAACAGTAGCTTATGTAGGCCCACTCATTAATTCCTACTCTCTGCATTTTTTCCTACGAAAACAGTGGTTGTAGGGCTTTGTGGGTTGGGAATTAGAACACGCAGTGGAATATACTTAAATAAATGCTACATGCATTTTTATTTTACTGTGTTTGGAAGTCTTTTTGGTTTATATCTGTAGACTTTCCTAATCTGTATTATCGTTTAACGTATTGCGAAAAACCCGATTACCAAATTGCAGGTTTGTTGAAATTCCCGAGAAAATAGAAATTGTGGTTAGGAGGTCGTAGACTTCAGCTTACCTGGGTTCCAATTTACCGTTTTGGAGTAAGATAAGTATAGTCCGCTGCGTGATGCGCCGCGCACACCTTCAATTTACATGCGGAACAACTTAGTCCCAGCGGCCGCGGAAAGTCACTTCGACTAAATTTTTGCACTCAACACTTCTAAAATGTCCTTCTCTGCCTATCCTATTTCCCCACCCCAAAAAAGCTCTATAATCGCCATATTTGAAGGACGAAATGCTGGGACTAGGAGTATACGAGTGGGCCTACATAAGCTTCTTTTGCCGACGTCACCAACGAAGTCAGAGGCTTGAAGCATTGTTTTCCCGGAAGAAATTTGAACAAGGCAAATATCACTAGATGACCGACCGACTTAAGACCCTCTGCCTATGCACGCCACTTCAAACTGTGTTTACGAGTTCACATGTAGTTGCAGATGCAAATCCATCGGGCGCACGCAAAGGCAGTTGGCAACGTGGTCAGCTGAACACGCGCGGAAGTGGTTGCTCAGGGCGGAACATAAAGTATCCAAGTATTCAATCCCAAAACGCTCAGTGAACACTGGCCATACAGTCGACCAAACGACTGCATTTAAGGTCGTACTTCGGGCGACGACCGGGCGTCTCCTATGCTTTGCAGAGGCCTCTGCAATACGGGAAGAAAACCAGAACTCTGTAAGCAGCTGGACTATGTGTTCAATCTCGCATTTCCGTGGTAACGATCGATAAACGCATTCCCGCTTACGCCTCCTCGTCACCCTTAGGACCGACTGCTACGTCGTCCCCTGCTCCAACCCCCTCCCCTCTAACCACGTCCTAAAGGCTCTCATGAGCATGCATTAACATGAACTGCTATGCTGTGACAATTGCCTCCCCCCTCAGTTAAACCCTTACCATGCGCCCACGCTATGACTAATTGTTTCTACTCCCTTCATCCTTCGAGGCTCATACTTAATTGGGCAGTTACTTCTCTTATTAATCGGCAACGACCGTCTGCAGCTGAATGAGAGGTCACGAAATTGTAGGCTATCATTAAATTATGCTAATCTAGTGATCTTTGCCTTGTTCAGAAGTCAGAGGAGACTGAAATTGCAATATCTGGCTTATTAGTCGTCATCAATCAGCCCTAGCGAATCCCAGGTTGTAAATCGTCCTATGCCCGAACTCGCGCCACGGGCTAGTTGCCCTGCCAATTTCGAAGGATATATGCAAAGCTGTAGATGAGCGCTCACCGATTGGTAACGGAGATCCCCCGTATCGATTAGAATCGAGAGGACAACGTGCTGGTGGCACAATTGGTTAGAGCGATGGATTTTCAACCAACAGGTCGTTGGAGGTATCCTCGATGCTGTACTACCAGGGATTGGGTATGACTGGCGAATCACGGCTAACAGACCAGAAATGCCCATTCCAGTCTGTCTTATCTTTGTTAGTAATGTCGTATTGCTCGAGATGTAGGACGCCAGTCCCAGCGATTAGACTGGATAATGGCCAAACAATCAAAGAGCTTGTTTGCTCATTTAAGTACATTACTTGGAGCGCATGGGTGTTAAGTTGAAGAGACAGGTGACAGCGAATGACACCGCCTTCTCTCTTCGTTCAAGCGTACTGGCGTTTGTTTGATCGCCGTCTGTGTGAGTAGAGCCTGAGGTACGAAAAAGTGACCCTGGAACTGCCACTGTATATTCGCATGATACCGAAACCGTACCATCCCTATCTTAAATGTATGCTAGACAGCGGTGGTCATATTTCTATGAGTTACTACAGATTGACATATTTCTCAACCGAACCAGATTTCTGTGGATCTAAGGATCCAGCAATCTATGAAGAAGATTAAAGTAAACGACCACTTATCAGTAAGTACTATGACCATTCCACCCCAGGCACGACAGGACAAGTCAATTAAAGGAATTAAAAGGGGTGCCACATTCGGTCCAACGGGAAGGCATGGATGTAGTGGGATTTAGTCCAGACAAGAATGTTTATTTTCGAATATTCTCTTACTCGTCTCCGAACTCGCTTGGACGGTACATCACGTCGACTTAGTTGTTCCTCATACAAGAACTGCTGTTTACCAGCCCTGACATAAAGAACCACGTAGCAACTTACATTTGGAAACTAGATCGATTTAACGCTGTGCATCTCGATCGTACGGCATAAATTCCACCTAGCCGTAAGATCGAAATTTCTAGAATGGTAGATTCCTGGAAACGACAGGTAGGGTTTTAATTTTAATCATATAGAATTGTCCGATAATCATTTTAAAAACAAGAATGAATCCTAGGAACCTAAGTTGTCCGACGTTTTGAAACCTGTAGTCTTCATTTTCTCACATGACACCCACCGAGGTATTCAGTATATTCGTCTTTGTTTTCGAGCAATCTTCGTTAAGACGAAAATCCGGCAAGCGAACAAGTTGCGCTGGACCATAATCTCGTGGTTGAGTAATTAAATTGAGGCAAACACCGACCTATCTTTGAAAGTAGCTTGATCTTTAGAAAATATTTTTACAACTTTATCATGAACCGGGTATTCAACCGCTTTTATTTAACTGACCGAGGTCGCTTTTAGTCACTCGGAGGACCAAAGTTAAACCTGTAAAATTATCAAAACTTAGACCGAAAAAATCCTATGTTTGAAGTTAACCTTCGGGAGAATATGTCCAAGTGCGGTTGAAAAGCGCAAGGATCATTGGAATTCCATAGTCCGTTAACTTAACAACCCACCGTCCGTCGATAACACAGTTGGTTGACTTCAGGCGTCCGTGAGATCCAAGCAAAGACTTGTGCAAATATTTCATCCCCTACAGGATAGATAACTGAGTTTCAAAACAATAAAATGACCAATTATTGAATGCTCGTCTCTTATACACAGCTCCAGTGCACTTTGGCTGGTAAACACCAGTGCGATTGTCAGCACTGGTTTAATTAGTGTTTCAGCCGAAAACAATTGACAAGAATACTGTATACCCAATCTTCAAACTTGTACCTGGGAAAAAATGCTTCAAACACAAGAATACTGTTGATTTATCTAGTGTATTTAAAATTTATTTTATGCAAAAGCCTAAGTATAAGTAAATAAGAATGAATTTCTCAGTTGCTGGAGTCCTTGGATTAGAATGAATTCGACGAAGTTTAGTTCCATGAAGTTTTTGACCCAAATATTTACGCTAAATTGTCCAACTCATGAAGTGTGAGGATAGAAATATAAGGTAGTGGTTTAGCACACATTTGAGGTCGTTCATTTTGTTCGTTTTTTTGGCTTGAGGCGTGAAATCCGGTGTAATAGAAAATAACTCAGTTCCGGTTACTGAATTGAAGGAAATAGTGGGCCAAATCGCGCCAAATCGAACATTTCTTGACATCAAAGTAAATTCCTATGTTATTGCACAATGCGGGTCAAAACGTTTTTTATACATATTATGCTATGAAAGAACGTTAATATAAGCCGGAAAGTTTTAATTATGTCGTTTCGGAGAACGAAAAAAGTTCTGTTGCCCTCATAAATATCAGTAAATACAAATATGAAAAATAACATTGCTTTCGGCAAAAGAACAGCAGCTTCAGATTAAAAAATACTGTTTTGTAAATCCTGTGTTTGTGCTTTTAAATCAAATAATAATCTTATGCAGCTATTAAGCTGACACGTTTGAGTGATTCTGAAACCATGACCCAAACAGGTAACTGCATAATAAGGAAGGTACACGCAAGCCCTGCTTATTTAAATGCGTTTAAAAAATGTTTTACTTTGCAAGGTTAAGTAAACACGTAGAAAATAATTCTTATTTATAGACAGTCAACTGAAAACACTGAAAATCGTAGAGGTTATATCGCTGTTGCAAGAAGAATCTGAACCTCTTCGTACTCGAAAATCAGAAATAAATCTAAAGAAAGGTTAGTAGAAAGTTTGCGCAACTAAGCAAAATGTCTTTTCTTCAGTCCATTTAGCTCGAATAATGTTTAAACAGAATAAACAATTGGCAATGCTCGCCTGCCGTTGCTCTGTTTCGTTTAGTAATTGTCTAAAAAGAATTGCAACCAAGTTTAATATTTTTCCAAAATTAAACACATTTGGTCTTCTTTTCGTTTTCGTTACTGAGACCTTATAAATTGCAAATGTGTAACCCGAAATAAATGATAGGAGAAATACCAAAAAGTACACATTAATTATTAAGCATGTGAAATTGTATATAATGAAACCGCAAATTAGCGAGTTTTTTTCAATTTTTAATAGTCTGACGAAAACTCGAAGAGTTATTTCTGAAAAAACTTAATTTTACATTCAAGGTGGCCATTCAAATTCAGATGTAGGCAGAGCAAAAAAATAAGGTCATCAATATATTCTTTTTAAATGTAAGCCTGGATTGCGGCTGAAAATGCAACGATGTCCGAGCTTACATTTAAGCAGTAAAAGTCATCAGTGTATTTCAGCAAGCATATTAAAAACATTTGTGAAGCGGTTTAAAAACTCCAATGCACAACGGTGTTGTACTTAAATAAAGGATGTAAATATTTGAATTAACTACTAGATACACAACTTACGAGCACCAGGCCGGTCAGTAGTGATAACTTGAATGGCCAATCAAAATTCACATGTTTACATTGAAGAACATCCTGAAATGTTTAATGAACAGATATTATATAGCTATACATGCAGAGATGCATCAAGCACATTTTTTGTTCCTGTGACTTTGCAAAGTCTATAGCACCTTGACATGGCTATTTCTGCTGCAACGATAAGTATTTAGCATGTGCTATACTGGAATCTCGCTCATAGCCCCTATCTCCAATTCCGTAAAGTCACGAAAAGACAGCTTTTTCGTAGATGATTTTGCATGTTTGCTGACGTCGATGACAAAGAGAGTCTAGGAAAATCGTTTTTAGCCATATATTTTGATATGACTAAAAGCCAGTCAGCATATCCTAGATAATAAAAATGAGGCGAACGATTTCAGAGGCGTTTTTTATCCTCCGGAGTCTGCGAAATTCAGAGTCAAAATCGGTTCTCAGCTTAAGCGTCAAGAAACGGCAATAAAAACTTGCTCTTCCGGAGCGAAGCGTCTTGAGCTAATTTTGGAGATATTGGGGATAGTTTTGAAGATAGGGTTATGTTTAACGTTAAAGTTTGCTCTGGGGACAGAGTGATGACAAGAACCTCTATGCGCTCCTGGAATTAAGTGCAAGGGTGCCCGTAAAGTGTCTTATTGCATCAATATTCGAGACCATAATTAGCTAACCTATTTTCATGGTGTGCGCGAAGTTCGCGATGACGTCTCTATGCATAAACTGCAAGTCTAATGAAAGTGGCACAAATTTGTATGTTGATTTGCTTATTTAGATATTCTTTAACTGGCAATATGCAGAAAATCCACAAAATCAGGACGAATAAACGCATAGTGAGAAGTTTTCTCTACCACCACAATCACTCGGATAAACACCAATGGAAGGTAAAAGGCAGAGAACATTAAAATGAACGATTTAGTCATTCCAAACCACTTGGTCAAACAGTATTGGCGGCTAACGAGATGCATTTCTGTGCAGAATGTATGCATTTCAAAAGAAGAAGACTCGATAGCTGGAACAATACCTTTATTCGCCTGATGTTTCAACATCCGTCGCGGATTCATCATCAGGGACATGACTAAGCAACAGTAGCAGAAACAGGTAATGCATGCACAGAAGTTTGCAGCATTTATAGGATACAGTCATTACTGCAAATATGCAACGACAATTAGCGTTAATTGCCTTCTTGCACGTGGGTAGTTTGTTGAACGGCACGCGGGCTCTAATCTGTTGAACTTTTATCACGGGCGGTGGGCTCAGGCATGATGATTGTTCGGCTATCTGGCTCTCCGGTATTGGCGTAAGATGAGGCGGTGGCCTGCCCGTTGCTCAAGTGACGACTTGCTTTGGCCAAATTGAATCTCAGCATTTAATATGGCTTGGGCAAATCGTTGCACTTGCTTAAGGATTGAGGGCCCGTGAACCATGACTCAAGTAGTTCTCGGCTCACCCAATTGTCACCTCTTGCGAGAATTTCGGCCTCATCAAATTTGAATGTGTGGCCGGGTCTCGTCGAATGAGCCGCAACTTGAGAATTGGCATCATTGCGCCGCACTGCAGCCGCGTGTTCGGCAATTCGCGTTCTGAGAAGTCTGCCAGTTTCTCCGACATAGTTCCTTTGACCGCAACTGCACCAGATCCTGTAGACGACCCCAGATGTTTCTTGCCATGGCAGTGGGTCTTTTGGCTTCATTATCTGACGCCTTATGGTTGACTCCGGCCTGTGTGCGACTCCGACTCCAAGTGGTGCGAGAAGGCGGCCGATTGCTTCCGATACGTTTTTGACATACGGGATCGAACGCCAAATCTTGGGGTCGGTGCGCTTTTGTTGACCAGCTCGTTTGCGCAAGCACCGGTTGACGAAGTTGCACGGGTAGCCATTTTCGCTGAACACCCGTCGGAGGTATTCTACCTCGGCAACTTTGTCTTCTTCTTCGCTGCAGTGCGTCTCAACACGCCGATAGAGTGTTTTTACGCAACTGCGTTTGTGGCTGATGTGGTGGTTGCTTTTGTATTTCAGTACTTGCATCGTGTTTGTCGCTTTCCTGAAGACTTTAGTCTTTGGACCACCACAATCTTTTCGACAAACGAGGACATCTAGAAAAGCCAGCTGGTTGTTCTCTTCTTCCTCCATCGTAAATTGGATGTCCGGGAAGACGCTGTTAAGACGTTCCTTGAACGTGAGCACCTGATCCCGTTCGATGGCGACGAAGGTGCCATCCACATACCGAGCCCAGAATTTCGGTTTGTGGTGTTGGAAAACCAGCGACTCCAGCCGCTGCAAAACCGCCTCGGCTATGAGTCCCGAAATCGGTGAACCCATCGGTGTCCCCTTCACCTGCTCGTAGATCGTTCCGTCAAACGTGAAGTACGTCTTGAGCCAGAACTTCAGGAGTCAAACACAGGCCGGAGGCAACCATAGGGCGTCAGATAATGAAGCCGAAAGACCCACTGCGACGGCAACAAACACCTGGACTTGTCTACAAATGCTGGTGCAGTTGTTGTCAAAGTAACTATGTCGGAGAAACTGACAGACTTCTCAAGACGCGAATTGCCGAACACGCGGCAGCAGTGCGGCAAAATGATGCTAATTCTCAAGTTGCGGCTCATTCGACGAGACCCGGCCACACATTCAAAGTTGCTGAGGCCGAAATTCTCGTAAGAGGTGACAATCAGGTACGCCGAGAACTACTTTAGTCATGGTTAATGAACCCCCAATCCATAAACAAGTGCAATGAGTTACGCAAGCCATATTCAATGCTGAGATTCAATTTGGCCAAAGCAAGTCGTCACTTGAGGAACAGGCAGGCCACCGCCTCATCTTACGCCAATACCGGAGAGCCAGATGGCCGAGCAATCATCCAGCCTGAGCCCACCGCCCATGATGAGAGTTCAACAGGTCAGAGCCAGCGTGTCGTCCGACAAACTATCCACGCGCAAGAAGGCAATTCACCTTAATTGTCGCTGTATGTTTGCAGTAATGACTGTGTCCTGTAAAAACTGCAAACTTCTGTGCATGCATTACCTGTTTCTGCTTCTGCTTCCTAGTCATGTCCCTGATGATTAAATCCGTGACGGATGTCTAAATGTCAGGTGAATAAAGGTATTGTCCCAGCGATCAAGTCTTCTTCTTCTCACTTGCTTCCTGGGACGCGCATGTTCGCTGGTATTGGCAATGTATGCATTTCGGTCTGAGAAGCCACGGCTATAGTTCCGTCGCCTTTATCCTTTTTGTTCCAGAAAACTAAAGTACCTTATTTTCAATTTGAGTAGGTCGTTACATGCGATAGGGGCGGCTTTGGTTGTTCGCATACACTTAAGTCACCCAAAAAGTGATTTAGCAACCCTGTGATTGCCGTCCATAAGTGCGAATTGCGTTGACACACAGAAACCTGAACAACTAGGATGGATGGAGCCGGAGTGGTGACCGTTTATACCACTCATCGGTTTCAGGCCAACGCCATTCAATTTTTTAACAATTTTTTGAGAGTGGCGCATATCACTTTACTAGGCCGTTAGTATTTAGTAAAAGTAAATTGGATCTGAATTTTGGTTCAGCGTCGCAAAGGGTTACTTATATGGCCCCCTTAACAGGACGCGGAAAGCGGTACGCCCATCCCAAGTAGAAGGGTGACCCTAGCCTTAAGTTTAGCACTACTTTTACAGTTAAAAATAACCTCTAACTTAACACTGAATTGAGGATAACCAACCCTTACCTTAAAACTAAGCCCAATCTTAGTCCTAACCCTAAATACGCAGCTAAATTATTTTTTTAATTGTGAAAGCCTTGTGACTTCCATGGGATTCGAACCCAAAATTTTACGGAGAAGGCTTGAGTAAAATCAACGCCAAAGTCACCTGGGCAACGAGGCCCCAATTGACGTCGTGAGGTTTATCACAAGTGGGTTAAGTTATCCGCCCCGCCCCATGTTGCCGTGGGTTTTAATCTCACCGAGGCTGCCAAGTTTGTTCACAAATGAGCCAGATGGATTATTTTGATCTGCCAACCCCCATACTAACCTTCTTTGCCTGGACGGTTGATCCAAACGTTTCTATTTCCTGCGATTTCCCTTCTCCTTTTCGGTTTCGTGGTCATTTTTACCGCAGGATCGACAGTCAAACATATAAATAGCATTCAAGGAGAACTGAGACCAAATCAAAAGATGGTATTTATGTGCTAGCGCCCTTATATACTAAAGAGGATTCATGTTGCTTTTAAAGTGGCTTTAGGTTTGAAACTCACGGATTAACTACTGCGCGTAATCTTAGCCCAGGCATTTCGGGCAGAACCTACTTAATCAAACAACTTACCCGTAGACTTCCTCGAGAACAGTGCTCATAAACAAGCTTGAAGGATGTGGAATCAAGAAAGCATCCCAGCATTGCGTTCAAGTTTTCATTTCGGAGTTCCCGAAGCGAACGCAGTACTTCGATATGCTTAGATTTCAGTGTAGCTCCTGGAAGACCGAGATCTTTCAGAAATATCGTGGTTCCCTAGAAGCAAGGACAGGCACAAATGACGTAGTTACAGCTCACCGACCCTTCCCGACCAGAGAAGAAAATATTCTGATGTTCTGAAACTCTGTGTGCATGCAAAAGAACCTTTTCAATGCGAACTCTTGCCTCATTCGCTGGCTGTGTGACACTTGCTTTGGGGAGGAGAAGGCGAGTATATTAAAAAGCATGATATTCCACATGTGTGTTTTCCTGTGAATGAAGGTGCATGAAGGTTGCACTATAACTTATGATCGCAAGCGGTTACAATATCGAAATAAAGCTTCATCAAAGAGCGAAGATGCTTGCTACTAGTCCAAGACAAGCAAATATAGCCGAAGCTGCGTGTTCACGGATATAACTAAGTAAAATGCGTCAAGACTGATTTACAGTTACTCAACAGCGTAAATAACTCTAGACGCTGCTTATGTTGGATTGTTTTAGGGTCAGAGCTACGATTAAGGTTATAGCTATGCTTATATTGTTGAGTGAGACCGGGATGGGTTTAGGAACAAAATACGAATTTGGGATATGAATACGGCAATGTTAAACCATGTCGAGTGGGGGCTGTATTAAGCCAGTATGACTGAAATATATATCGAGACCTTCTTAAGCAAACAAGATAGAGTGAAAACATGGTTGAAAACAGAAGCAGGTGTGCACGTATGGCCCGAATGATGATTATTCAATGCTAATCCATTTGGTTGGGTTTTCCCATGGCACATCCAACGCGGGCAGTGATATGCGATT
Organism: Ligula intestinalis; assembly: GCA_036362985.1. Classification (NCBI taxonomy): domain Eukaryota; kingdom Metazoa; phylum Platyhelminthes; class Cestoda; order Diphyllobothriidea; family Diphyllobothriidae; genus Ligula; species Ligula intestinalis. Next base: position 72,876,560 of record JAYGXS010000001.1, on the reverse strand, counting down.
TGGGGGCTACCTATTCGAGCAAGACAATGACTGCTACACAGTCGTATATCATTATTTCACAGGTCGTGTTGACATTACCCTCAAAAACTGTGAGTCACAGGTATAAGCCTAGCGATCCATGCAAGTGGCTTCTGTCCGTAGGGTATGGCTGTGCAGGACCAGGCTGACGAAGTGGTTGAGAGATTCCACGCTTTATGCGTCATATTTTCAGTTTCTGTATGATCAGGATCAGGACTCCATGTTAAGTCGGATTTAAACAAAACTTGAGTCCCACTGACTCACTTTCTATGCATGAAAACGTGATGTGCTGTTGATCGCACCGTATTGTGTGTGGTCGAAAGTGAACGAGGGAAGAAAGAGTGCATTCAAAAATCTGCGCATATTCCTCCTTTTACTCAAACCAACGCGTTCGAATCTGTCACAGTGCGCTAAAGGTCACGGTTTTAACAGCTGTCAGCCGACGGTATAACTAGGTCCTCCTCTCCGGACACAGAATCTGTGGCGGGCTCTGCCGTTCGACGCCCTCCATTGCTTTGTCCGGCGTCATTGTTCAAGGCCAGCTGCCTCAAGGTCATCAAATACCTCAGTCAGCGCCTACAGACGCACTGACCTGCAGAGAATTGACCTACTTCCACTCGGACACACACATGTGCATCTAGTTTCTCGCGGCTGCCCAAGCACCACTCAAACATGTCCCTTTTTCCCCACTCTCGGTCACTAGACGTCACTTAGCACCACAGCGCTCAAGTGGAATGACGGTTGCTCCGAAGTCAATCTCTTTCCATCTATTCTCCGTTCCTTTGTGTACACAATAAACTATTCCTTCTACTCTGGCCTTCCCAAAACTTCTTCCATCCCCTAAGGAACCCGGCCTGGAAGATTGTAGCTGTTAGGGTTAACCATATTAGCCCTTACGCCCATGCATCTGTCTGCACGCCCACTCAATTTGCATTGGGGCCGTCTCCATTTCCTTTTTTGTGCGAAAACTTGGTTCGTCGTGTTCATGCCAGGCGCATGTGGCACGTTGAGTTGAGCCATTTAGCTTTGTCAGTCATCGCGCCTGATCAGGGCCGCACTCTTCTTGACTGTTTCGTGAAACCAGACCGAGGTGTTTAGAAGAGGAGGTGGAGAGAGTATTGGAAAAGCTGTGTTCGTCTACTGACATAATTCACACACAAATTACCTTCTCTACACCACTATGCTGTGAGGCAGACGATGGCTCTTGTTGATAAGAACATTCGAACTGTCATAAGAGGGCGGTGTATGAAACATCCATCGACATAAACAACCCATTTACCGCTAAGGGTATAGACTCAGATGGAATATATGCAGGCCGACTAAGGCAAACAACCAACCCCGATCCGCGAAGCCTGCGTTTGCTTGTAGGCCAAACTCCGGTTACCCCCTTTCAGTAGCCCGACAGCTACGCCTCGTCCCTCGTATCATAAGATCATAGTATATACCTGTGTGTCCTTGATAAAACTCACCAGATATGCAACGGCCGCAAGGTCATGCGCACGTCTCCATTTAGAACAGCTGACGCAAGTCGGGAAGCCCGAATTCCCATTAGGGTCTCTATAAGCTGCAAATGTACATTTGATCGAATAGGAACTCACGTTAAAAATTGCCATGTTTTCAAAATGGCGAAAAATAGAAGCTGCCGTCGATGGCCTATTTCCTGTGTCATCGTTACTGAACAGATCGTTGCTTCTTAAGTCTGAATAGGAGGAGGTCTGAGATGAAATCCACGGATCAGTTGTACTCTGAAAGTAAGACGGTGATTAGTGGGTAATGATTTCCAGAACATAGAAGCTTGTTAATGGTGCTTTATACAGTTAATGTGAGTATTTCTGATCTAAGTCTGCAGTACTACCACTCGTAGATTTTGCATATTCATAATGAATTGAAAATAAAGCACAATCATACTAAACGATGAATTCAAGTGACATGACGTTCGTTGAAATAGACAAGAGCTGTGGCAAAAAATGTAAATGAGCGGTCTGTAAACTCGCGTTGCTGAACTATTCCAAATGTATTAAGTGTATGATTTATCACACAGAATACTGCAGAGATTTTTCATATTTGATTTTTTGGTAGAATCCTAATTTTGGTCCCAGATCAGCACGCGAGAGCCCCATCCTTCTGAAGAGCAGTTATGCACGTACCGCTCCGGATTGTCTGGAAGGGTTGGCGGCGCTTTTGTTGGTTAGACACTTCGAAGACGCTTGGTACACCTGGCTTCAATTCTTTTCTTTCTGATTATTTGCACATAGTCTTCAAACGCCACCCCCTCGAGACTTTCAAGACGTTCGAGGACCGCTGCTCTTTGACAAAGGTTTCGCTTAAGTTCTAAAATTCCGGTGATAACTACCTTAAGGTAACTTTCTCCCTGCCGTTCTAATGTGGCCGAAGAAACGGTGATTTGGTTTCTTCGTAGGGTTTTGAGTCATGTCTCGGACACTCACCCCGGTCTATGCATCCCGATAAGACTTTGGCTGTCACAGTTGCCCCAGCAAGCCTGGTGACAAACTACAGGAAGCTGTTGAGTTCCTTCAACACCAAGGGAACTTTGGACTGTCTAAGTTCTGCAAATATGCCTATCTTTAACATGGATGGTTTGTGCGGCAAACATATGTTGACTGCAATTCATCATCAGGCCAATACATTTGCGGGGATAATGAAAACTGTACAGTTGGACAGGGTTGATAAGGGTCCTTTGATTACAACTCATCGTTTTCACGCTACCTGCACGGCGAGATCGGCGTGTTGAGGTGCTTGCGCTGGAAGAGGGGGGGGGAGGGGGGGGAATTAGGATAGGTTGCAAACGTTGGTCATGGGCCAAGTACCGTCACTTGCACGGAGTGGACGAATGCCACTAGGGGGTGGGGGCGATATGCGATCGCCAACTTGTGTCGGCGTCGGCCACAGAAGTGAAACTGTTTGCGTTAACGTCTTCTGGCAGCACGACACTGGATTTGCTAGCCGTATAGCCACTGCCTCGGCTAAGTAAAGCTGAAACCAGATTGATCTCGAGTTTTATTCTCGCACACCTTGTTGATACGAATCTCCGAGTCGATACAAGTGAAGCCTTTCAGGTGGTCTCCCGGGCCCCAGCCAACTTCTCCAAGGGCCTATGCCAAAGGGTGTTAGCAACAGCCGATGTGGTTGCTCTACGGCTACCGAATGCAGTGCTGTGCTGTCAGAAGACGCTAACAAAAGTTATTTCACTTCCGCAGCTGACACTGACACAAGGCGGTAATCGCATATCATCCCCTACCCCAGTGACGGTCGTTCACTCCATAAAAGTGACAGTACTTATCACTCCACATATCTGACCCATGGCTAAAGCGCACAACCAATCCTTATTTGCCAATAGAGGCGAATATTCGAGTTTCAGGAAGCAGTTCAGAAGAAGAAGAAGAAGAAGAAGAGGAAGAAGAAGAAGCGATCACTAGAACAAGAGGTTTATTGTCCAAACGTTTCGGATTCCCTCAGGAATCCTTAATCATAGGTAATAGTAGAGCAATCTGAGACATGCGCAGATACGGGTGATGCATGCACAAATCACAGGGTATTCAAAGTTCATAGCGGTCACCCGCATGCGTACTATAATCGCCAGTTCCTTAAGCCACCGCTAGAGGTCTTACTTGGTGCAGTGATGGCTCATTAATTGCCACAGCGTTCCTGTCCGCTTCAGATGCGGGTTTGAAAATTGCGCGACAATTATGCCCGCTGTTGTCAGAGTTGTTGTTGTGCCAGTCCTTCCCACGTGACTGATCCTCTTGCTCAGGAAATTTCTCAGTTCACTGTATGGGAAAGCCAAATCGTTGCGCTTGTTGATGGACTGGGGGCCTGAGAACCATGACTCCGGCAGCTCGCGGCTCACGCGGTTGTCACCTATTGCGAGGATTTCGGCCTCGTCAAACTTGAAAATATGGCCAAGTCCCGTCGAGTGAGCTGCAAGCTGGGAGTTAGCGTAATTCTTCCTCACCGCCGCTGCATGCTCGGACATTCGCGTCAGGAGTAGTCTCCCGGTTTCTCCGACGTAGTTGCTTCGTCCACAACTGCGCCAGATCGGGTAAATGACTCTAGCCGTTTTCTGCCGTGGCAGTAGGTCTTTCGGTCTCATGACCCGGCGTCTAATGGTTGCTTCTGGCCTGTGCGCAACTCCAACTTGAGAAAACGGCTGACAGCTTCCGAAGCATTCTTCACTTAAGGCCCGATGAGAATTTATCGAAAGCTACGTATGCTCGCCAAACGCTCTTCTGAATTATATAATTCTGTCTCAGATTATGAACTCCATGGTGAACATGAAACGTTAAGTCAAGAAAAGTCATCTCGCCTCATACTCTGCAACTGTTTATAGGCACTCCCATCTTTTTCAGTCCACCGGATGTAGTAATTAAAAAGGCTACTCATAAGGGTAGCCATAATTCCCTCTGTAGGTCGCCTAATGATGTGTACTAGTGTGTGATCAAAACAAGTTGACTTTTACTGTCGTAAATGATGCTACTTCCATATTTCACTATTTCTAGGCGGTCGTTTAGCTCCCCAGCCACCAGCCACCAGCAAACTCCGAGATACCGTTGTTATAACGACAGGAAGTCTGCAACTATTTGCAGAATCTGCTTTCTAATTTCCACACTTTCCGATTCGACACTTGGGGGTCGATCTTTCCTTTTATAGCGGTCGGATTTCAGTCAGCGGTCAACCTAATGATATGATAATCTTAATTCTGAAATACGCTGTCGATTTGGAAGAAATACATGAATGGGGTTGTAAAAATTGCTTATTACGACCGAATGTCCGCATTTGAGCGCACTTATTTTCCACCGTCTGTGAAAGCCACTTTTTGCGGAAATGAGGTATTTGAGTAGTATATACCCATTTCTATCAATTTTCAATTACAGTTAGATATAATGTATGGAAAACTGGTAACGGCATATTCTGTCTTGTAACCGGCCAGTAGAAAATTACTTCTTCTTCAAATGTTATGCTCGATAGAATGGTACTTTTATGTTTATAAATGTTGGTAATTCTGGATTATTAAGATTTGCAGTCTAAATTTAAATAGCAACGCATCTGTCCTTTTTTCCTTTAAAACACAATCCAATTGCCAAATTTAGGTGAATGACATTTTAAAAACAATCAAGCGACGGTTGCGCTGTTCTACAGAAAAGACCTAAAATGCAGCAAATCTCGTCTTCTTAAGTCTTACTAACATTATTTCAGCAAAGCGGGCAAAGGCTGCCTTGCCATTGAATGCCACCTCAAATTGTGTATACGAATTCACATCTTCTTGTGATTTCCAGTACATTGGGTGTACACAAAGGCAACTGGCAGCCATGGCCGCTGAGCACTTGCCCAACTGGTTTTAAACAAGAAGGTAGAGTACCACAGTCTTCTATTACTAAACATCTACTAGGCAGCGGTCATTCTGTAGACGTCAAAACAGCGTTTTGCGTACTTTTTCGAGCCCAAAAAATCGAAGCCTGCGCTATTTGTAAGTCGCTTTCATACTGCGGGAGGAACCCGACCTATGCAAGCAGCTTGACCATGTGTTCCACCTCCAATTACCCTGGTAATTGGGGACTTAGTTTTAGTCCCCAAATGATTTTCGTTAACCTCCCTCAGCCCCCCTTCCTTCCTCTACGTTGATTGAATGCATTGCCTTTACCTCATCATTATTTAAACTGAACTATGATCCTTACTGTTATGTCATGTCACTCTGTGAAATTTCAAACTATTGTATGTTCTCTTAGTTATCATCCTCATACAGCAACAAGATGCAGTTGAGAAGCTGTCATGAAATTTATCGACGTCAATTAATCCTGCTGGGTACGCCTGCTCTAAAAAATGTATACAGTGTTGAATTCAACATTTTCATAAAGTGCAGACGACTGAAAACAAGAGGCATTTGAAAACCGGCATCTATGCATGTCCTAATTGTCCAAGGGTAAGGTTGCTGGACGTTTTGACAACAGAGGACGCCTGAAAGGCACGCTTGAATGTATTAGTCTGATTCCTCTGAGTTTGATGTTATCTCATGTAAAATCCAGACCAGTTTTCAACTTATGAGTAAGAATATTATATGCAGTTAAAGTGTCTAACGATCGAGAAAGCAAACGATGTGATGCGATAAAAATGACAGAGTAATCTTGAAGTACCTTGTCTCTATGTAGAACACGTTTCGGTTGCTCCTGGGGCTTGATATCGTCCGGATAGAGAATTAGTTTGTTATTGCCCGTGCGCAGCAGTAAATTTTTCTTATGTGTGCTTGCATAAGAATAAAACGAAAAATGTCACTAAACTTTTATTCGAGTGGATGTGGATAAGGAAGTAAAAAAGTACGATGAACATTTGAGATAAAAGCTGTGAGTCTTCATTCACTTCCAAGAGGCAAAACATAAGCGGCCGTCATGATTCTCATTTTCATTAAGTTAAAGGGGGCCCCAGTTGGCTAAAACGTTGGCTGTACTAAAGCCATCCCTTTGATTGAGTGGGTTTGAACCCAGCCGGGTCCGCCAAAGTTTTCACAGTTGAGTCAAATGAAAGTTAAGCTAGTTAAAGATTGACAATATGTTGTTCAGAAGCAAAGTATATGGTCGTGACACCTGGGCTAGTTGGAGGAGAGGAAGAATGTGCGGTAGATTCACCGCAAGTCTACTTCCACTCAAAATTAATCGACACGCCAGCAATTGCATTTGCCTTTAGCTTACTAACGCACTCGGTAGACCTCATCGCAACCGACGGTCGAACGGTCAGGCCAGCTAGCTGAGTCCCGAAACCACAAAGGTTGCCAAACAGGCTCTCATTTTCATTGGCCATCTACTTCCAGTCTCCGCTTTACCAGCTCTGCTGCAAACCCTACACCTCAGAATAACACGTGCATCTTCCATCTTCTTACAATGCCAATGCTTCAAGTTTCGGTGCTTCGACTTAAGTAAGACATTATTTGGACTTTTAAGTATCCTTAATTACACAGAAGGCGAAGCTGATGTCACCCATTTTGGCAGTTGGGAAGGTTTCTATGCTCGGTACAATTGGTAAATCAGGTTCCGAGGCCTTTCGGCGACTGGCCCTGGAAGCAAATGTGGGCATTCCCTCATCGGTCACAAAGAATAAAGCACAATGTTCGCTAGAATGGACATTGCCTAAAGATTTATTAGTGTGATTTACAACTTCTGCAAATACTTTTTAAAAACGGCCTTTTACCTAAGCTTTATTAACCGATCTATCTTTGCTTACCTAAAATGTCTTTCAACGACCACGAAGAGGATTATACCTGATACGAATTCAGCGAGTATGACGAAGGCCGTTATTGTCGCGTGTCCTATAAGGAAGATGTTTGACTTTTAATGTCATTATAGGTTCACAGATAACCAGTAATTCAGAATGAAAATAAATCTCAAATCTACCCGCTTATGTTCCGGATAAAGCGGCAGGGACATTTAAACAAGGCAACTGTTTGAAGAGATTAAATAATAATTGGAGAGTTCAACCTCAACAAAACTGCTCCAAGAGCATGTCACATAACTCTATAGCAAGATGGATGCTCAATCTGAGACGAATTACCATGCTTGCAAATAGCCAACATGCAGAAGTTGACTCGTGGGCCAGAGCCATTACCGGGCCACTGTTTTGGGATCACCTCCTGAACGATGCTTGTGCCTGCCAGGATCGTACCCTCCAACTGGTAAATTTCCTCCCAGTTTGCCGTTGCCACTTTTTTGCTGGTGTTGAAAATAATGTCCCGTTGGATACCGAAAAGGTAGAAGTCGTGGTAGCTAACAAGATATTCGCCCCAGTGGCCGAATAAAAAAGAAATGCCCGGAAGGGTGGGCACTAGAATGAATGGTTCTGCCAACGGTTGAAAGAAGTCAGTGTTGTTTGGAATGTTGCCGTTTCCAGCCACAAGGAGCAACTGGGCCATTCTTATCGCTAGAGAGGCCGCAGATGCCATGGAGATATCCAGGTGCTTGATTTTTAGAAAAGAGTTTAAAAGGGATGTGAAAACTAGTGTAAATTGAAACCGTCAACTTCTGATACGTTTCGAGTTGCAAGTGGTATTTTCTTGAGAAAAAGGAAACTGTAGAATTGACCGCTAC
>JAYGXS010000001.1:72843058-72868352 GCA_036362985.1 Ligula intestinalis | reverse complement strand
TGCTGAGATTCAATTTGGCCAAAGCAAGTCGCTATTTGGAGTACAAACAGGCCTACACAAACACCACAGGGCCAGATGGCCGAGCAATCATCACGCCCCAGTCCACCACACGTGATAAAATTGCAACAGGTCAGAGCCCGCATGCCCTCCAACAAACTATCCACGCACAAAAAGGCAACTAATGTGAATGTTTTGTTCCAGCGATCGAGTCGTCTTCTGTTCAGTTAGTTGTAATATTTAAAGGATTCAATCGTTAGGCTGCTGCCTAGCTCTGACAAGCAACGGTTCTCTATTTATCGACGATGATTGCCCTCAAAAGTGAGTGTGTTTGTGTTATGTTAGCCTCAGTATTCCGTTATCATAAAAAGCAGCAATACATTGCTCTAAGGCAAACTTACATCGATACATAAACCTGCTCGAATATTCCCAAATGTCCACTCTAAGGTACAGTTATGATGGTATTTTAAAGAATCCTATCTTAATCATGGTGGCTAATAAACTAATTTTGATGTTAATAACGGTATTGAAACGAAGAAATTAAATGCTCATTCACGGCGCAGATATATCGTCATAATTTAGTTTCACATTTTGCTTGTAATTATGTTTTAGTCCAACATATACTTGTTTTTTTATTTTTGTATGCACGTCAGCTTAAAATATAAACGCATTCTAAAAGAGGCTACCAGCTGACTTCGGTTAAAGAATGATAAAAATTGAGGCATGTGTATTATAAATGAACTCAACGAATTTTCACCTGAAATGTTCAACAATCATCTGAATGAAAACTTCGAAGCTAAAAGTAAACACATGTTTTGCCCTGTAACTCTCAGTATACCATAATCTTAAAAAACGTTATACGATGGATAAGCCTGCCCTAAGATAAACTCGGAGTTTTAAATTAATCTGCCAGAATGTTAACAGTCGCCAAATTTGGAAACCTGGTCTAAATATCACGATTGCTTTCAATCGAACTTATTAATTCGTAGTACACGCTAGGACAGTGTCATTTGCTTACGCACCGAGTTCAAATATGGAGACGAGAAGTTGAACCCTGACTCGGTAGGATTGGTGTTCAAGATGAAAAGGCATAGACCTGCTTCACCAATTTCCATTTCAAAGTTCATGGCCAAACGCCAGGCGCGCAGCGTGTCGTAGACATTTGAGGAAGAAGGATCAAACTGTACAACGGCGACCTTACCAGAACTGAGCATTTTCAATGACTTCATATTTTTCAGAAAATTCAAAGTCATACTTGGCCTGGCGATCACTAAAATTACTAAAAGGTAAAAAGAGGCAAATAGAGATGAATACTGCATCCAGAAGAGTTTTACTACGTTATTTTCAATGGATACTGGCGTAAGTATAAAGCCAATTATGCGGATGCCATTTCAGAGTGAGCGATTACATTTTCCGTCTTATTTCAGTAATTGAAATGTGACAGTGCATGATAGTAGGCTACAAGACTCCGGGATTTGGTCTGCCGGAGAGGTTAGCGGCATTTAGAGGCTTTTTGACTTCATTAATTCGACGAAACCCGAGAATTAATGTTTATTTTCTCTGACGAGACTAACCATTAGCACTCGCAATAAGAGGAATGTGCGATGGCTTCGCGTAAACACGTTTGCTGGGCGTTAACGAAAGCACTTCCGGGACATGAAACCATCCCCAGGTGAATGGACTTTAAGTAGATCAAAGTGAAAACCTTGAGTAACTGCATGCACACAAATATTGTTTTATAAAACTTATCTTCAAGCCCTTTTTAATAGAAGGCTGCGTTATTTCCGTAAGTGGCGATGAATCATTAACGTTCCAATCGTGCTGCTACGCAAAAATGTTCCCTGAAGAAAAAACAGGCGTCTTCCTGTTATTGTCATAATTTTTGGAAATACTCGTATAGTACCCTGATCTACTTATTCCCAAGGAAGTTATTTGCTTAACGATTATCGTTTTAATAAGTGTTTTTAGGAATTTAAAATAACTCCATTTACCCAATTGAGAAAACTTTGAGGTCTCGATGGGTTACGAGGTCATTTTGATAGCTGTCAGTTTGGTCATTTTGAAATAAGCTACACGCCAGCCTACAGAAAGGCAGGAATACCCCACACCTAATATAGTGGGCTAACTGCCCAAGTAAGATTTCGTAAGCAATGAATCTAGAATCCAACTTATGACTACCAGACTCACTGAATTAATTGGTATTTTGACAGCTTTGAATAACTCATTTGACAAAATGGTGAAAACCTCGGCGGATTCTTCGGGATTCAAATTCAGTACGACAGCGTCAAGTATAGTAAATGCTTCAATTTAAGCTCTGTTCTTGATTTCTTTAACCCATCGAGACCTCCGAGTTTTCATCAATGCTTTCAAGTAACTCTTCGCCTTCTTAAGCCGGTGTAGGGGCCAGACACTTGGCAATACGCACTTACATGAGGAAAAGGAAACAAATCAAAGTATCACCAGTACTATCACTTTTCAGGAAAATCATTTTTATAGGTCAGTTGAGTGGATACGGAAGTCAACATCTGAAAAAGTCCCATACCAACAACACCTGAAAATACCGTTTTTTGATACTGATCTATCTAGAAACAAAACCCTTTTACTCTTAACCATTCATTTAGAAATCCCTGTTGCATGCATTATTTCCAAAAAAGTTATCATATTGCAAATGAATACCGTAGAACTAGGAAGATAAAATTAGCTACTACCAGTAAAAGTAACAGTAAAAAGCGTACGGTTAGCGAAGGAGCAAGCCTATTTGAAGTACCATTTATGCCACAAACGATTGACACGATATCAGTAATAATACTGTAGTTCGTAACATCTATTAGTTTTATAATTATTGGAAACTGCTGCAGTAAGAGGATGAAAGGAAGTTAGGAGGGGAGAAATAAATAGAAAGAAAAAGAAAAGGAAGAAGGAAAATCAAATACGTTTAAGTAGTTGCATTGTTCCCGCGTCCGAGACCTCAGTATTACGGGGAAATAGTCATATTACACACAGAGTTTGGGCAGAACAGTGTGATACTCATATGCAAAAAGCAATACAGAAATTAACAAGAAATGTACGCACCATCAACGGTATTGCCTTTAGAAAAATAATTCGACACAGACTCCGCCGAGCATTCGAGCGCAAAGACTCCGACGATGCGTACTGGAGCAAATTTCGGCGGCGAGTACGCCAGGTACATTCGCAAAGCTTCGACGAACACATGATTTTGTATTCGCACCTCACTGACCTCGAAGATTACCATAATGTGTTGCCAACCATAATAACACAACAGAATTTGAAATGCATTTGCAAAGGGAAAGGTCTGAACCACCATAGAAACTGATGCCAGATTTAGATCCGTGCTCTCGTTGACCGACGGACGATGCACCTTGGTAAATTGCCTGCCTATGGATTCCGACCTACACAAGTACGTCACCTGATATAGGCTGTGGTGGGTGTCGAATCTGATGGCTTCGTTGGCTATCCAGTCTGAGACAATGTTGCAGTCGCCTCCAAGCGGCGGTCCTAATAAGACAGACCAAGAACGGGCAGTTTCAGAGTAGTTTTTCATCTGATCAAGAGCACGGATGAGTTGCAGGCCGCGAGATTTATTACGATTGGAGCAGCCATAAATTTCTTGATAATTTAAGCGAACATTTTCCAAGCTCAACGGAGACTTGTAGCGAGAGATTGTAAACTGCACAGCCGTCCTCACTGTGAATAATAAGTCATAATATCCGCTTTCCTGAAAACATGAGTTGCTGCTTCCCATAAGGTATAGGGTCAGTAGGGTAGCACCAAGCACACCAGGTGCTTGAGCGTCTTGTCCTGGATGTACACTTATATCACGAATCGTCGGCAAAAAGAGGGGTATAAAAGTTATCAGAAGAAAAAATGACAGACGTTCGTGAATGAAATTCATTCAGCCACCCTGCAGTTAGGTGATTTAAAAATACAGGCTTAAAACGCTGAAGGAGCCTCTGCTTCAGCACTGAGTAGACATTTGCACCTAGTGAAATTTGATTGGTTCGTCATTAAGTTTTTCTAAGACAGCCTATGCTGTTACAGAAAAGTTCGAAATTTTAGAGTGCATAAGTGAGCGCTCATATTTTTCAAAAACAGGAATTCTATACCGACGGTAATGGAACACTCTTCCCAACTCTTTGTTCAGAATTTACTCATGCCGATTAAAGGTCTGACCTTTCAAATCTTATTACGATTGCTGTTTAAAATAAAGTATTGAAGAAAGCAAGTGGCAGTTTTTGATGCAATAAGCGTGGACGGGAGAAGATAAGCATCCTCGCAACTACTAATAAAACCTTCATCTATAATTTCAACCCGTACTCAATCTGTTTGGCTGTAGAACAGCTCCCGCCAGCTGATGTCAGTTTGGACTTGAATGTTTTTATTTGTCGTATGCAATTATTCTTTATGCTAGACGATGATACCAAGGCTAAGACAAAGAATCAAGCAAATAACTGGATATCCCAGTTAAAGATTCATATTTTTACGTTTCCATGAACACTGAATGACTTTAACTTGAATATTGACGAAGTTATTTTCTAAGTTATTTGAGGACTTTAAGGAATCCGAAGGATACAATTGATAAATTAGCCGTACTCCACATAGGACAAAGTTCAGAAGTATGCTGGCATCTAAAATAAAATATTTTCAATAAAGCTTGTATATATTTGTCGGAAAAACAAATGTCTATGCAGCTGACGTTTTTCATCGATTCATTGGGTCTTCAAAAGTTGATTCTATTTCATAGAATAAGTCTACTAAAATAACTGTTAGCTTTATGTTAAAGGCGTTGTATCATTTTTTAATTTAAGGATCATTTTCAAATTTTAAATTCATGAATATTTTATACAGGTTCATATTTGTATTCTTAGGGCCGCTCTCCAAATTTATATATATAGTGCAGATAGATGCACATGGATCAGTTATAGGACACACTCATCCCTCCTGGTGCCTTTGGGGCTCACTCTCGATCCATGCCGCAAGGCGGCTAATGATATAGGCAGAAGGACCTTACCGACAAAGACAAGGTAAGTGGCTTATTAGCCATTTTCAGCCAGTCATACCCCACCTCAACTGGTGCCCTGCCCAAGGTTCGAAACCGCGACCTTAGTAGCTAGAAGTCTAGCGCTCTAAGCACTGCCCCATGGACTCGTTGTCTTGTCTTGTCTCGTTTTCCATCGGCCTATATCACTAGCCACCTTGCGGCGTGGCTCGAGAGCCAGTCCCATAGGCACCAGCAGGGACGAGCGTGTCCTGTAACTGATCGGTGTGCGTCTAACTACCTTCCCGATACAAAAAAACGGCTAGAAAACGAGCCCGTGGCGCAGTGGTTAGAGTGTTTGACTTCTTATTAACAAGGTCGCGCGTTCGAACCTCGGTTGGAGCACCAATATATGGCGCACCATTAGAGGTTGGGTATGACTGGCTGACGATGGCTAATAAGCCAGAACTGGACACCCCAGTACCCCTTATTTTTGTTGGTAATATCATTCTGCAAATATATATATATGTGTGTTGAGAGGTAGGCATCCAAAGAGATAAAATTTGGAGTCGAGGTTTTCTTTGAGAAATAGAATTGATTGCGCGAATTTTCGAGACTGAAGCCCCAGCTCGTCATCAGATGCAGAGAACGTGAAAATGCCAAGAACAGCTAACATTGTGAGTGCATGGAAGGAATTGATACTGCCATGGCGCTTGTGCCAGTAGGCTGTCGCTGTGTGTCTCATCCGGTCGGATAGGCTCACGTCTGGCCAATTTCTCCTTGAGATTTCTGTACGAAGAATCAAACTCGATGTGTCTGTTAATGCATAACGCGTCCGAGATCATAGCCTCGAGGAATTCTAGGCCTTTCTTGAAAGGACAGACAGTGACCATACGAGTTTTGTCCGACGCAAATGTGTGTCCGGTGTCTATTGTATGCACGGTGACCTGCGACAGGTGGTCTCGTATTTTTACCGCTAATTTATGTTCGTGAATGCCCTTAGTGTGTGCCAGTCGGGTGCGTACTGTCGTCGATGGTCGTGATCCATCCAAATTTGTGCTTCCTTGCATGTCTGTCAACGATTTTAGACACATTTTTGCTGTGAGGAAGGCTTCGTCGTCTGGCTGCTACTGTTTGAACCCCTTTTCTTTGACTCATGTTGTCTAACATATCAACGTACGAATTCTAAAGGATAGCCATTTTGAGCAAATAATTCGAACAAGTAATTCAATCCGATCTGGAATCGTTTTTTTGTCTGAACAATGCTGGATGTAGCGGACTGTTAACAGCACTACTTTTTGATAGGATGATTGCTGTCATAGTTTAGTATGACGTTCACATACATCTCCTTGGGCTAAACAGTCGTGCGTAAAGCTCCATCGAGCTGTTGCTGCATAAGGATGTCAAGTAACGGGAGTTTCGTGTCGGCTTCATTTTTGAGCGTGAATTTAATCCCAGGAAGCGTGGTATTGAGAACATTGCGTGAGGTTTCTAGTTGACCCTTATTACCTTAACGAAAGTATCGTCAACAAATCACAGCCAAAACTTAGCGTTGACTACCGGAAGAGCTATCACCTCGAGTCTCTGCATTGTCACCTGTACAAGAAAGCCTCCTGTATGTGACCACATCGTTGTCAAATAAAAATTTAGTCTCTAAATATATGTCCAAAATTATAAGTAAGGCGACAAAACCGACAAAACATCGTCATCGTACACGTGGACAAGGGAGGCTCAACTGCAATTTCGAAGAAGGCCAACTACAATTAAAAAGATGCTGTCGTTGTTAGAAGATGTTTCGACCTAAAAACCTCCACCGGCAGGCCCTACTAAGGCTTAGACTGTGGTGGATAAGAAACTGGCTGTTTTCTTGCCGGTCTTAGCGGACACTTTCAGTTCCCCAGGAGAGATACTGTCAGTAAACGTCTAATGTCGACGTGAATCCCACGAACTTTAACGCTTTATGTGCATCTATCTCTATTTCTCATTTTGAAAAGAGGACTAAGTGACCTAGGTGCGTAACCATACCTGTAGTTTGGTCACCAATTCACTCAACACCTTCCCCTCGGGAACCATGGAGAGTTGGACAGACACACAACGTGCTCTCAGTTAGAGCTTGGTCAAGAACCAAAATGAAGCGGTAAATCAAGTAACATTGATTATTTAGTTTTTTGTAAAAAAATATAAAACAGCAAAGATTTTAGACACAACCTTGACGGTGATAGACATTGACACGGAAATAAATGCAAATCAAAGGAGTGTGTGGGAGAAGTGACCGTTTCCGAGCATAGGAGAAGCTTCGCGATTCTGATGACCCTAAAATGTCAGTTAGAAGATAACTCACCGAAATGCAAAGGAAATTTTACGATTTAGAGTGCTTCTAGGGCACCATAATAACGCTCCAACAAAAACTAATTACGCGCACCTATTAAATGTTCACCTTGCGAGATTTTTTTAATTTTGCCGAATTATCTATCCATCTCGTGTAGGCGGAATCTCATCAACAGATCATTGGAACACCTCAGAGCTCCTGATCTCCGGTTCGGTTTGCAGTACTGGTCCTACAAGAGCTAGAAAAGATTGCTTTCGTCAAGCAGACGACAACCTTTATCTCGACTCAGACAACAAATTTGTCATCAGCAAATCGAGCTGAACATTTAGTCGCCCCTAACAGCCACTTAGAACCCAAGATCAGCCGCTGTCGCATGCCGCCTTTGGCCTGCGCACCCACTGCCGCCTGGGGCCAGGCGCTAACTCGCTGACCGTAGCCGCGCGCCCACGCTAGCCAGCCTTCGCTCACCTCAAGGTCACAGCACGACCGCTAGTCTAGACATTAGTCGCGTGATTAGCTGCCGTAAGAAAGCATGCGCCGGTGATTCCCGATACTCTCGTCACTCCGGAATTTGCGCCCTAGCAGCTGGAGTGCAGTCATCCGAGAATTAAAACTCTTTCCATCTTTTCTCCTATCCCTCTGCAGAATACACTATTCCTAACGATCTGGCGTTCCCACCGTCTTCTCTCATCACCTAAAGGTACCATGGGCCTGGAGGATCGTAGCTGTTAGTGTTAACCTTACTAGCCTTAACACCTGTCGATAAACTCTCCTCTCCACGATGTAGGTGTGGGGGAATCTATACTGACATTCGCGGTGACGGAAATAGAAAACAATGGTACCCCAGCTGATTGAAGTAAACTAAACAATGTCTTATCGGGACTGTTATAAAAAATTAAAACGCAGTGCAATAAATATAAGGCTTTCGGAGGCTAGACTAAAATTGCATTAGTGAATCAACTGAAGAACAGCAGCTATAGGACACACAGTGAACAATAGCATATATTGGTGATCATAATCGAGGTGACTCTATCGCAGGGGGTTAAGTAAGTTTAACCATAGCAAGTGCGATCTTCAGATCATGGTTACTTAGCAGAGAGGGTAAGTCGATTGAGGCCAGAATAGTAGGAATGGTTTATTGTGTAGACAAAGGAACGGAGAATAGATGGAAAGAAGTTGGACTTTGGAGCACATTTCATTCCACTGGAGCGCCGTGGTCCTACGTCGTGCGTGGCGGCCGAAGATGGGGGAAAAAGGGACATGTTCGAGTGGTGCTTGGGCAGCCGCGAGAACCCAGACGCAAGTGTGTGTGTCCGAGTGGAAGTAGGTCAGGCCTCTGAATGTCAGCGCGTCTGTAAGCGCTGACTGAGGTATTGGATGACCTTGAGGTAACTGGCCTTGAACAATGACGCCGGAGAAAGAAATGGAAGGCGTCAGACGGCAGAGATCACTACAACTCCTCAAATATACGCTTTCTTGAAAATGAAGGTGCGCGTTGCTGAAATAACCTGTTTTCGGAGATGCTCTAAACATGCGTAACCGAATTTGAATGAAAAATAGGTCTGGTGAGGAAGAAGAGCCCATGGTCCTGCTCTTCGAAGAATACAACTTCCCGTAGATGGTAGTTGGTGATTTCAAGACACAGATAAGGACCAAAACAAGAAGCAGGCAGGTGGGACAGTTGATCGGCTTTGTCGACTGTGTAGATGTATAAGTGTTTAATCTCAATTACACACTTAGGCAGTTTTGGTGTTTGTCCTATAAAAGTATAAGGAGATTCGTATGTTTTCTTTCGTTATTCGACATCGTAGTTTTAAAAGTCTTTCCAAAGACTTTATGGTGTCCAAAGGGAGGTGCAGCTTCAGAAATTTGAAACATCGTTTCCCAGGTACAAATTTGAAGACAGCGTGTGTAGCAGAATTTAATGGCACCATAAATTTCGCGAGCGCTCATCAGCCGCTTCCGCTCGCTGCATAAACAGAATAACGAATGATAAATTACAGAATTGAATTCATACAGAAAAATCGATCCAAAACATCAAGGTCACTTGAGAGAGCCAAGAGGCAATCAATAAAGTAGGAATTCAACATTGTGGGCAGCAAAAAACGCAGTAAACTGTCTAAGGCAAAAACATCTAAGGCAAAAACATCTAAGGCAAAAAGGTGGGAAGGGGGTGGGTAAACAAGGAGCCGGTGCTACCACGACAGGGTTAGGTTCACCACATGCTCCAGTTGTTTACATAGGTCAGGTTTAAACCGCCTTATGTATGCTGCCTCCAGGTAGCGTAAGATGCGAGTTGTTCGTGCCCGAACAAGTACTCGGAAGGATGTTTTAGGGTCAACAGAATGACCCGTATCCAATAAGTGTTCAGTGATAGAAGAACGGGGAGTCCTATTCTCCTGTCTTAATAACCAACTCGGCAAGTGCTCTTTTGCTCTGGCTGCCAATTGCCGTTGTGTTCGTCCTATGTACTTGCATCCGCAAGTGCATGTAAATTGGTAAACAACATTAGAAGTGGCGTACAACGGCAGGGCATCCTTCGCAGTTGGAATAGGAAGGGTCTGCACCGAGTTGCGAAATACAAGCTCAGCTGCAAAATAGGTCCTTTCAATGGTATTGCGTAAACGTCTCATGATGGTGTTTAAGGTGTTGTCCCCCTTAAATGGCAAGGAAATGAAAACAGGCTTTTTTGGAGCTGATTGTTCTATAACCTTTTGCCGTAAGGGTTTGCTATTCTTTTCAATAAAGTGAGCTGGATAACCACGTTTGAGAAGAGTTTCCTTGAGGCTTGCAATTTCTGCATCCAGTGTATCCATTGAGCAGATTTTGCTTGTCCTCTGGAAGAGGGTGCAAACTAAGTTACGTTTCCATTGTAAGGGGACAAAACTTAGATAATGCAAATACTGCCCTCTCCATGTATTCTTATGGAAAACTCTTCGCGTTATAGAGCCATCTTTCTGCCTAGTCATGTGAACGTCTAAGAAAGAAAACTGGTTTCCGCGTTCCACTTCCATCGTAAATTTCATTTTTGGATGTAAACTGTTCATTGTTAACAGTAGTTTCTTAGCTTCCTTTATGTTTTTAACAATTGCAAAGATGTCATCCACATATCGTCTATAGAGTGTTGTACTTTTCAATGTGGAAGTTACTTTTTCTTCGAGGTGACCCATAAATATATCTGCAAAGGTAGGACCGAGAGGACTTCCCATTGCCACTCCGTCAACTTGTCTATACAGTTGGCCATTAAATAGGAACTGAACATTCTTTGTACATAATTCTAATGATTCTCGTAATATGTCAGGGGGCAGGCGAGTTTCAGAAGCATATGCACAAATGATATCAATTGTTTCATCCAGGGGCACGTTGGTAAATAGTGACTCAACGTCCAAAGATATCATATATCTGCCTGCAATATTTTGATGACTAATTTCATCGACAAATTGGAAACTGTCTCTCAGCGTGTACGTAGAGAATCTATTGCGAATTGGTTCTAGTTCTTTTACTAGCCAACGCGCTAGTCTGTGAAATGGTGAATTGGACATGGAAATGATAGGTCGTAAAGGGATATCCTTTTTGTGAGTTTTGGGTAATCCGTATAGTCGCGGAATATAGGAACCCTTGGGTTTTAAATATAGTCCTGTTTTGGTGTCTAACAAATTATTATCCATCAAAAGCTTGATGGTCTTCCAGGCGGACTCTTCCAATGCCTTGGTTTTCTCTTTTCCTTTTGATTCTAGACGAAATTTGCTAGAATCATTTAGGATATTTTCCATTTTCTGCACATAATCCTTGCGATTGAGGATGACAACACCATTCCCTTTGTCAGGTTTAGAAATTACTATGTCTTTGTGGTGTTTCAGTGCAGATAGAGCAATTAGATGTTCCTTGGTTATTGGTGAGCGTTGTGTTATTGGCGCTCGACGATATTGGTAAGCAATATCAACAAACTTAGCTTTTAGCCAACCCAATTCGTCTTTGGATCTTGGTTTTAGGTCAGTGAGTTGGGAGTTAAGGTCCTCGAATTGTGCTTCCACTTCAACTGCATTAATTCGTTTAGGTGGAACGCGAAAATCAAGTCCCAAAGAAAGTGCCTCTGTTTGAAGTTTGTTAAGTTTAATATCAGATAGATTCAAAATAAGTTCATCTGTGTTTGAGGGGAAAATGTCTTCTGTAGGTTTCTTACAAAGTGATTTCATTAACTTAAGACGGTATGATTCTCTAGTCTTATTTTGTATGATGAAAGCATGCTTCAAAAATATAGACCAGCAGTAGAAACTTATCTTGTCCAGAATATGGTTCGTCTGGTGTAAGCGAGATTTGTTGTCATCTAACAACTGCATCGAGTCTTCTATTTTAGACTGTGTCAGCCGGTCCAGATTTTTAAATGTCGGGCGTAACTTCCCACGACGAAGGATTTTGTAAAACGTAGCAGGGTATTCCTTTTGATTTAAACAGTTCTGTAGAAATTCAATTCGTATGTTTTCTTTCGTTATTCGACATCGTAGTTTTAAAAGTCTTTCCAAAGACTTTATGGTGTCCAAAGGGAGGTGCAGCTTCAGAAATTTGAAACATCGTTTCCCAGGTACAAATTTGAACACCATAAAGTCTTTGGAAAGACTTTTAAAACTACGATGTCGAATAACGAAAGAAAACATACGAATTGAATTTCTACAGAACTGTTTATAAGGAGATTATTTGGTTTTGCGTAGCCTTGTGTTTCGCCCTTAGACCCCACGTCGGACTGCGTCGTTGGAATCGGATCGGCAAACAGAGACTGGCAAACCAGCGCCTGGGGCTCTAATATAAGATGATCGCACCTGCATGCACTGTCTACCATACCCACGCACATTTGCTCACCACATGGGCCTATCGAGGCAGCAAGTTTAATCAGGTTAACCCTTGTCACTACGATCTTCCCGGCCCGGTTCCTTAGGAGAAGAGAAAGTCATGGGAGTGTAGAGTTGAAGAAACAGATTATACGGTACAGAAGGAATGGAAAATAGGTAGGAGGAGTACAGTTGACTGTCAGACTAGCGCACGTCTGCAGGCCGATGGGATGTGTCTGAAGTGACGAGAGCGTAGGGGACTGTCACATAACCAGTGCATAGTTTGTTCCTGCAGCCAATCAAGAAATGGGTCACACTGATTGGTGTGAGTTCTCACGAGGGTAGGTCAAGACTAGCAAGGCCGTGGCCGGACCGCGAGGCGAGAGCGTGGGCCCGCAAGCGATGATTCAGCGTGTAGTGGACAGTCCCTTGCGGGCCGGCGTCTTGACAGAAAGAGCGAGTCAACATAGTACTGCCGATCATGGCCCTAGCGGGCCACTGTAAGCCTCCACATAAATCTGCGGTGAATCACTGCAGACTCAACCACATCACTAATATTTTCTACTTTACACACGACCACGCCCAACATCGCATAATGCATGCCTACTAAGGGCACCTCTCACGTAAGGGGGAAGAATGCTCTTCTGCGCCGTCCCTGTGTGGCTCCTCCTCTTCTATATGTGTTGTCCAAGCATGAGGTGATCAGTGTGCGTTAAGCGTCGTGGCTGGGAAGGTTTCCAACTTATAATTGCACTCAGGTCGCGCAGGCATCCGAAGATATGGTTAAAAGCAGTGTCTGACTGGTGGACTGAGAGTCAAACTACAATGGCTGCATCATAATTTGGCCTCTGTAACACTTCCACTACATGAGATCCATACCGCGTATAGCGGCACGCCGCGGGGCGGATTAGGTCATGCCAGCCACCGGCGTATCTCCCACATTGGGTCTTCTGGACTTTGTCATAACGCCGGCGCCACGTACGTGAGGGGGAGATAATGCGGTAGATGCAGCGCAAGTCTACCATCAATATAACCTAATTCACACGCAATTCACCGCCTCTATGCCCTCTTGCCGTGGGGCACAGGGTGAACCTTGTCGGATACGACTGTCAAGCTGTCAGAATGAGGTGCATCAGTGCATAATCTATATCGTATACATTCCCCAATTTCCGAGTCTGCCCTATCAGATCCTTTGGAGATGATTTTGCTCTGCGTCGTCGTGTGTTTCGCCATCGAGCCCCACATGAGACTACAGTAGACTAAAACGATGCTATCGACTAGTGCACAGTAGAGGGAAAAGCGAGAAATCCATCCTTATGGCCTGCTTGCGGTTGATGGACAGAAAATGTGTAGTGGGTCGTCGCCCGTCCCATGTCCGGCTTTCCCGTCGTGGCCTCCATCTGTACGGAGCTCAAGGTCCTTTCGGTCGCTAGACTGACTAGCGCGCATGACGTGGACCACCCAACGCGCTTTCCGCACACACCCTGTACAACCAATCACAGGCTGACCTAGCAAATGAAAGTGCCCTCCCTCTCTGCCTACTGCCCCAAGTTCTTTCAAACAGTCACTTTGGATCCGGTCGATCTCCTGAGCGTACGGGCTCTCCCGAGTCAATCTACTCTCATCTATTCTCCTCTCCTTTGTGTACACAATATACTATTCCATCTACTCTGGCCTTTACCCACTTCTCTTCAGCACTTAGTAGCCATGGTCTGAAGATCGCAGTTGCACGGTTTAACTTACTTAACCCCCTGTGATAAATGTTTATCGCGGGCACCACTCGCTTTCATACGGCTCGACTACTGCGAACCTGCCCAAAACCATCCGTAGGCCAGACACGCGCCTAAGCCTTGGCTTCCCAAATAAAGATTGTGGGTAAGGTCGCTGTTAAGGAGATTCGACCTCGGTTTAGCCGTAAAACTACAGTTGGTGTCTCTTCGTGAGTGATTCGAGCCACCGGATCCAAACCTGGCACAGTGAGGGCTCCGAGACGGTGGTAGATACGAATTCTCAGTCAACACCAGAGATACCGATTGTATAATTTTGGGTTCCCTGGTCTTCCGAGAAGTGTCGACTGCTGTTGTCTAGTAAATTCACATTGCCTATGGACAACCTTTTCTATTATTGCTATTCTACTATAAAACTTTCTTGAGCTTGTTTGTTGAAATTAAAATGAGAAAATGGAGTTTCAACGGTGGTATTGCATCGTGACGTATTAAAAAACGTCTAGTGGATGAACTTGCCCACGTCGCCAAGCGATACTATTAAACTTCCAATGGAAGAAAATATTACTAAGTCTCAGTCTAAGGGACTTTCCTTTACAGTCGCTGTCCAAAAGGAACCGCAAGATAGACGGAAGACATGCCGAAATTCAAAGCAAAAAAATGGAACGAGAAACATTCGGGAAAAATGCACGCACTATTGTGGACGGCGTTCATATGCCGATTCATTGCCGACTTCCATGCAAAGTGTTTACTGCACATCTTGCACACACAGGCTTGCAGTATTACAATAAAAACCGAAAGGGCAATCAACCAGTAAAGGACTGGGACTGCTTCTTTTGGGATATTTGTGCATCTTCGCAAAATGAATAATAAATTTACAGTAAACAGTACATAAAACAATCTGAAAAAGCAAACTGTTGGAAGGCAGGGACGGTGGGTGAACACTGTGAGGTAAATGCTGCGCAAGTCAGCCAAAGCATTAAAGCACAAGTGACTACCGCTTCCCTAGGATACAAGTCGTCACTGTCCTTTGCAAACTATGCTAGCTCTGGCCGAAGGTTTGACTTCCAAAGCGTCAGTGCGTTTAATGCAAAAAGGGTCTTCTGACTTGCACTTGTGACATTTAATCTTTACAAGGAGCAAGACGGTTCAATTAAAAAGCAACCTAAGGTAATTCGCGCTGTACCTACTCTTATGGAAGGCATATAAATGGAGAAGGATAAATTGTTTGTCGTAATTGCTTGATCTGTTGATAAAGTAGATGCAGCCAAGGGTAGGGATAATGGGTCCTGCCGTCTTTTGATCAATTTAACGTGGTTAGAGACGGTGATGGCGCCATTCATCATCACTACTTGCAAAATCACTTCCACTGGATTCAGAAAAGTGTTTCGGATTCGGCCGAACTGACTCGTTAACCTAATGCCAATAAAGGAAACTACCAGACCGCTAGCAATGTCCTTGCGCTGCGCAAGGTCTATATGTCCCCGATGGTCCTTCGACTAGTAGGCCCATTTTCGTGCCCGGGTTTGGGCGGTCCCCTACGTGGGCACCGACAGTGCGCGCCCGTACAGCATGCTTCTGTTGGCGCGGAGAAGGTCCCAATCTCCAGACCACGTCGTTGTGCGCCCCCGGGCATCTGGCACGGTCTAGCTTCTCTTAGTCCGCCCCCTCGCCCTCTATCCCCCTTTGACACCTCGGTCGGCTTTGGAGTAGGTCGCTGTTGTCTGTCGTGTAGCGCGTACGCTCGCTCATTGATGACAGTCGTACCTGCCTCGCGGACGTGAAATCTTGTCGGGTATCCTACATATCAGCCTGGATGAGGCCTAGGACGCGCGTAAGCCTGTTATTTTTAATTATTTGATTATAGCCTAGTTCGCCTGACCGCAGCAGTAAATTTGCTTTATAAACTACACATAATTCTTATCTAGCTTTCCTTAAAATCTAGCTGACTGTAACTTCATCACCCAGTCTAGACACAAATGTACCTCTTAGTTTACGCAGTCCAGTCTCTTAGTTAGATTTGTTTAGGAAATACTACTTTGTTATGACCACAATGCATGGTAGATCTTCAGCTATTATCAAATAACCTTCAGCTTACCAATATTTCCATCTAGGCTAAAAATTTCTTCATGCACGTACAGCCGCACTGCAATTTGCCACTTACGGGCTTTAGCAAATATAATGACTATAACTAGCACTTTTAACATCGGCACAGCACTTCTACCAGAAGTACCCTGAAAAAAAGCACATGTCACTTTTTTCCGACCTAAATGCATGATAAATCTTCACCTCTTATTGCATACATATATCTTTGTTTAAACTTGAGCTTACCTATATCCCCTTATAGTTTCACTCAGATACACCGCTAGAAACAGCAGTATAAACAGTAGATGCAGCAGTAGATATACGATACTCGGGCACCTCGAGTATTTCTGGGCACCTTTTGTGTGTGAGTGAGGGTAAATAGTGAAGAAGTACCAGCGTAAAAGGCTACTGCATCACCATGCGACACGACAGAGTCTGTGATATTAATTAATAACGTCTCGTTAACAATAAGATGACACGGCCTGATGGATAGAGTTAAGAGGGCGGAAACCAGGGAAAGCCCTGATGTGCTAGTATCACCACTATAATTAATACTAACGGCATCGCTAATATTGCCTTATTCCTATTGCACTGAATTAGACTGTCCTTCTTTACCTACCTGATACTGTTGTGGGCCGAAATATAATTTGTTGACATCAAATTGCATGGTAGGACTTGTGCTATTACTATCCAAATGCAAATCACTATAACGTCACACAGATTGGGCGTGCATACTGGGTGCGACTCCTGAAAAGCACACACAGGTATTACCTATAGTATACTATATACTGGCCTTCATAAGCAGGATAGCTAGAAATTAGCACTGTAGCATCAAGATGGCAACCCACGTGGAGGAAACGCAAGTGAAATGCATAGATAGAGAAGTAGAAGGCGTTGCGATCACCGGAATCATACTTATACTTTTCTGAGCTTTCGGGTTCCTTCTAGAGTCCATCGTCAGAGAAAAAGCGTACATGAAAGACAAGCAACAGTTATAGGACGCAGGGACCAATCAACCGTCATGAGGGGAGGGGGAAGGGAGGAAGGAGAGGGAACAGTCAACCGATAGTGCAATCATCCCGGAGATGCCCACACAGCGCGATGTACGCCGGCGCCAGATCGATAAATCGATTGACTGAGTTCTCATCCGAGGCCCAGTCTTCAATCAATTCACGGCCTGTTTTGTTGCCAGTGTGTGCGATTACCCTCGTAGTTGCGAAATTAAACTCGTGACCGGTCTCGTATGTATGGGTGGCCACTTGCGATGATGCGTCACCCCGTTGATCCACCCGCCTATGCTCGCGTATGCGCAAACCAAGCAAACGCCCTGTCTGTCCTGTGTAGTTTCGGGGACAATTTTGACATGGTATGTGATACACGACACCTGACTGCTCACTGGGATTTAAACGGTCCTTGATTCGCATAATTAGACTGCGCACGGTAGCCTTGGGACGGTGTGCAATTCCGATGCCTAGTCCCGCAGCAATGCGTTCGTTCGCTTCCGATACATCCTTGATGTGTGGCAGCGCATGCCATATCGTACGAATTTGTCCTGGTTGGGTCCTCGGAGGGCGAGCACTTAGGCATAGGCTTATGAAAGCTCAAGAAAAAACTACCTATGGATAAACTTATCTCAGTGTGTACTGATGGTGCTCCGTGTATGGTGAGGAAAAACAAAGGATTTGTGGCGCTTCTCTGTGAATATGAAAAAAGACCCATCCTACGTTTCCATTGCATTCTACACCAGGAAGCTCTTTGTGCTCAGGTATGCGACGGGCAGTTTGGCGAATTGATGTCGCTGGTCATCCGTGTGATTAACTTTATTGTTCCTCGAGCCTCAAATGATCGACAGTTTAAAACCCTGCTAGTTGGAGTTGGAAATAACTACCATGGTCTGATTTTTCAAAGAGAATGTGCTTAGCCATTTTGCAACTTGCCTGAACGAAGTCCTGACGTTCTTTGAAATGAAGGGTATTGAGCATCCTGAGCTAGCCAAAACTGAGTGGCTCCTCATGTTTTACTATCTCATGGATATGACGGAACATCTGAACCAACTTAACGTTAAATTGTAAGGCAATGGACATGCAGTGTTATCCCTTCAATGATACGTGTTTGCTTTTGAAAACAAGCTTGAACTCTTAATCATAGATCTTGAAACAGATCGATTACTACATTTTGAAAATTTAAGACAATATAAAGATGCATACACAGTAAGTGGATCCACTCAAAACTTTGATGTCCACCAGCTAGTTGACGTCACATCCAGTCTCCTACAGTCGTTCAGGGCACGCTTAGGAGAATTTCGAGAGCATACTCGTCTTTTTAAGTTCATCACCCATCCAACTGAGTGTTCACTGAACACACCCGACCTACGTTATATTCCTGGTCTCTCCGTTAGAGATTTCGAAGAAGAATTGGCTGACCTTAAGGCCTCAGAAATTTGGGTGAATAAGTTCAAGTCACTCAATGAAGATTTGGAAAGTATCGCACGACATAAAGCGGAGTTGACAAGAATCCACATGTGGACAGAAATTTCAAAAACTTCAACCCGATGACCAGCTGATAATCAAAACTTGGAACACGCTTCCGGTCACATATCACACATTGCAGCGTGTGAGTATTGCTGTATTGACCCTGTTTGGATCTGTGTATGCATGTGAGCAGTCATTCTCACGTCTTAGATACATCAAGTCCGCAATAGGATCACGTCTAACGGATCAAAGCCTGAACGCTTGCATGAAGCTTAACCTCACCAACTACCGACCAGACTATAAAACCCTCAGCGAATCCATGCAACGCCAGAAATCACATTATAAATCTGTATACTTAATAAAAACTATGTTCTGGTTCTGTGGGGTTCCTTTTCCGTTTTTGATTGGCTGGCATCAAGAGTCATAGGTTTGTTCGCCGATAGCATAGTTCGCATGCCTGTTCCCCTCTCTTGGGAATCGCATATGCGAGCCGTCTAGCCTACGCTCTGCATCAGCTTTTTTGCCGCCTGTTGCCCTTGGGGGGGGGGGGGGGGGTATAGGGGGGGAGGGGGCTTGGCGAATTTAGGTCAAGTGCTTTAAGGTCAGCGCGTTTACGGCAGCGACCGGGAGTGGTTTCAGCCCCAAGGTTGTGTGTGCGTCGGGGACGCGGGGGAGGGGTGGGGGTGTAAACAGGCGGCTAGGGCTTGAACGCGAGTGTGTCAGAATAATTGTGCCAACCTGGATTATGCACTGAAACGCCTAAAAGATGGGGCCCTTGCGGGGGTCGGGCAGGGAGGCCTTAAGGCGAAGCCGGGCTTTTTCGCTAGTCAGGTATTATAATAACATTATTCAAAAGAATAAATTCTGAGGCTTATTATACTAGCATTCAATACACTTTCAGTTTAAAATATACTATATTGCTCTTTCTGAAATATATTTCCAAATATTTGCATTTTTTGCTCTCTGAGTTGAAGAGGTTGCCGAGCCCTGCCCTAGACCCTTTGGTACGAGTGCGGCGTGAGTGCATAACTGGGCCGTGTTCCGTGCGTTGACTGGGAGGGGGGGGGGGGTTTACAAGCCTTCATCAAAATCGATGGCCGAACACTCACACGCACAAGCCCTCCCCTCCCCCCCCTCCCCCAAATGTTTATAGGAGCCAGCCCCCTCCCAGGGCCGTGAGGGCTTCCCTCTCCGACAGGCCGCGTGCTCTACTGAAACCTGTGGCCTAGGTGCAAAACGTCTACATGCCCGCACAATAAACTTTTCTTGCCGCGGCGACCCACCCCCGTCCCCATACCCAGGCCACGTCGGTGCCTCCCCCGCCATCGGGCTCGGTCGGGATAACTCGCTCGCTCGCTCCCTCCCCCCCCCCCCCAACCTTCGACACGTCGGTAAACTGTGAAGCTTGTCGCTGTGACCGGGCCAAGTACGGCGCATGGATCGATGGCCTGCTTTAGTAACTTTTGCCGGCGTATGCATAGGGCGAAAAGCCCGTGTTCAGATCAGGCGAAATGCGTTCTAATGGGGAGGGGGGGGGGGAGGAGGGAACGAATTACCCCGAGGGGGCTGGCTCCCATAAACATTGGGAGGGGACAAAAGCACGAGGCACGCGGGTGTGTACTTATTTTTTTGGGGGGGAGGGGCTTGAGCGTGTGAGTGTTCGACTATCGATTTTGATGAAGGTTTGTAACCTCGCCGAGTCAACGCACGGAACACTGCGCACACTGCGGAACACGCCGCACACCAATAGATCCTTTGCGCCTTGAACATTGTTATCAGGGCATGATTCAAATGCCTAGGGCGAAAGGCTCGTGTTCTGACGTTGGGGGGGGGGGGGGGCTGCGTTCATCAAGTGCATTCTGAGCAGGTGTCCTTGAAGCCAAATATGCGGACGCACTATGTTACTTGCTGTCTGACTACCTGCTGAAACGGTGAACGAAAATCTCTCCGGAAACTCGTTGACCCTTGAAATTGTCTTTAATTTTTTGACGTTTTACTGCTTCAAAATGTCTGGAAATAATGATAACTCTTCTTCAAGCACATCGAAAGGTTCAGCTCGAATGCGTTCATCAACTGATGTAGGAACAGTTGCAGACAGCGAGGATTCGTCGGGCTCCTCTGCCTGCTATCGCTTTACCCGTTATTCGTGTTCTTCCTCTCCTGAACTACGGAGCAAGCTCGATGGGGTGCGCCAAGAGTCCTTTACAGGTAAGGTTCAAATGTTTCACTAACTTACTTTAGACGTGAGGTATGAACGATCAACTGCATCGCAGCCCACGGTTGCCAACATAGACACTACAATGCTGGGTGTGGAGTGGAAACGTCGCATGCTCAGTAAGTGCTGCGGTTAACCATACATATCTTTTCTCAGCCGCCCTTTCCGACCTGAATGCAGGGCTAACTCTCATGCAACGATCGACTAGCCGTGTTGGAGGAAGCTATTGTCGGCCCACCTACAACAACCCCTAGCATGGCGACATCCTGCACAGTAGCGCGCCCGTCGCAAATGTCGTCCATAGACGAAGTTGAACAGTTCGAGCAGAAACTGCAAGATCTTCATTTTTGGCAGCAGGCGGTATGACTTTCAATAGCCAGTAACTATTCGTACAAAAACATATAGGCTGCATTCTTACGTATGCAGGGCGAGGCAACGCCCTTTATGGTTGTCCGACGAATTATCATCCTCCTCTTCAACAGCCGTCTGCTGGCAAATTTCAATATGCTAGGGTTTCATGGCAGGCGGAACTTTCCGACTACTCGGACATATGCGTTGCTCGAAGGTAGACATCTAACTGCAATAGGTATCCCTCGTCCATGTAGACGTATACCGACCGTGGGTTGAAACGCAGCAGTCCACCATCAAGGAGTTCGAGAACGCGGTTCGCTGCATTCTCAAAGCGGCCGTTAAAAGGACCAGAAGGGCCCTCTCTAAACCGATCTCCACTGCTGAAACTGTTAATAACCCTTCACCCGCACACGGCCCATGAACATAGGGAACCCCATAGACTTCTTCCGCTATCACTTGTACATGCTTCCTTAACAAGCTTCCACAATACACGCTTTTACAGGTGCCTACTTGAACCTTAATGGTCCTGAGGGAGGAGGGGCTCCCATAAGTATTTAGAGCTCACGGCCTGATTTGAACAATTCCACCTTTTGAACAGCAATATTCGTTCATCAGACCGAACTATCGGCAGCAGTTTTGTAAAATGGGAAGCACAAACATGTGATAGAGCCTTGCTTTAATTTCAGAAAGGCAGACAGTATAAGATATAAAGCCGCAAATATGAGCAGCCTTAGCCGTAATTCTATCGACCTGAGGCGAAAGACCTAACTAATTTGTGAAGATTAAACCTAAATCCTGGGTCGCGGAACATACAGCCATTGGGTAACCTGGAAAAATAACAGGTTGTGGCAGCCTTTCAGGCCCAAAACACATGTAGCGGCACTTAAAAGGTGAGAAGTCAAGCAGCCACGTGAAGCTCCACACAGAAAGAGCCTTGAAGTCCGAAGGTATTTGTTCTCAGCATGGCACGACCGTAGAGTTTGAGAAGGAGTGCACACAGTTGAGATCATCAGCATAAATATAAAATTGAGAGTGTTTAAATGGTTATGAAATATCATTTATGTAAAGCAAGGACAACAGAAAAATTAACAATTGTGAAATGTGAATCACACAGCAGAGAGATTGCGGGAGTGGGGCTAGTTTCAATGATAAAGAACTTGGCAAAGAAGGAATTTAACAATTCTTCCTTTTCTTAATCCTCTGTAACGAAATGTTTGCTACTACCGAGTAAAGGAGCAATGACATTTTGCAGCTTAGCCTACGGCCGAAGACAGAAGACTTGAGCTACAGATCTGGAAGAATTAGCGTTAATTAGCGTTAGAGACACCCTATACCTATCTCGTGCAAGCCTAAATTTTAACGTTAATTCAAATATTTAGGCTACCTTTAAGTGAACTGACAAAGAGCTATTAAACGGATCATTAAGCTGTTTTCGTGACTTCGGGGAAAATGTAACACAGCAGAAGAAGCTGTGCTTGATTTACAAATCTTAAGCCGGATAGAACCCTGGATTTTTTGTAAGGATTTGCAATGGCTCATGGAAAAAGTTTGAATCATTAGTTGAAAATATACTATGCCAATCTAGAGTGCTTTAGAAATTATGAATTTATTCAGAATTCACGCATGTAAAGTCGAGGTTATTGCACTTTACCTCAGACTTTGTAGAAAAGCAAACTGAAAAACAACAGTGACTCAGTGCGTAAGCGCTTGTATAGAGATCAGGATGGAAATTCGTAAAGAGAGGGTGGACGTCATTTGTAACAATTAAATCGAATATGCTCTCGTTTCTAGTCACAGAACTGACCGGTTGTGACATGTTTGAAAATTTAATGGTTACTACAGATTTCTGCAGTTTTAGCGGAGGTATATTTGCACGCTAGTCAATGTCTCGCAGATTTAAATCACCTGCAATTATTTTGACATCAAATGGAGTCTCTGCAACTTCTTCAAACAGTTCACAGAGCTCGCTTTAATTGCCAGAATAACACGGAGGATTATAGAAGCAGCCAATTACCGCTTTTTATTGTGTGGGAGGGTAACTGAATCAAATCAAACATTTCCAGAAAACGACGAAATGCTCAACTGAAAGGGGAATGTACAAAACATGACATAATATAAAGAATACAACCACCGCCACGTTTTTCCGCACGATCTTATCGGCACAAATTAAAATGATCTATAACCAGCGTCGAGTCAGAATTTATAAAAAAAAAGAGGTTTGGTGGCGGAAAAAAACTGCATGGCAGAAAAAAAAGGGGGAAGCAAAATTGCTCTGGTCTACAATTTGTCGAGATGTTATTGTTAAATGAACTAAGATTATTCCAGGACGACATATTTGGATGAGCTCTATGGAAAGGACGCCTACATTGCGGGGTGGGAAAAGAGGTGGCCAAGAATAGGATTTTGAGGAAAATTAAAATAATTTTGCGGAGACTACACATAATTAGAAAACTTAATTATTTAGGGATTTTTGGCAGTTCTTGGTTGGGAAAAAATTAGAACGAGAGCGTTTGCATCTGTTGTAGGGACTGAGGTGTAAGCAAATGTCCCATTGGTAATGAGGTCGCCGATTTTGACAACTGACTTGACAACTGCCCTAATGACAATGTTCCGAAACCAAAGGATAGAATGGTTCCAGTGGGACCAAAGTGTAGCCTTTGTTTCCACAGCACCGTGATTGCGTACATGGGCGGTATTCCGTGAGCTGACCGGGGTAGTCTACATGCCGTCATCGAAATCGATGGTCGACCACCCACACACAAGCTCCCACGTCCACCTGAGAAAAACCCTACGAGCACGCACGCCTCCTGCATTTGCTACCTCCCCCCTCCGCAAATACGGCGCCTGGATCGATGTCTTCCTTTGGCAAATTTGGCTGGCGTATGCCTAGGGCGAAAAACCCGTGTTCAGTGCACTCGCCTTCAAATAGGGGGGTTGTAACCTCTGCCAGCCACCGCACGGAACACCGCTCAGCGCTGCAATGACGCAGCACAGAGACCAAATAGTCCGGGGCAATGCCGTCATGTTAACACGTTAACCCTACTGTTTCGTCTCTTGACTTCTCCGACTGTATCCAGCAGCCACGCGTACATCAAAACCAATGATAACAACTATCAAAGTGGTACGGTACTACTAAGCAAAAATAATAAAGGTGAAATAGTGTATAAACCTCAACACTGGACACACCAAGTCAAGAGCGACGAGATTCTATGCAGGGGAACGACACAAGTTCACGAATAACGCCACGCAGGGTGAAAATATTCTTGAGAAACCTTGTGTGTGTTAGTGGGAGAGGGTGGTGGCTCCGTCTTATATGATTTCATGGGACACTTCACGTAGCGTCAGGATTGGTGTGAAACATCAGCGCGAAAGTTAGAGAGGGTTTCGTTACCAGAAGCGATATGAAAGTGTCAACGGCGGGGGGGGGGTGGCTGGACGAGTGTTTCTCGGAGTAGCGTCGGCAACTGGGTCAAACAAGAGGGAGGTGGGGAGAACGGAAATCGGGCTCGCTACCACAACGTCACTTCGGGAGTCGAAACGACTGCCTCTGGCGTCAGCGGGTAGCCGATAGCATTGTGGGAACCGAAGCGGGCGGCTGTGGGGGCAGTATTGAGTCATATGCAATCGAGGGAAATGATAAACATGGGAGGGTGGCCAGCATTCGAGGAAGGAAGGGGACAGTCTTCATAAAAGGTAAACAATCGTTTTGTAGGTCGAGCGGGAGTTTCGCCGGAGAAGGCACAGGGGGAATTCAGACTTGTTCAGCGGGAAATAACAGTGGGTGTGTTTAGAGTCGACTATAATCATCAGGCTGAATCCCAAGTTCTAGAAAAAAAAGAAGGCATGTGTGTATGAATAAGCTTAGGTCAACTGTGTGGGGGTCGCCGTACTTTTGCGGAACACTTAGTAGTCAGCGGGATGGTCTTGGCCGTCAGGATGCCGAAGGACAGAGGACACTGACTCAACTGTCATTGGTAAACCAGCGCGAAAGCGGGGGGGGGGTTCGTGAACAGAGACCATATGAAAGCGTCAGCGGCGGAGGGGGGAGGTGACTGGACGACTGGGGCTCGGAGTAGCCCCGGCAACTGGGTCAAGACGGGCAGGGGGAAAGGACAACTGACATCAGTGAGGGGTCGATAGCATAGTCGGAACCAAACTGAGGGACTGGGGGCAGTATTCAGTCATGCGCAATCGAGTGAAAAGGTAAACACGGGAGGGCGGCCAGCATTCGAGGAAGGAAGGGGCCAGTCTTTATAAAAGGTAAACAATCGTTTTGTAGGTCGAGCGGGAGTTTCGCCGG
>JAYGXS010000001.1:72705739-72825761 GCA_036362985.1 Ligula intestinalis | reverse complement strand
AGAATTTATCGAAAGTATACGTATGCTCGCCAACTGTCCTTCTGAATCATCCTCGGTGTGTTGAGTCTGTCCTACAAAACCATAGCCTCTAATATCTGAATATTCGTTTTCCTATTTCGTAAAGCTACGAAAAGACAACTTTCCTGCACATGCATAGTTATGTCTGTCCACGCTAATAAATAACAGGGCCTAGATAAATCGTTTAAATCTCATGTTTTGATACACCGAGAAGAGAGTTAGGTTATCCTAGACAATAAAATTACAGCGAACGATTTCAGGGGAGCTTTTATCCTCCCGCGAGCGTGCGCCATTTAAAGTGAAAATCTATTCTTCACTTTAGCGCCAGGACATGATAATAGGAGCCCCTTTCTCCGTTAGGGGGGGGGGGTCTTGAGCTAATTTTGAAGATATTGAGGTAAGCGTCAGGAATAGGATTATCGCTAACATTCGAGTTAGAGTTTAAGTTCGCTCTAGGATCAGGCTGACGTACCGAAACTGTATGCGCCCTGGAGTCCTACCGGTGAGAAAAATTTATATTTCCGTGTCTTATAAATCTTATTTCAGTAGTTCGGTATTGGAGGCTATAATGAGCTTACCTAAAGTCCGCGTGAATTTCACGACAAGATTCCTAAGGATAAGTTAGAAGGTTGCCGAAAATTGCATAAAATTGTGTGCAGGGTTACCTTTTTACTTGTGCGGGAATTCCGATTCCCGCGTCCTGGTTAGGTGGCCATACTGCACCAAAATTCAAATCCTGTGCAATTTTACCAAATATTCATGGTATATTTTAAGAATAAGCGCCGCTAACAAAAAAGCTCCTTTAGGACACTGAACAGCGCGGGCTTAACACCCTGTACGTAGTGAGAACACACATGACTGCAGCACTTCAAAAGCTTATACCGTCTAGTCAAGTGTTGTAGAAAGAGTTGGTTGTTCATTCTACTGTCCTTTACCTACTTCCGCTCATCATTATTTTACCGATTGATTGTGGCAGTTAAGAAAACTTCTCAGTGAGGAGACAGTTTAGCCTAGCTTTTGTGGGATTTTCTGCATCTTCACAGTAACTAAAAAAGCAAAACAACACACACAACCGCACAGCTGCCCTGAATCCAAACCTTAAATTTGAGTTATCTTAACGATAGACTCTAAAATTACAATGAATCTAGGCCTGAATTTAGTTTTTACCCTAAATATACATCTAAATTTATATTGCGTATAACCTAATTCTGAAAACCTTGGCGACCTCCATGGGATTTGAAATCATGACGACTAGGGGAATTCTAAATTACATCAGCGTCATGACAACCTGGGTAACAAGGCTACACCGAACGTCGTGAGCTTTCTCACACTTGATTGAGTTACCCATTTAGCCCCTTGCTATTGTGGGTTGGAATCCCAATCAGGCCGCTAAGTTTGACCAAAAATGCGTCACATTAATTAGCTGAATCTGCCGAACACCCTACTGATCTCATTAGCCTGTGAGTTTGGCAGAAAACATCCGTATTGTGGACAGTTTTTCTTCTCATTTCCTGTTTGGGGGCCATATAAATCATTGCTACGGCAGGATCGACAGTCGACCATATGGATAACAGTCAAAGAGGAACGAGAGCAGACCAGCAGGAGGTATGCATATGCTAAGATTCTAATTTATGCAAAAAGGCTCACTGTACACAAAAATGATTGGTGCTTTTTTTCTGACTTTAAGTGATAAAGTCACGGGCAGTCTCGGTAAAATGCCGCAGGTGACCCCAGTCTGAGGACTTTGGGCAGAACGTGCTTAATCAAACAACTTACCCTCAGACTTCCTCGAGAACAGTGCTCATAAACAAGCTTGAAGGATGTGGAATCAAGAAAGCATCCCAGCATTGCGTTCAAGTTTTCATTTCGGAGTTCCCGAAGCGAACACAGTAATTCGATATGCTTGGTTGTCAATGTATTTCCTGGAAGGCCGAGATTTTTCAGAAATATCGTGGTTCCCTGGAAGCAAAGGCAGACAAAAAAGACTCAATTACAGTGCACTGACCCTTCCCGACCAGAGAAGAAAATATTCTGATGTCAACAGTCACACTACTGTCTTGTCATTTATTTTGGGTTGCAACACATTTCAGATAAGGTACCTAGCGTGTCGGGAAGGATTGTGCATAATATAGCGGAGCGCAAGAATGTCGGCTTCATAAAGCTTGGTGAAACCGAAAGGCTCACAGAGAAAGACTATCCTGCGAGAAGCGAGTTACTTGATTCATGGTTCACGGGCCACAGTTTATAAACAAGTTTAATGACTGGCCAGAGCCACATTCGATGCTGAGGCTCAGTTGTACTAATGCCTATCGTCAGTCGGTGAACACACTGGCGAATGCGTCGTCACCAAGGGGCCAGACGACTGAGCAACTAACACGCCCAAATCCAGCACGGATGATGCAAGTTCAGCGGGTTACGACCGGCATGCTGGTCATTGAGCAATTAACACACAAGCCGGCAACTATCCTCGATAGAAGGGGCCGCTAATTGTCATGGGTAGGCACCACAACAGGTTTGCATAGGTAGCCCGGCCGATTATTAATCAATTGTTATCCAATTGGCTGCGGCCAGTGAACTGGGATTCGGAGGTTGCCTTTTGAGTACGAAAATTACCATTATACTTGCGTGTATCATTATTTGATTGGCCTTGTTGAGCTTACCCTCGAAAACTGCGAGTTATCGATATTAACCTCGCGCTCCCTTCAGGTGACTTCTGTCCGTAGGCTAAGGTTTTATACGAGGAAGCTTATGAATTGGCTGAGAGATTTTATGCTTATTTGCCAGATTCCCAGTGTCTACATGACCAGTCTCTTGACTTCAATTAAGCCCGATTTTAGGGGAAAGTTGGGCCGCTGAGACCCAGGTAAGTAAAAATTTAATGTTGGTCTTATAATGAGGATTCGTTGCAGCCTTAAGCACGGTCCTGATTAGAGTCGATTCGTCCCTTTAGTTGACAAACTTCAGAGTCATGATCCTACGCGTATTGTTAGAGATTAAATGCAGGCTGTGTTGTTTATTGCAAGGAAGTCAAACACAGCCACAATCATATCTATTCTGGCCTTTCTCTTGTGTTTGATATTGGTGATTAAACTTAGTCAAGTCAATTAAGGCTGGTATCGAAGGCCAAACGGGACGTCGAACGCCCTATGCGTGAAAACGTAATGTGTTGTTCGTCGTACCGGCTTGTGTGTGGCACGGGTAGACGAGCTATCTAGCTCTCTCCGGCTCAGAAGGCGTCCATGCAAACCCACCATCCAAATCCTAACAACCTGTGTCTGCTTGGAGGACAACCTCCGGTTGCACCCTAACAGACCTAACAGATGCGCCTCGTGCCTCTATCATACGAGCATAGAGCTTATTCATAAAGCTCACCGAATATGCACCAACTGTAAGGTCATACGCACGTCTCTAATTAGAACAGATGGCGCAAGAAGTTGTTCGATTTTGCCTAGCAATGTCGCTAACAGACTAGCTAAATGGTCAAAAATCATTAGCCGGTCGTTGCCGGAAAACGCACACACCACCATTTCCCATCGACTAGTTTTTTTGCCAATGGAGTGAGGTGTTTACTCTCTGTCTCATCCCGGATACCTGCAGTTAAGGTCTACGGCTGCATTGAGTAACGTCAATCCCGACAATTGCAAAAGTATGGAAGCCCGAATTCCCCTTAGGATCTCTATGAGCTGCAAACGTACTTATTGGCCATTATTACCTGTCGAATGGGAACTCACATTGTAAACGGCCGTGTTTTCAAAATGGCGGAAAACAGAGGTTGCCATTGATGGCCTATTTTTTTCTGCGTCCTCGTTGTTGAACCGCTCGGTGTTACTTAAGTCCGAAAAGGAGGAGGCCTGGGATAAAATCCATGGACCAGCTGTACTCTGAAGGTAAGATGAGGATACATAGGTAATGCCTTGTAGAACAGAGGAGGTGGTAAACGACGCATTATACAGCTTTCTGTGAGTTGGTGCATAAAGTCATACCGATCTTAGTTGGTAGATTTACTATTCGTCAATTTTATATATTCATAGAAAGTTGGGAAGAAACACAGCCGTAGCAAACAAGGCAATAAAATTGCATAATGTCCGCTGAAGTAACAAAGTGTTATGTATTGAGAACGGAAGGCAGTTTGTAGGCAGAATGTCATGTAGGCGAAACAGAGGACTGCCTGAGGCAGAACTTGCACTGAGGACGAAGGCACAGTTCAAGTGGCGAGTCATGCTAACACCGCCGTGTATATGGTATGGGGTAAATGTAATAGGCCAGAGGTGGCCAATCAGAATAAGGACAGGGGTGAGCCACTGGCCAGGATCGAAGGCTGGTCAGTCAGAACAAAGCAAGGGGTGACCAAGTGTCCGTGACCTTGAGCAAGGCTTAACGCGCGCCTCACGTCATGATGTCCCGACACTACGGACGGGCATACACAGCACAAAGAGCAGTGTGAAATCATGCAGATGATGACTTCATAAACTGGCCTCTCTGAACTATTCAAAATAGATTCATTGTGCTCTTAGTCCCCAAAAAGGACTGCAAGGAGCTCTTATGTCTGATTTTGCATTGATAGGTGTATCGCAGTGATGGGCAAACTATCTTTACGTCAGTTAACCGGATGCAGCAGCCACAACCTAGGGCTCGATGCATAATGTAGGGGACTTCGAACACATTCTGTCAAACACATCAACACTTGCGGTTATACTATCGAGCTACCAAAACCAAGTTAGAATACAGAGTACACTGCAGTTGTGGGCAAAGTGGCAGTTTGAGAAAAACTGGAAAAAATAAAGTTGCCCGAAGCACTTAGATATCCTCAGCTCCAGGGTTATAGCTTACGGGCGTAGTGCTAATAGGGGTTTTATGGTTAGGTAATAGCATATGAAAGAAAAATAAACGAAAAAATAGAGCGCATAAAAGCATAACATAGTAAGAAAAATCTATTTAAATAACCAAAAAATTGCACGCGATAATCAAAATGACAAAAATCACCGAAAGGAAACAAGAACAGTGCAAAAGTACTGGCAATACGGTGTGCAAATAATTCGTTATTTAAATATTTGATTGGCTTTCACCCCATTTTTGAAAACTCAAAATAATTTCTCATCCATTTTAAGACATACAGTAGTCGCCGGCTATTAAGCCCACCTCGGGCCCAGACCAAATTGGGCTTAATAAGTGGCGGGCGCACTAAGCGGAGAGTCCTAGTTCTTGATTAGCAAACGCAGGATAGGCACTATACAGTACATACGTACTGTATTATGTGTAGAGCTTGGTTATGTACAAGAAAAGAATGCTGTTTGTATGTATTTTGCGTTATAACAAAAACAAAAATTATTTGCGACACGTAACCAGTTGCGCACGCAGAGAGATGAGAATTTCACTCTATCCTGTTGGCAGGTTGGGCTTTGTACCAGGCGACTGGGTTTATTAGACGGCGGATTTGGCTGTGTTGAATTACGTCCCAAGCTGACTTGGGCTTAATACGCGGCTGGGCTTATTAACCGCGGGCTTAATAACCGGCGACTACTGTATTGCAGTATGATAAGCCCAAAAGCAACCATATGTCGCTTCAACATTAAATTGAATTAAAAATCAAGCTATCTATAACTATAACTAAAATAATTAAATAAACTAAACAATTAACTGAAACCCAAACAAAACTAAAGCCAATAAAATTAAAAGTAATCACAGGAATCTAAAGATTTCAGAGTTTAAGTGTACAGTAGTTAACATAACTACGTCTACTAAATTACATATAGTAGGTATATAAGTATACATAGTACTGGACCACGGGCAATTTTGTTGTTACCAGAAACAAGAATACCATGCCTGCCGCGAACGACCAGACGGCAGTGTCATATCCAGTTCATCCTGAAACTACGTTAACACATGTAAAACAATTACCTTATCTAATTATATCTCTGATTACGGACTCCACGGTAAAAAATAAACATTGAGTCAATAAAAATACTCTTCGAGTTTTCATGTCCCATTCTCTTCGACTGCCTTCAAGCAGTTCTATCTTTTATTCCACTGGGTATAGCAATTTAAAAGGCTACTCGTTGGGGTAGGTCTGATTCACTTTGTAGGTCGCCCAATGATGCGTGTGAGTGTGTGTTCACAAATACGTCGACTTTTTCTGTCAAAAAGAACGCTACTTCCATATTGCACAAACTCGTATACTGTCCTTTGTCTCCGCAGCCATCAACTAGCTCTGCGATAATTTTCGACGCTCAGATATGTCATGTTGCTTAAAGCGTCATGAAATCTGCCACTGTTCGTTCGTGCTGCTTCCTAACTTCCATACTTTCCGATTCAGCTTTCGAAAACTGATCATTCCTTTTATAGCGGCCAAAATTCAATCACTCACAGATCTAAAGAAATGATACTTGAAATCCTGAAACGTGTTGATTAGGGATGAGTACATGAGTGGAGTTATAATGCTGGCTTATTATGTCGAGATGCCCGCATTGAATGCAAAACATTTTCAACCTATCTATGCAGCATTTGTTCTTAATAGCAGAACTGGATGCTTGCTTTTCCCAACATGGAAATTAGACACTCTGTAGAATCAGAA
This sequence comes from Ligula intestinalis, assembly GCA_036362985.1. Taxonomy (NCBI): domain Eukaryota; kingdom Metazoa; phylum Platyhelminthes; class Cestoda; order Diphyllobothriidea; family Diphyllobothriidae; genus Ligula; species Ligula intestinalis. Next base: position 72,819,172 of record JAYGXS010000001.1, on the reverse strand, counting down.
CCATGAATGCAGATATGACATATAATTATTGCATGAGTTGTATCCTAACATATTAGTGCATATGACACGTATAAAAATAATCCACAATGCCGAATTCCCTATTTTCATCGACTGCAAACGACAGGCAATAAATTGTCCTGGGATTATGTTAAATGAGTTTTTGAAAAAGTAAGACTCCTTATGGGCACGCTTGAATGACAGAATTTAATCACCTCGAGTTTAGCGTTATCTTTAGTAAATTGAAACCCAATTTTCAACTTATGTGTGAGCATAGTGTTTACAATTAACATAGCCTTATGATCGAGCAAGCGAACAGTTTGATGCGATAAAAATATCAGAGTAATGTGGAGGTACCTCGTCTCTATGTCGAACGCGTTTTGGTTGTTTCTTGGGCTTGATATCGTCCGGATAGAGAATCAGTTTGTTATTGCCCGTGCGAAGCCGCAAATTTTTCTTTTGTGTGCTTGCATAAGGATGAAACGAAGAATGCGATTAAACTTTTATTCTGATGGACGCAGAAAAAGAAGAAAGTAGGATAAAAATATAAGCTATAAGCTGTGGGTTTTCATTGGGTTCCAAAATATAAAGCGTCATGAAACTTAGGTTCACTAACTGAGGACCTCACAGCCCAGTTTGCTAGAGCGCTGGCTTTAATAAAGCCTTATCCTCAACTGCGTGAGTCTAAATCCAACCAAGGCCGCCCGGTCTTGCACAGTTGTACCCAAGGAAAGTTATATTGATAAATCGTATGGAACTAGGAATACCAACGAATGTATTCAATGAACAATTACTAAAATGCGCATTAAATGCACAGTTTCTTTTGCTAATCACCTACACAGATAAATGGAGAGCGTTGTTAAGGGGTTCGTTTCTAGGACCTCTCTCAGCCAATGTCTCCATGGGCAAGCTGGAAAAATGTCAAATAAATAAGATAAAACATTATGGTTGCTAAGTCATTGACATCTTGGCAATCGCCGCAGCAAAAAAAACCAATGTAGATGCACGCTTGAGTGCTTTCAGTCAAACGCATCCGTTCACTAAGTACCCTTTGGAAGAGGAACCGACAGGTTCGCTTCCTTTCTTGGGCGTCTTACTAAGTCGAAGACCTGACGATAGCGTCTGAAGGGGCATTTATAGGAGCAAAACCTCTTCTGGACAATAAAAAGTCTAAGCAGCTTCATACCTTTTCAACAGGAGCAGGATCTAGTTCGCTGCTTGTCGCAAATGACTAGGAAAATTGCTCGGCAGATAATGTTGACATAGTAATTCAGAAAATCCAGAACCCACTTCGCGAGAACGGATATCCTGGGGGATTAATTTCAAAGAATAAGAATATTGTTGCGAGGCAGACAAAACCCAATACATTTACCGCGGAAAAGAAAAAGTGATTCTTCAAAATCCCTCTTCAAGAGGATGCGGCAATTGAGCTCTTAGGAAGACACCTTCCCAATAGCGAGTGTTAGGGTATTATTATCCAACAACCCGGAAAAGGTAAGGAAAGGTTGCAAGCTCAGACTACCTACATGTACAGCTACTCAGTTATTTGCTTTCCTTAAACAGGCTATATCGGTCGCACGAGTCAGCGCTTATGCAAAAGAATACGGGAGCACCTCACAGTATGGCTGAGCACAGGTTAAGTCGAAAGCATTAATAGCGCCATTCTCGACCACACTGTTGATTCCAGACATCGTGTGGATCCCAAACGAAGCCTTCCAGGTGGTTGATAAGGTTCCAACAAACCATCCGAACTCCCTGGGTCAGAACCCATTGGCAAAAACAGAAGCGACCGGTATCAGGCTGCGGAAGCCGGCGTTCTATGCAAAAAAGAACCTCCTGCAAGTAACGCGTCTGACATGGCCCAGAGCCACTTAGCTGCATGCAGTCGCCCTCCCCCGCCACCTTCCCCTAGACTGGTTCCACCCAAACCCTTGCCACCTAACCAGTCTTCACTTACGACCCCTTCTCTCGTATTCACGCGACTCACTTGTAGGAAAAAACATAAAAGTTTAAACTTCCATTCCACGTGGGACGATGACAGAATATGGTAGACTAGACGCAAGTCTACCACCATTTAAAACTACTCCGAAGGTCGTACCTCGAGTCTGCCTTCAGCCCGCTGAAGCACTGGATGGACTTTATCGACGCCAACGGTCGAACGGTCATACAGTCTAGGAGTCTCCCGAAAAAAGGCACCTATCCTCATTAGCGGGCTCCCGCAGTCTCCGCCTCATCAGGTCCTCTGCAAACGTCACGCCTTAGGATCACATGCAAACCTTTAAATTTCATAAAATGGTAATATTTCAAACTTCGGTGCTTCGACTACAGTTGAATAGGTTAGTTATATAATTGGAACTTTGAAATAGCTTAAAATACCACCATGTTACCTGAAAATACAGCGAGCTTCTCTGAAACCAAAAATTACCATGCCATAAACATGCTATTAAATAGTAGTAGCTTGTAGTATTATTGAATACTCAAAGTATTTTTCATCGTACATAGCCCCACAATTTAGCTTTATCTCCTTGTAACCATACAAACTCCAACGACCACGTCAGCAGTGGCCACTACCGCACCTGTGGTTCTAGGCTACGTGGTATTGTAGCATTCTTCATATCGACCTGAAACCACCTGCTGACGACCGTGGTTGATTCCTCTGTTTTCGTCATTTTATCGGCAGACGTGGCAAGCAACAAGGGCTCCTCGGGATGTTCTCGTGAATCTACCGTCTCCTCCTAGAGTGACCCGTCGGATAGAGAGATTAAGCGCGATGGGCTCCCCTGACTTGCCACAAACATTCTCAGCAGCAAGCCGGTCCTACCTTGTACTTTCCTCCTAAGAGTGACAGCCTTCTCCTAAAAATTACACAAACACCATTTCATATTTTTAATGTTAAGCCATGCCTTGGGAGTGTTTTTACTGTTTGCTATTTCTGTTCAGTTACACTAGCTGGCTCATGTTAACTGACATAATCACATATGCTTGTATTACTTGGAACAAGTAAGCAGTCGCATACAATCACGCAAACGACCTCTTTTGAAATTTTCTGCTGCACCGATGCATTTCTTCCCTCCTGTGTACCAATAACGAGTTCAAAAGCGTTTGCTTTTATTTCCCATAATAAAGTTGAATTGACTTGAGAGTACGTGAAACTGATGTCACTTCCACAATGTATTTTGGTGGTTGGAACGTTTTCTATGCTCTGTATAATTGGCAAATCTGATTCCGATGCCTTTCACTGACTGTCTCTCGAAGCCAGTGCAGACACTTTCACATCCGTCATAAGAAATAGGGCAAAATTTTTGCTAGAACGAACATTACCTAAATATTTATTCGTCAGATTTAGAACAGTTGTACACAATTAATAAAAGAAAAGGACTTTAACTTAAGCACAGGCAACCGAGGCATCTTTTCTTACCTTAAATGACTTTTCACGGTCACGAAGAGGATTATGGTTGATACGCATTGGGCGGTCATTACGAAGGCCATCACCGTTCCCTGTCCTATAAGAAAGATGGTTAGCATTGAGTGCCATAATAGTCTCAGAGATAAGCAGTAACTCATGATACAAAATAAACCGAAAATCCACGCGCCTGCGTTCAGGATAAAGTGGCAGGGACATTTAAACAAAGCACCTGTTTGGAGAGATTAAATAATAATTGGAGAGTTCAACCTCAACAAAACTGCTCCAAGAGCATGTCACATAACTCTATAGTAAGATGGATGCTCAATCTGAGACGAATTACCATGCTTGCAAATAGCCAACATGCAGAAGTTGACTCGTGGGCCAGAGCCATTACCGGGCCACTGTTTTGGGATCAACTCCTGAACGATGCTTGTGCCTGCCAGGATCGTACCCTCTAACTGGTAAATTTCCTCCCAGTTTGCCGTTGCCACTTTTTTGCTGGTGTTGAAAATAATGTCCCGTTCGATACCGAAAAGGTAGAAGTCGTGGTAGCTAACAAGATGTTCGCCCCAGTGGCCGAATAAAAAAGAAATGCCCGGAAGGGTGGGCACTAGAATGAACGGTTCTGCCAACGGTTGAAAGAAGTCAGTGTTATTTGGAATGTTGCCGTTTCCAGCCAGAAGGAGCAACTGGGCCATTCTTATCGCTAGAGAGGCCGCAGATGCCATGGAGATATCCAGGTGCTTGATTTTTATAAAAGAGTTTAAAAGGGATGTGAAAAGTAGCATAAATATAAACTGACCACTTCTTATATGGTTCAAGTTTCAGGCGGTATTTTCTTGAGAAAAAGAAGACTATGGAATTTAACGCTACCTTACGAAAAGATTATGACGAAAACGCAGGATGAAGTTTGGTTTGCACGTTTTGGAAAATGGAAAATATAAGTTAAACAATATTTTCATACGTGCGTTCTGGGTTTGGAGGATGATGCTGTTCCTTCTCCTGTTGCTGGTGCAGATGATGATGATGATGATGGAGCCTTTGTACGGAAGCCTATTTTTACTCATCTACGAAAGTCAAGAACAGGAAAAATCGGATTAATGTCGTCAGGCGGTTTGAATTTCAAGAGGGTTTCGCCTGACGTCTTGCATTCCACCTCGAACACACCCTAAGAGACAGCAACCGATGCGGGTACTTTGCACATAGCGAGTTGCAGTTTTTATAGAATGTAGTCACTAGTCAGCCCTCCCCCCCCCCCCCCCCCCCCATGATTGCCCTCTGGGACGCTAAATGCTTGCTGGCCGGCATGCGTGCCCTTATCTACTGAGATCTCATCAGCCATGTTCGAGGCTGGCGTGATGATTGCTCGTCGACGATGGCGTCGGAAAGTATGTTCGTCTGTGCACTCCTCGTGGCGGTTGATAGCCTTGACTACATTTACTTTTTGAATCAGCCTCGAACTTAAGGTTCCACGATTGTCTGCCTGCCGGTATTCAGAGCACTTTTTCTCGGAGCGTAATGCCTTTGGGCTGCTCTCGGCATTTTCATCGAGTCCAACCACTCGGCGATAACAGCCCTGCAGAAGAAAAGGATGCAATCACTGGAACAAGGGTTTTATTTGCCTGACGTTTCGGATTCCGTCGGGAATCCTACATCAGAGGTGATGGTTACACATTATCATACACACGCGGATGACCACTATGAACTATAAATAACGTGCAACTTGTGCATTTCTCAACCCCATCTGCGCATGACCATGACTCTGTTGCCATCAACTATGAGTAAGGATTCCCGACGGAATCCGAAACGTCAGGCAAATCTTTTTCTAGTGATCGCATCCTCTTCTTCTGAAGTGCTTCCTGGAAATTGCATATTCTCTACTATTGCCGAGAATAGCTTTCTCAAAAGGGATTAAATTCCATCCTTTCCCTCCTCACATGCAAGCCATTGCAATTTTTGTAGAAAATCGAATGTTGTAGACTTGAATATTTCAAAGTTATTCCAGTCTTAAGTGCAGTCCCAATGGTACTTTTAAGAACCTTATCTTAATCACGATGGCTAATAAACGAAGTCTGGTGTTGATAACAACATAAGAAAAAAGAAATCAACTGCTTATTCACAGTGCAGATAATTCGTCAAAATTCAATTTAAAAGTTCACCTGTACTTATGTTGTAGTCCAAAATATACGTGTTTCGATTTGTTTTTATATGTAACGTTTACATATGGATTTATTCTAAAAGAATGATACAAATAGAGGCAGTTTTATTATAAGTAAACTCGGTGAAGTATTACCTGGAGTGTTCAACATTCATCTGAATGAACATTCCTAAACCGAAACTTAGCACATTTGTGCCCCGTAAGCCTCAGTATTCCAAAATCTTAAAAACCATTAATACATTGAGCAAGCCTATCCTAAAATTAATCTGCTAGAGCGTAAACAGTTGCCAAATTCAAAAGTCTGGTCTCAAAGTCACGTTAAAGTCTTTTCACTGAAAATAATAAAGTCGTAGAACATGCCAGGACAGTTTCCCTTGTTTACGCACCGAGTCCAAATATTTGGACGAAAGGTTAAATCCGGATCCGGCAGGACTTGTGTTCAAGATGAAAAGGCATAGCCCTGATTCGCCAATTTCCATTTCGAAACTCATGGCCAAACGCCAGGCGCGCAGCGTGTCGTAGACGTTTGAGGAAGGAGGATCAAACTGTACAACAGCGACCTCACCAGAGCTTAGTATTTTCGATGACTTCATATTTCTCAGGAAATTCAAGGTCATAATTGGTCTGGCGATCACTAGAATGACTAAAAGATATAACAGAGAGATGGAGATGAATGCTGCATCCGTGAGAGTTTAACTTCGTTATTTTTAAAAGTTACTATCATACGTAAAAAAAACAAACAGCTATCGCAACTATGCGGATGCAATCTCAAAGTAAGAGGTTATATTTTTGCCTTTTTTCATGGGCTTAAATTTTACAATACCCTAATGAAAATAGAAAGTGGCCAACCGCAAAGGTTCGCGGCACTTAAGAGTTGTCTGATTTCGCTTTTTCGACAAAATCGTAGAATTAACGCTTATTTTCTCTCACGAGACGAACCATTAGCGGCAAACCTTTTGATGGTCTCGCGTTAACACGTTTGCTGGGCGTTACCGAAAGCAATTCCTGGTCATTAAGCCATCCCCGCATGAGTGGATCGCCAGCAGGTGGAGTTGATAAGTCCTGCATAAATTCATGCACGCAAACCTGTTTTTTTACAAAACCGCATCGTCGCGCCGTTTTAGTAGGAGACGTGGACATTATTCTTAGTGACTGCCGATGGTACACTATCGCCCTTAAGTCCTTGCACGCAAAAATGTTGCCGCTTTCCTGTTATTTTCATGCCTCGTGGTAATGTTCTAATAGGAACTTGCTTTACTTATTCCCAAAGAGGTTACTTTCTCAATGATTATCACTTAACTAGGTGTTGTTAGGAATTTAAATTAGTTACCTCTCACACCTTTGAGAAGACAAGGCGGCCTCGATGAGCTATGAGGTCCTTTCGGGAGTCATTAGTTTAGTCTGATTTAGTTAAAGGTAAAACCATCAGCCCCCCAGCCCAACTGAAACGCATAAATACAGAAATTCTGATTTGGTGAGCTGACTGCCCAAACGGGATTTGCTAATCGATGAAAAAACAATCAAACAGAGGACCGCCAGCCACACTTGCTTAACTGGTATTTTGGCGGGTTTCAAAAACTTCTTTGACTCAATGACAACATCCCCCGGCAGCCTTGCTTGGATTCAGATCCACTACAACAAGATCACGTATAGTCAGTGCTTTATTTTAGCTTTGTCCTTGATGTCGTCAGTTTGAATCCCATCGAGACCTCCGAGTTTTGACAACAGGATTAGGAAACGAATCAATCCATCGTCAGTACTGTCACACTTCTTGTATGTAAATTGTGTGGACTGGGACGTCAACATTTCAAAAAGCCCATACGAACAATGCCTGAATACACTGTTTTCGATAATCATCGGTCTACACTCGTTGGTCGTTAGGGGGGTTAAGAGAAACAATTAAATTGTTACTGTAGCCTGAAGCCTACCTCTGAACCCAGGATTTATACGAGATAAAATTTCATATTGAATCTGAAAAGCAACTTAACTATCATCAACTTGCAATCAAGTGGCATTTTGACCTACGGGAAAACAGCCCACTAAGCAGTGCTGTTTGAGTTAGTAAATGCTATCGGTGTCAGATAAGGCACATCCGCAATAGCAATTCGATGCACTCACCGAAGTATTTGAAAGTAAAATCAACTATCTCAAAATTTTTTTAATAATGGAAGTCACGGAGGTTTCAGACACATTAAAATTCGTCCACTTTGCTTGATGGGGACAAAATTGATGATCTGTCAAGAATTACAGAAACTGACTTTATGCATGCAAGAAAAACGGATAAAGTATTCATGTACGTAAAAAAAGCCAAGATTTGGTTCTAAAAAGTGCTATCTTAAATGATTGAGAAGTGCTTCAGGGGGAACTGACAAACTCAAAATGAGTATCCAGCTGTGAATGTTTCCCATATATATAACCTTAAAAACAGGGCAATCGAAATTTTTGGTAGTCAAAATGAGTGCGAGCAACAGTCGAGGCAGTGGATATACTTTAAGCAAATCTAGTGTTGTACTGTCAGAAGGCAAGAATACAAAGATATGCTCTCTATATCGTAGCCTACGCCGACTTCGGGTGTTGATCGCATGATGCCCTCACTGCCTGATGACGGTTATAAGTTTCTCGAATACCACAGTGATATTCACTCCCCACACTTGACCTATAACATGGCTTACAGTCAACCTTGCTTCCCCAACCACCCAGTCCCAATGGCCTCAATATGCCGACTTCGTCATGCGAGAGGCATGACACCTATGAGTTTTAACCATATAACTTTTAAAAACCCTGTGCAACTCTCATAGTTTTATTATTTATGCAAAAGTGTGTGTCCGATTATGAATCGCTTGACACATACTTTGGCCGAGTTGACTACTCAAATTTAACAATGAATATTCGCAGAACTTAAAGATAGTTTATTCCTTACTATTCATTAGATGGTGAAAGCCGAAATCATTCAAAATATTCTAAAAATGTGAGCATGCTACAAATAAATAGCTTAGATCAAGAATAGTAACAGTAAGTACTATTAGAAACAGCAACAGTAAAAACGTACGGCTAAAGAACGGGCACACCTATTTGAAGTATTATTAATGCAAGAAACGATATAAACGATATCCGCAGTAGTATTATAGTACTCAACATCCAGTATTTTTATTAATACTTGAAATTTTGGCAGTAAGGGTATGGATGGAAGCAAGGCAGGGGGAAGAGAACAAGAAACGAAGGAAACCAAAGAACAGGAGGAGGAAGAGGAGGAGGAGGAAGAGGAGGAGGAGGAAGAGGAGGAGGAGGAGGAGGAAGACGAAGTCCTCTAAAAAGTTTGTTTTTTTTGCGTCTGAGACCTCAGGCTAACGGCAAAATAGACATGTAAAACATAGAGTACGGACAGAGCAGCGTAGTATTTGAATGCAAATGAGCAATATAGGAATGAGCTGGAAGTGCACGTACCGTCAACGTTAATCCCTTTGGAAAAATAATTCGACACAGACTTTGCCGAACATTGGAGTACAAAAACTCCGACAATGCGTATTGAAGCTGTGTTTTCTTGAGAATAGGCTAGGTACATTCGCAAAGATTCGACGAATACATGATTTTGTTTTCGCTGCTCGCTGACCTCGTATATGATAATAATATCCTGCCAGCCGTGAAAACGCAAAAACATTTTAAACATATTTGCGAAGGGAGTGTTCTGAACGGCCATAGAAACTGATGCCAGATTTAGATCCGTGCTCTCATGGACCAACGAACGATGCACCTGGGAAAATTGCCTGCCCAAGAACTCCAACCTACACACGTATGATACCTGATGTAGGCTGTGGTGGGTGTTGTAGCCGATGACGTTATTAGATACCCAGTCTGAGACGATGTTGCAGTCGCCTCCCAGTGGCGGTCCCAATAAGACAGACCAGGAACGGGCAGTTTCAGAGTCATCTTTCATCGCAGTGAGAGCACTGAGGAGTTGCAGGCCGCGAGCTTTTTCGCGATTGGAGCAGCCATCAAGCACTTCATATTTGAGGCGAACCTTTTCCAGGTTCAACGGAGACTCGTACTGAGAGAGTGTATATTGCACGGCTGTCCTCACTGAGTACAATAAGTCATAGTATCCGCTGTCAAGAAAACACGAGTTTCTACTTCCCTTAAGGTATAGGGTCAGGAGGGTAGAACCTAGCGCGCCATGAACTTGAAGGTCTTCTCCTGGATGCACATTTATATTACGGATTGCCGGTAAAAACAGGGGCATGAACGTTATAAGAAGAAAAAATGTCAGACGTTCGTGAATGAAATGCATTCAACCACCCTGCAGATGAGCGATTTCAAAATACGATCGTGGAAAGCTGTATGAGGCTCTGCTTCAGAATTGAGAAGACGTTTGCATTTAGAGGAATCTGATTGGTTCACCATTTAGTTTTCTTAAGTCAGCCTATGTTGTTACAGAAAAATGTTAAATTTTAGAGTACAGAATTGACCAATTTTAAGTATTTTTAAAAAGCTGAAGTTCCATTCCTAAGGTAATGAAACTCTTCCCAACTGTTTGGTCTAAAATTATTTATGCAGACTAAAAGGCTGGCATTTTAAATCATATTGTGTTGCTGTTTGAAATAAAGTATTTGGGAAAGAAAACTGCCGTTTTTGGTGCACTAAGAATGACCTTCCTCGCAACCACTCTTAAGGTGTTCACATAAACCTTTCACTCGTGATCTGTGCCTTTGGCTATAAAAAGCTGCCTTCACCGGCTAAGCAGTTTGGACTTGAACTTTTTAAATTGTATCACGCCATTTATTTTATACTAGACGATGCTACTATGGTCACCTGCTTCAAAGGCGCATCAAACAAAACCCGTTTTCTATTTTTAAGTTTTCTTGAATCTTGCCTGAGTTTAAGTTTAAGAGTTCAAAAGTAATTTTTGTAAGTGTATATAAATAAGAAATCCGAAGGAAAGAATTAATAAATAAGCCACGCTCCATAAGGAAGTAACTATTCAATAAAATATTTCCACTTAACTATATAAACCTTAGTAAAATAAACAACCACCTAGGTAGCAGAAGTTTTCGTCGATTCTCTGTGTCTTTATTCGTGAATTTTATTTCAAAAAATAATGGAAGGAAAATAATTTATATCTGCACGTTCAAGGAGATTTTAAAGTTTGTACGTGTAAACACTGTTTTGAAATATTCATATTCATGAATATTATGTAGAGGATTGCATGTATATTTGAATAGCCTGCTGCCTTTCAGATTAATGATTATACTCTGAGGGTTCGGAAATAATTCCATATTTATAGCAATATTTTGAAAACACAAAGTCCACCATTTTTCAATATGACACTCATGGTACTGGGCAATTGCGAGGTATTCGTACCAAAGAGGGCCAAATGCACAGTCTATGTCAGACAGAGAATTTCGTGAAAAAATATGTTGTGTGCTTTCTTTTCTCTTATTTATGGACCTACTCCCTTCGGTAGACCAAAAGGAACGCAGAATTGTCAGTGTTCAACATTCTTTCAAAATCCATACGAATTGCCGAAGCGTTTTAAAATCGGAATAGATTATGCACGTTTTAGAACAAAGACTCTGAATAAGCCTGATTTTCAAGAATCCTCCAGAATCAGGTTGCCTTGGTTCAACTCACCGGATAGTTTACCAGTGGAGTTTCCTTTTACTATAGCGTGTATGAATCTCCTGTTTTAGCAATGCGGTCGTTGTGACAAAATGCACTCCGTGAACCCGCAAATAGTATGCCCCTACTGTTTGAAGCTGCAATTTCCTTACACTTCGTATGCTTATGGTTCTTTTAGGGCTAGAGCAAAGTCATTAGCCTGTCCTGTTGCTTAGCGTAAAGGCTTTTCTTAAATTCGCATAAGAGCGACGGTTCAAACCACACCAAAACGATTGCTGTCGCTGAACTCGTGACTTGACTTCAGATGTAACTGACACACACTGCTGGCCGGTGTTTTTATGATATAGATTAACGCTTCCGGCAGCATCTACCAGATTTTCTCTTATACCAGTGTACAGGCGTACTTTTTCATAGCATTACATTGCAAAGTGACTGGCAGAAAGACGCACACCGATTTGACACAAAATTCCAACAAGACAAGATTAAGTTAATCTATTTAATAAGAAATTCGCATCCCAATGGGCAAACGACGCCCTCAGGGGTCGCAATCGTGTTCACTTCTACGCTCCTTGTGGAGGCTGAAGAATTGATATATGGAGTGATTGTTAGGAATAATTTCTTGATCAGCCTGTCACTCGATTGCACCACGTTAATAATTAATTCGTATTCGATAGCCAATTTTACTGCCAGATAGATGGAATGGCGATTTTATCACTCCCGGTACCAAATGTCTTCCAGGAAAAACTAGACAAAGAAATGGCCCAGTTCAGTTATAAAGAACAAACGTTAACTCTTGTAGTGGAAAACAGCACAGAGAGTGCCTCTAATTTTTGGAGGTCATGCTTTGTAGAACACCTGGTGGAACAATTCATAGAAGAGTATTTCGTTAGAAAACCTAAACAAGACAATACTTGGATTTCTGAATCATCTATGTCGGAAGGGATACTTCGTCCGCTATCTCCTTAAGCAGGCTAGAAGTATCTGCACTCCAACTACGCTGAGAAAATATACACCTTCATACAAACAGTGCGAGAAAACGTCATCTTCGTGAAGTTTAGTTGTAACTATATGGAGGGAAGTCCCCGAAAACGAACGTGCTTACGGCTGGTAAGAATGAACTATTTCTCATACTACCACTTCGAGGGGTCCAGCGAGCAAACACTTACATCAGTCCCTAAGTGCTGCTACCGCGCACATGTACCCAGGCGCATAGATAGGATTAATTCTGCCAAATATTCCCGTTTTCCGCCTAGCAGGTAGGGATAGCCTGCCTTTCGGGCGTCGTCAGTGCGAATTTATGACTTCGCTTGCTCCGGTGGGACATGCTATATTGGCCAAGGAACTCAGTGCCTATACACACGGATGCTAGAGCACCATCCTGCCCAGTTAAGTGAAGACACAAAAAGTCTTCACCTGGTAGACAGCGGGCATCGACTGTGCGTCAACCAAGCAGTTTCCATAATCGGTTCAGTATCGGCGAGGCACCCCGTGTTTCTATGCCAGCAATTTTATTTGACGCCAAAGGTAGTGACCATTTCCGGACGCAGGACCCGTGAATACAGGCCCTCAGGTTTTACCATCCCAAAACGAGTCCTGCCGCATCAACCTTCATCGAGGATGGGATACACAGTTCGCTGAAAGCAGTGAGCAGGCGAAGGAACCATTGCAGAGGAAGAAGAGGCGATCGCTCGAATAAAAACTATCCAGGGTGTCCCAAAATATGTGTGCACATTCTACATAATTGTAAAACTGGTTTTTATCATACTTTTATCAGTAAAAGATGTAAAAATATTGATTAGTGTCATTTTTTTGGAGAATTTCCATTTTTACCATGACACCGCTGATAACGTTAAGCAATGGGATCGCACACACCATGAAATAATTCCCTTGGTATTCGAATGTATTCATGTTTAATGCCTTCTTGCAATTTATCCATTGTCGCAATAGTCGAAATGCAGTGGAGAAAACGACAAAATGGTACTTGTTAATATATTAAAATTTTTGAAATCATAAAATTATCAAAAACACCAGGTTAACGACCATTTAAAATGTGTATACGTTTTTGGGACACCCTGTATATCGCCCTGACGCTTCGAATTTTCACTTGGACGCACCATCAGAAGCAGTGACAGAAAAAAGTAATAGACGCATAGAGTGCGCAGTATTGCTGGAACAACGTTGCTAGGCAGCCAGGTGCAAATGCTTATTCTCAGTACTCGTGTACATCGCGACTGTCGTAATCGGTTCGATGATGTCTTGTCGGTCCGTACCCGGATCGTTAACTGCCACGATTCCGTGGCTGTTGTCGATCCTTGGGGTGAAGATTACGCCACAATTTGGCCCGCTGTCGCGATGCCTACTGGCTATCAGCACCCTGGATAAATCACAGCACAGAATAGAGGCGAGAGGTCAGTACGCTTGTTAATCGAATACGAGTCAGAGGACCAGGACTCAAACAGCTCGCGGCTTAAAGTCTCGTCACCCCCTGCAAGCATGGCTGCCTACTCAAATTTGAAGGGGTGGCTGGGTTCCGTAAAATGACGCGTTATATGGGAGTTAGCCCATTTTCTCCTAACTGCTCCTACATGCACAGCCATCCGCATTCAAATAAATCTCCTAGTTTCTACAACGTAGGTGCTTTGTCTTCATGTACACCAAACATTCCAATAATAATGGCAATTGAATAATTTCAAGGTCAATCTTTCATCAAATAAATAACGTTGCTCTGCAGCTCTCTAGGTTTTAGTCCAGTATCAACGCAGGTAGTAAGCCATTCGTGCAATCCAAGAAATTGGGAAACGACTCATAATTACTACAAATTCTACGTACAATTTTTAATACGGATATTCTTATTCCAGTTTTCCGCGTATATTTAATTTCGCAATATTACCAGTACATAAAAACGTTTTGCCCTCGTTGTCATGGCTACAGTGGCCGCTTTTAAGTGAACTTTTCTTCCAACCAGTGACTGAAAGCGCAATTAACGTCGAAATAGTTTTTGAACTCGCCCGAACTTTCATCAGCGACTCTGAGGATAAAAGCATCTAACCCAGCGAAGGTACGTATCTAAGGTAATTATCAACTCACTTATTTTTTACACATCTGCACTCAGAGCACACGCTCAGAAGCTTACTTTTTCGTACACATGCCAGACACCCACAAGCATAAGTGAGGGGCGTTTAACTGCTTCTCAGAGGAACAGTTTTACTGGGTGCCAGCCAATTAACGTGGAAACAGTTTTTAATGACTTTGCTCTCCTCTCATTAATAATCTTCCATACGAAGAAGCCCAGAAAAGAAATATAAGTGGAGTCCTCGCACATCTGCACGTTTTCATACGGCTGTTTCCAGTATGCAGCTACGCCTAATCTTCACTCTGTGTGTACTGCCTGTCTGTCTCAAGGCCCGCTTGAAATGGCAAGTCAAGAGAGCGACAGGCGGATCCGAGCCCAAACTCGTCATCTACAGCCTCTTATCCCAATCGAATTGCTCCCCCGAGTTTGAACTTTTTGATTACAAGACAAGTATATCCAATGCCGTTTGGTATGTCTACAATAAGACCCTCAGGAGCAATCCCCAGTTCACGGTCAAACTTGGATTCGGTGAGGCCCCATACTGCACCATTGAACAGGAAGATCGAGCAGTCAATCTGACCTCCGAGTTACTCCTTTTAAGTGAGCAGACTGAGGTGCTGAATGGTTTTGCGGTTTATCTGGGACCACCAGATGGCACGGACTGTAACATTGTCAATGACTGGATATCCCTTTCGAAACCGGGTTCGAGAGCAAGCTCGAGACTCTTTCAAATTAACTACCTCTGTCGCCTGCAGGGTTTCACCTCAAACTTTGTTCTGAATGATCTGGATCCTGCTACACAGAAACCCGTTGCAAGCGAAACGCTGGCAGCAGTGTCACTCACGATCGACCTCTCAACACTCATCTCGACTGTGCGAGTTCTATTACAGACCGAAGGCTGGGAACACTTTGCCATTGTGCATGAGGTCAGTCAGAAGCAGAACAAGAATGCAGTTGTGGCGCAGAGCATGGCGCGTACGTTGACCACAGAGAATGGGAACTTTGAGCTGACGAGTAAACGCAGCATACATCCTGGCATGAATTTAACCAAACTCATGCAAATAATTCCCGAAAGCACAGACGGTACGTGAAACAAGGTGTTTATCAGTAGACAGTAAAGCCTTAATACGTGTCCATAACCGATTACGGTCGATGCACTGCCTACATTAGAGTGTACCACAGTAATTAAGTGTATTTTCTTTTTCAGAGTTTCCTAGACTCATTAATGCCAGAAGAAGCAGATTCAAAATGTTAAAATAGTGACTATCCTAGTGTAAGGGGAATGTAATTTCACCATCGGTAGAGTTGAATAATTTTTAAAAAATCCATATTTTAATGTTTTTGTTCTGTCTACCTGTAAATAGTATTTAATGACAGGTATCGTAAACCAGAGAATAACCAACTCAAGCCGTTTGCCACAGAATGTCAACCACGAAAAAGATTTTCCGTTAGTGCTGCCCTAAGGCACTTGAGATTTCGAGTGCATAATAGCGTAATTTGTGCAAGGAATATAAAGCCATGCTCTGATTTTTTAACTATATAACATTAAACAGGCAATTATTTAATGAAAGGGCCCCTTGGGCCTTAAGTATACAATTGATTTATTTATTATTTATTGATTTATATTTTATCGTTAAACAAGTTTACTGAACATTTATTACAGGTGGTATCGGTATAGATAGGCAAATAAAAAAAATGCAACCTCGAAAATATGTTCAGTCGATGAAAACGCTTGCAGTGTTGAGAAACCTAGCGCTAAATTGAGTCGTTAGTCATTAAACCCATTAGACAGAGGGAAAATGTTCAAAAGCAAATAACCATGCCAAAAATATGAAAGAATGTACACAAGGTTTTTCCTGTTTGATAAGGGACGATAAAAATATGTGCAAAACTTTTGTATTTTAAATGCAAATTCCTCAGCAAATGTGTAAAAAGCATTGTCTAAGTGTATGCAGCATGCATTACACTTTGACCGATTTCGCGTAGAGAAACCTATCTGGTGGTTCTAAGTGGCTGCCAGTTCATAGTGAATGGGAAAGTTCGCACACGTCAATGTCTTCGAAGTTTGATTGCTCGTTATTGATTTGATGATGATGAGAACTTTATTTTGATGATAATATCAAACTTTCAGCAAAAAATGGCTCGATTCACGGAGAGCAAGAACTAAAGTAAGTTTGAGGGTCCAAAAACTTAAGAGTAAACGGTCAAAGATCACAGAAAACTCAAAGTAAGAAGTCGACACGGTTACCACATCAGTTATGGAGTCAGGTCGGCCTTCAGCTTCACAATTTCCGTTTCTTAACACGTGAGGAAGCGTGCTAAGAATGGGCGTATCGAGTTCTGGTAGGCTAATGTACGACATGTCATATGTCGGAAGTTTTGGCGCGTCGTACGAGAAGACTTCGCAGCCATTAGTTCGGAGTGGAGAGGGTGAGAGGCATCACTAAGAATACGGTCCACGAAATCCTTGACCGATTTGAAATGTCGCTGAATTATAAGATCAGCTAAAAAAGCATAGGAATAGCCGGCAGCTGAAGAGAGCATGCGGAGAATACGTTTAATAATAATAAAGTCTTTTTTGAGTAGTCCTGGAAAGGTTACTGGAGAGCAGTAAAGAATGAGAGGGAGGATACAAGCGTCTATAAAACGCCAGATGAGGGCTTGCGGGGTGCGATAAGAACGCAAGCGGCGGATATAATATAAAAGTTTGCGGATTTTAATAAAAAGGTCTTCAATATGAAGAGTAAATGAGAGGTTGGAAGCTATTGTTACACCAAGGTATCAGAAGGAGGATACCTTGTTGGGCAGTAAGTCGATGGTTATGAAGGATGCATAAAATATTAAGACTTTCCAGTAGACTGAATATCATTAATAGTGTATGTTTGGCACTATGCTAATATAACGATAAGATTGCCTAAATAAAGTAAATAAAATCGTAGTCTTTAAGTTATGCGTAACAAGGGTCCTCACACGGTTATTTTAGAATACATATGCATTTAAAGCTCCACTTCATGAGGACTATAAGCTATGCTGCGCAATTTATAAATCGTGAACACTAATTCAAGTAGGACGTACTTGGCCTGATATCAAGAATGCATTCACAAAAAGCCCCAAATTTCGATTAATCAATTAAAAATGAAAGAAATGGCTTTAGGAGAACTCTTTTCATAGGTCAGAGTAAGATAAATGCATGTCAAAATTCCAAAAAAACTTTTTTTGAAGTACAGAAAACATCAAACTGCGTATTAGCCTCTTCATATATACAGAAATAGATAGCACGTGAGTATAAAACTATAATTAAGATGGACCAAATTATGATACGAAATTTTAGGTCCCCACTTAAGCTGCACTTCAAAAAAATTATCGATTAAGTGCAAATCACTCTGGAAATAGACCACGCTTGTGTGAAATTCAAAATGAGAATTCTAGTTTGTTTTACGTTCCTTGAAGCCATAGTACCACTGGATAAGGCCAGTTTAAAGTTGAAGACCAAAACTTACTGGAAACTAGTTCAATATGTATCCATTAGCATAAAATTTGAGGGATGACAATTCAAAGAACATATAAATTCGTAAATTGGGCAAAAGGACATTGATCTGTTGTTGTTTATGTATGGGATCCTTTGCGCTGTGTGCACCGAGTACGCTGACTTTTGTGTGAGACGCTATGCGATCAAATCAGAATTTCCGTGTGTTTAGGCTTCCCCACCCTGGGAACTTGTAAAATGTTTGGCAAGATTATTGATACGCGATCCAAAGAGTGACTTTATAAGTCTCACCTTTTACCTGATTTTCGCGCCTTTGGAATTTTATGCATGCACATATATGAAGGTAAAACCGATAAATACAAGGAGACCAAAATTTTTCACCAGTCGTCCCGTTAAGCCTTTGGTGTAATTCTCAAGCTGTGCTAGCAGCCACACAGCGGCTAGTGATGTAGGCCCAATGACATAACCCGTAGGCGAAATATAATTGATACAGTTTCTGGTATATGACCTCCAGATATTAATCGGATAAATAGTCCTGTAAGTTATTTAACGCGTGACTTGGAGGTGGGTGACTGAAGCATGACTTTTAAAGGTCAGAACAGGGACTTCTATAAACATTATAGTTGAAAACAATCAACTTCTGTGGAGCAATCACGCAAGTACCCATCCTGCAAATGCATAGTACTACAAGTAGTATAAATTATATATGGAAAAGAGTTTATACCGTACTCCCGCATAGGTACTAGCTAAAAGCCCAGACACGTGTTTTGTCGATGTTTCTGCTGCTGCGTGATACAGCAAGGAGGGATTCGGCTCCCCAGTGGGGCCCCCAACGTCCCCTATCTGGTTTCTGGTATATAACTTCCAGTTAATAGCTTGTGCCTATGCGGCAATACGATATAACGTCTTTTCCATATAAAAGTTATATTACTTGTAGCATTACTCGTTTGTAGAATGGGCGTTTGCAGGGTTTATCTCACAAAAGTTGATTGCCTTCGACTAAAATTTTCAGAGAAATTCCCGTTCCGACCCTTAAAAGTCATGGTTCAATCACCCACCTCCAAGTCATGCATTTAACGATTTACATAATTATTTATCCAGATACATACATGTATATGGCTGTTTTGGGATAAGTGGGGCTACGACTCGCGGGCAAGCGAGCGCAGTTGGAGATTTATTGACCGATGCGACCTCCATTTTCCTTGGATTCTGAACGAGTGGGTAAATGGATTTCTTGGCAATAAGGCATTAATTTACTTACCATATGGTGAGTCCGAGACGGAAGGAAAAATAAACGCGTGCTGGCAATCCCATATCCCCAGCCTCATCCACATTGAAGCTCATTTATTTTCGCAGCAATCCTAAGTTAAATAAGGAAGGATATTTGCTTGATTCTAAGTTCAGCTGCCCAACAAATGATATACGACGCACTCAAATTTTCGTGTCTCATTTTCACTCAACCGTGAATGAACGTGATTTTGAATTTGTGTCTCTATTCTTTTCTTAAATTTGCGAAAATTCCCATTGAAAAATTCAGAAGATGAATTGGCAAACAAACGTTCGTTTTCGATATTTCTCATTAGGCCTTCACATTTATAGGGTAATTAAGTAAATGGACTATGCGGGTTAGTAGAAAAAAGGAAGGACGATTGTCAGGGGAGGGGGAATGGGGGGGGGGTCAAAACGGGGTCAACCTTTGATCCGCGTTAGGGGGAGCTGGTAGTCGGTTGAGGTGTTAAGCCGCTGGCTGTTGGATTAGCAGCTTTAGACCATGGTAACTGTGGTGCCGCGACGAAATTCTTTTGGGCGCAAAGGATGGGTTGGCGTAGCCTGATTGTGGCCGCTTCTGCCGTAGCCAAGAGACGCGGTCCAAGAAATTTTGAGTAGCTTGAGGGTACCTTGTAGATAACTCGAAAGGCCTCTTTGGCATCCACGCGATGGTCAGAGTCTACCAGATGCGCTAGAATGGAACTGTTAACACCCTTTAATTGACCCTTTCTTAACCATGCTGGGATGTGTTCTCGGACTCTTTTGGACAAACGCCGACTCGTGCGACCAATGTATCCCGCCCCACAGGAACAGGTAAATGAATATATGCACATGGATGTGGTCTGGGCTGGCAGTTTGTCCTTGATCTCTCCGTATAGGATGGGAGCGGTCGAGAAGAGTACGTGGGCATTGGCTGCTGGGAAGGTGGTTGCTACAGCTTGACTCAGGTGCCTCCTTAGAAGTTCGCTTGGTCCGTCCCCTTGAAATGGGACCCTGATAAATATTCGCTTCTTCTCTGCTGTTAGTATTGCAGGTTTTGGTAGTCTTTCAGGCATGTGCTTAGCGATAAATCGACTGGGGTACCCATTTTGTCGAAATACACATTCAACAATCCTTAGCTCCTCTTCTATGCTATCATTCGAGCAGATCCTTTTCGCCCTTTGCGTCAAACATCGTACAAAATTACGTTTGAAGTTTAACGGTACGAAGCTAACAAAATGGATGTATTACCCGGACCACGTCTTCTTACGATATACCTTCCGTTGAATGCTCCCATCAGCCCTTCTACTCAGTAATACATCAAGGAATGGGAGTGATCCATATTCTTATACTTCTGCTGTAAATTTGATAGAAGGATGCACCTGATTCACTGTATTCATTAGAGCTGAAAAGTCGGCTTGGTCTGATGCAACAGCAAATATGTCATCTACGTAACGTTTGTAGTACATCAGATTATTTATCTGGTGGCTAAGTTGCGTAGCCTCTAGTTTGCCCATGAATATATTTGCTAGAAGCAGACCCAACGGTGAGCCCATAGCTACTCCGTCTAATTGCCTGTACATCTTGTTGTCGAAAAGGAACTGTACATTCAAGGTACATTTTAGTAGCAATTCTCTGAGTGCATTTACTGGCACTCCTATGTCCTGCGGATTTGAGCTAATGAAGTCCCAGATGTAATCTACTGTTTCTGTGACCGGCACGTTTGTTTTTTTTTGCTACCAACAAAAATATCAGTTAAATTTGCTATTTTGGCCTTCAAAATGATCTTGAAATAAAGACTTGCATTTTCAGTAATTATCCTTCTGACAAGACCTCCCTTGGCGATGCAGTTTCTGGAGCAGAATGCAAACGTCACGCGAATTACTCAAGGACGCTTAGCCCTGCTTCACGTCGACTATACTGATATGCTTACCTACGACGTACTTCGTTTCTGGCGACAAAGTCTTCAGAATTGTCAGCCACTGGGCGAGCCAAGTCGGAGTTTACTAATTTTGACAGCGTTGCCGAGAGGAACAGTATATTCAGAAAATTTAAACTTCTTTAATGAGGTGCGTATGTTTACAAGATAATTTTATTGAAGCGCTTGAGTAACTAAACACGTAAGCTTTGCATGGGGTGGGAAGGGCACTTTATGTGAGCCACCAATTCATCAGATTTTTCATAAAAGTCTATTGAGTTTCATAAAAAATGGCGACTTTTGCATTTTGAGTAAGCAAAACCTATATTCCTTCTGATAAAATGCATGAACCGCTGCTAACAGCGAAATTATTAAATGAGAATTCCTTAATTTCAGCGACGCATTTGGAATATCCACTGTCTAATAGATAGCAAAACCTTATAATTTTGGGGTTTTCTTCGAAGATACAATACTCTTTTTTCTACTATTATTCGGATACATATATTCTTCCGATTATCTCACTAATCTAGTAAATCATCTCATAAATTGCATTAACTTGTGAAGATTTCACTATAAACCCACCAAACGCTTTTACCTAAGATGTTTTTAGTTACTGTTAGTAGCGTGCTACTTAAATTCATGTACGATGACGACAATTCATTTGACTCACTTGTGCGAAAGAAAATTCTGTGCCCTCGGTAGGATTCAAACCCACGCCAGCAGGGAAAAGGCTTTATTTCAGCGTGCGTTCTAGCCAATAGAGCTGCGAAGTCTTAACCGAAACCCGTGATTTTAATCACACTTGGGTCAATTTATCCACACAGCCTAATGCAGCCTATGGAATCGGCAAATGCTGGCAAAGTAAGCTGACTGTCAAAGCAGGATCTCCTTAGAAATCAATGTAGATTTCAGTTGATGCTTACCATGCACAAGTAAATATTAGGGGGTATGACACATTTAAATAAATTTATTTGACCACTTGTGGAAAGCTCGTTATTCATTTGGCCAGAACGTTGGCTGGAGTAAAGCCTTCTTCTTGATGGCGTGGGATCGAACGCCAGAGGCGCCGCCAAGTTTATTACAAAATGGTTAATTGGAATTTTTTTAATTTTTCGAAGACACCGTTCCAAAAGAGGTACTATCATCAAGATGACGCTGTTTTGCTTTGGTCAATATTCTTGGTAGAAAATTCATCTAGTCGTAAGAATAACGCATATTTTTGATCCGGTGGTGCCCTTCAAATTACAAAGAAAAAGAACAACTTGCAGTCAAGACGTGATGTGTCTATTTTATTCATAGTCAGCTATACTAAAGTATCAAATAAAATAGGGTGTCCTATTCGAACGCTGAGCACAATATCTTTAACCAAACTTCATTCCGTTATTACCAGAACTCCCACACTGCCATCGGCTAGTCGGTTACCCAGCTCACAAAAATTGCAACTCAATTCTAAAATACTTCTTAGATTACAGAACATTACTTGGTTGGGATAATAATACAAACTTTTTTGTAGCACAATCTTATGATATTACAGGGAAGCCTGTATGCTACAGTTTTAAGCCACACAGGCTTTCAGTCACCTGCAAATACCAAAAAAACTACTAACTTAGCACTCATTGATTTTCTGTGTCCTTTTATACTCAAATATATAATATAGAAAACGTAAGAAGAAATATCCTTCCTCATATTTGTTTTATATTACTTCACGTTCCTTCATTGATGCTCCCCATGAAGTCTTCAACGCGGTCAATTACAGATTATACGACCACTGCAAGATATAATTTTAAAAATGGATGAGTGGCTGATTTTCCTTATACCGAAAGCATGCATCTCGTTGACTGAAAACTCTAACCGCACATTTAGCGGCAGATCAGCCTTAAACATATTTGCACCCTAAAACCGCTTAATTTTGCGTAAACAGTTTGCAGAAAGCATGATTTCATGCCAAGAGAATACAAGAAATACCATTTTTCCTTGCGTTGCTTAGTAAATACGTTTTCATATATAAAAACATCAAAAATCAGTCGAATGAATGCATTACCTCATAGTAGTCAGAGTAAAGCGTGTATTGGTTTCTATAGGTTGCTGATGAGATATGCATATGAGGCCGCCAAGTTTTTCAGAGAAGGTTAAAGAATTTTTTTAAAAACTGCCAAAACTCCCGTTTAACTAGAAACAGGCATGGCCTGCTATTTTAAGTCCACAGTAATTTGAACGGCAATAGTAAGAAAATTAAATGTACTCTAATGCTTCCCTGCCTCATCACTAGTCCGTTTTAAGAGTGGTTAAGAGAGAAAAGATGCATTTCTTGAAGGTAAATAGCCAAAATTGTCGGCAAAGTATGGCTAAATTCACTGAGAACAAGGGATAAGGTAAGAAAAAAGGTTAAGGAATGCTCAAAGTCTTAAGGTTTATACGATATCCGCGTTTGAGTTCAACTTCTGAATTTTCCTTCCTTCGCTCGTGAGCTTATGTGCTATAAATCGGAGTATAGAGTGTTGATATGCCGATTTTACCGCAAGACATACGACGGAAGCTCCGGCGCATAATACGGGAAAACTTCGCAGTTCACAGTGAAGAGGATGAGCGACTTCACCAAGAATGCGGTCAGCAAATAGCTTGGCCGTTTCAAAGTGTTGTTGTAACATAATCTCAGCTAACAAAAAAAGGAAACACCGGCAGCTGAAGAGAGCATTTGGAGAAAACGTTTAAAATGCGCAGGTCTTTTTTAAGTAAAGCTGGAAAAATAACTGGAGAGCATTAAAGGATGAGGGGAAGACTGCAGTCATTTACAAATCACCAGATTAGGTCTTGCAGTTGGCGATATGAATGAGCCGTCGAGACTAAATCATAAAGTGACCATTATTAAGGTACCCTATCGCACAGAATATAAATTGCTGTGTCAGCTTTGTTATTAAGTTTCCTGCGAAATTAGGTGTTTTAAGGCACTGTCTGACCACAGTCACCCGGAGACTGCACTTATAAAGCATTTCTTTTCCCACCCCTGACTTCCAGAAAACCAACATGGCGGCATCTGCGGGTGCCGGACTGGCGGTGCGTCTAATGCAGTTAAATATAAAGAATCACGGTGGACGAGTTGACCAGAATGTGGGTCTTTTTCTTCCCCTGGTCACGAGTGATGTCAACGTGTCTATCAACAGCAATATAACCTTCCAGTTCCAGCAGTACGACGTCAACAGCGTCCGCGGCATGTACGACATCTATATCTTTTCGTTCAGCTTAGAGGCCAGCACTCCGACAGCCGATCTGAAAAATATGACCTATACTGAGCTCTTTACCCTAAATGATATCATCCGTTGGCCGATAATGGCTGTTCAACAAATTCAACCTAAAGTCTGGCCTGGCAGCGGAAGAGGACCATCGAAAACGGCCTGTTTACTATACAAATGTCAAGCTGGTAGGGGCTGTATTCTTTTGGGTCTGGTATTCTTTTGCAGTGATTCAGACCTACAGAATATAGTGTGAAAACTAAGTGCTTCTTTTGAAAACTGACATTTAACTTATAGTTAAATGTTTTAATTTTCGCATTACGGACGTTAGCTTTTTAGATTACCCTTGCAGGTTATAAGTATTATGGATGTCAAAACGTGAAGGTAATTAACCAAGATTATTAAACAGACTTTTCAAGAAATACGACTTGATGCAAAAATGTTACAATAATAATAACCCCAAATATAACCTAAGGTATATTCATAAATTGTATGAGGTTTTCTTTCGTTGGAGCATCATTTCAGGTTTATTTCAAATTCCAAACAACAAGAAAGTTAAAAAATATGCAATATGAAACTTTCAGAGTGTCTGACACTGTTATACGTTCTGCATGTCCTACAGCGTATTTGATATTTTGCATTGCCTACAAGAATATTCATGTGGCAATAATTTAAAACCATAGGACACATTCTATCAAGCATTCACCACCTAATATATACAGCTTGTCATTTTGCCTGTACCCGTAGACTACCTCAAAGGGATTTAAGAAGTTTTTTCTCGGCGAAGTTCATAATCCGTTAGTGCCCTATCTTTGGAGCAAACGATGGGTTAGGTGGTATTTTCAAAAAGGTGCGGTAAACAGAAATGTTTAAATTCTTCACGTGTATACATACGCAGAATAATGATCAACCAAATTGTTTTCTAAATTTGCTCACTCATTTTGTAGCAGAAAAAATCTGACAGACTACATGCACTTGTCTGGACTAACTAGCTAATAAACTAAGTTGAGAGAATGCTGTGCTGCACAGTCTTAGAAAGGAAGCATACATCCGGTAACCACAGTATATAAGGAAATATTTTGAAGAAGCTGGTTCGTGCTCAAACCCCATAAAGGTAGAGTACTAAACGTTTAAGCGGAAAACTCTAAAGCATTTAATGAACGTCATGTGCAAAGTTTCTAAGTAGTCTTTGAGAAGTCTATCTGCTGTTTTTTTCCTTTATTGAATTTTTCTGTGGGTAAAATCTACAGAGCTGTTTGACCTTGCCATTTGTCTCACAAATTTTAGGTACATTCGAGAACATGCTATCCATTATGGTGGGTGGATCATTCCTGTTTGTAGTCACAACTGTTTTGCTCCTGCTCTACAGAAGGTAAAACAAACAATGTTTGATAACTTAATGCTGCCACTGTTTTTGAGAAGGCGTTTTCAAAAGCTATATTGAAAAGTTTTTGTAAACCGGTGGTAACAATGGAAACCTAAAACACGCTGGGCGACTTTCTTGACAGTGTTATTGCACGTAAACGCCGCGTGCGATTCACAATAAACGTAGTAATTTAAGTGCAACAATAAACTAACGTTTTCGATTAATTAATCACCAGGCTAATATAATAATATAAGGGAGGGTAGAGATAACAAAAGTTCAAGCAATTAATCATTAGTAGTATGGGGAGACAGGAGAAGTGTTAAGGGATCAAAGAGGTCAGATTCTAGACATAATTATGGGCCAGACAGGAACAGGGATCCGACGATTAGTTATTGTCGCTCCATCGTCCCTGTCTCGCGTTTTGATGGGGGGCGTGACGACGCAAAGTGTGATTGCCTCGTGACGGCGTGGGTGGCTTGTGGAGGCCTGCCGTCACCGTCTCGTCGCCGTTTCGCGGCGTGCCCGGCACCGTCTCTTCCCCGTCTCGGGGCATGGTGGGAAGCGTGTGGACAGGTTTTGTGTTGGTCTTTAGCCATGGGAGCCTTAGTGCCTGTACAAATGCCTTCTGTGCGCATAAGATGGGGTTAGTGAGCCGTTAGTAGTGACTGCCTCTGCCGTTGCATGTATCCGCTGACGCAGGAACTTGGAATGTTTTCCGGCACTTTATAATTACTCGCAACGCTTGGTTTACGTCTACCTGATGACCGCTGTCAACCAAGTGAGCCGAAATTGCTCTTTATATTGACTTCATCTCGCCTTAATTTAGACAAGCAGGATGGTCTTCTTGCATACGCTTGGATAGCCACCTATTTTTTCGACCAATATAACCTGCACAACGGGAGCATGTTAAAGCCAAGCTGCAAATTGAAGAGGTCTGGAAAGGGTCTGGTCTATCCAGACCAACAAAACGTGAGGCAGGGACGACAAAGGCGGCAAGATTTAATAATCAGATTGCTTCCTTCTTTTTATTCTCTGGTCCTTAACTATGACTAGAATCTTATCCCTTCGATTCCATCACTTCTCCATCCATCTCTCCCTAATTACTAGTGGTTGGTTGCCTAAACTTCTGTTAACTCAACCTCCTCCCTTGTAATAGATTATAAAAAAGATGACTAGGAAGGTTTATTAGCCGCAAACAGATGGCGGCGTTGCAAGATATTTTTGGATGTTTAAAAAGGGTCTGACTGCCAGTTTCCTTCCTATATTCACAAGCGGAAAAAGCTTCGCAAATATATAGTTTGTTGACTTATGCCATTTGTCCCTTCGACAAAAAAACTGAAAACTGAATTGAAGTTCTTGCAATTGCGCATCGTAACCGGCACTTACTCTCAGTCGAGATATTATCTGTCTTAAAGAGCAATTCCACTATGAGCTCTTCTTTGGAGCTACATGTTCCGTCGATTTCGGCCCACGAAGGATTGTTTTGCATCCGAGTGCATTTGTTTGAATAAAACACCTAAATTCACCCACCGACGTACATGTTTTATACTCTTTTGATGAGGGTAAATACAGGGTTTTTTGTATTGCAGACAATTTCGTCGACACAAGAAATCCCTTGGAAAGCACACTATGCTTGTCATATATGCGTCTGATCTTACTTTCGTGAGGGAAACAAAGTCCACCTGGCGACCTAAGGTTAGTAAAAATGCCATGTCATAAGCAGATCCTGTTGTAAAAATTAGTTAAATCTTGTTTCGCGTAGCGCAAAGTTTAAAAAAATAAGTAAACGCTTCAGGTCTTTTCTTTTTAAATTCCTAGTAGCTTATACAAAGGAAAGTCTCACTTGCGCGTTTTGAAACTTTGAATTTTATCATTTATTGATATGTGAAGAGATATACTTATGGGGTAGATTTCTCGTTTATTTCTCCGATTTATTTGAATGTGCAAAATTCTCTTTTTGCTAACAGCCATTGCTAAACGTCTTAACATGTGCCTTTAGAATGACAGATCATAAAAGACTGCAAAAGATATGCCAATAGTTCCATTCTTTGGTATTCCAAATTTTGAGCATAAATTTGCCTATCCTGAAGCTAGTTAACCCTGGCGTTTAAAACCTACCAGTATTGATGACATCTCCTTGAAGTGTATCAAAAATAGGACAGAATAAGATTAAATTATCCAAACTTCAAAGGGAGATATGGCTAAGACTAACATTTGGAAAGTATCTTTCGACCATGTTTATATTTTAACCAACAGAAGAGGAAGCTTATCGTTAATAATATCTGGCATGCAACGAGATATCAGGGATTTTAGTAAGAAACTATAAAAAATCTTTAGCAGGATTCTCCCTCCTTCAAAAATTATGAAGTCAACAACATAGATAAATAAGAAATGGGTTCACAAAACGTTTCGAAATTGATAAGAAAATCCAATGAGGCCAGAGCGAGAGCTGCACTGGTTGATTTACTTGAAGCTTTCTTTTTTAAACCAAATTGTAAAATAAGGTTACAACATGCTGCATTTTACTTGTTGATATTATAGCTATTTCAGGTAAGACTTAATACTTTCTCTTCAAAAATAAAAAAATTAAAGGCAAAAACTAAACTGAACACGCTGTCTGAAGCCATTCATATTCGTCCTACTGTTTCCTCTTAGCTTTTTTATGAACGCATGTGCTTTGTTTTACAAGAAGCGATATCTGCATACTCCATCTCAGAGTATGGTCCCTTCACGATCTGCAAGTTTTAATTCGAGTGTCACAAATTTCGGACTTTCCTCAAACGAAAGTGAACTCTCCTCGGATTTACACACCATTTGGTTAAATGTAAGTGACGTTTGTGTTTCTGGTGGTTTCAAAATTTGTGAAAAATAGCTAAAAATCTTTATTTAAGACATCAGCATATTAGCACTGTTATTTTATTCGAAATCTATTTAAGTTAGATGCTCACATCGTGCAAATCAATTCACAACAGAAAGATTCCATGGGGACCATTAGCACGGCAACCACATAAGTGTTTTGATAATAAAGTTAGTTTAAAAGGCTTAAAACACAGTCCAGCGAGCCCCTTGTCCCTGTTTGTTCTGCGAAAGCAGACAGAAAAGTGCATGGTTCAATTATTCTTCGACCCATCGTCTTAAATATATTTGTTAATAATTTGTCTACAATTCTTAAGCGCATGCTTGCGTTTTCAATCGCATGTATTGATTAATGAATGAGCCACATAGACAAAGCATAAATGAGACTAAAAGATGAAGTCCCAGTCGTTTTCTGAAGTTTTTATTCCACTGATAGGTGCCTGACAAGCGGTCGACTATTTTGCTCATTCCTACTATACCACAGTAGATTCCCTGTCTCATGAAATGTCAATGGAATTTATAAAACATGTTTTCTATTCAAGCAAGTCGTAATACAGTAGTCACCGGTTTTTAAGCCAACGGTTAATAGGCCCAGTCGCCTATTAGGCCCAAGTCAGCTTGGGACGGAATTTTACACGGCTAATAAGCCCAGTCGCCGGCTACGAAGCCCAGTTCACCAACAGGATATAGTGAGATTCTCATCTCTCTGCGTGCGCAACGTGGTCTACAGGCATCAGATTTCACAAAATTCGACGATTTCTGATGCTTGGAGAAGGACATGAGAGAGCCCTTACGAGTGAAGTTTCCTCCAAAACAACTGACACTAGACCCCTTTTTTTAGCATGTCACAAATTAGTTTTGTTTTTGTTATTACGTAAAATACATACAAACAGCGTTATTTTCTTGTACATAACCAAGCTCTTCACATAAAACAGTACGTATGTAATGTATAGTGCCTATCCTGCGTTTGCTAATTAAGAACTAGGACTCTCTGCTTAATGCGCCCGCCGCTTATTAAGCCCAATTTGGTCTGGGCCCGAGGTGGGCTTAAAAGACGGCGACTACTGTACTGATTGTCGTGCAGCCTAATCTCAAGGCATTTCAGTCGCACCAGGATGCCCGTTGTTGACCGTTTGTGACCACCTGAAAAAAAATCATTTTCTGTAAACAATGCCAACTTAACTAATACGTTTACTTCGCAGTAGGTTCCGATGCCCTTCTAAACTCAACTACCTTTTTTCGAAAACATGCATACAATTACTACTTCTTGCAATCCTTTGATAGAAATTTATGGCTGTTTCCAATTTTATACTTAACGAAAGAATGTCTTACGGTTTAAAAATTCTGAATAACCGAATATTTTTATCCTAACCTCTGTGCTGAAAGGCCAAAGGGGTTTTTATGGAGTCTCCTCTGTACAAAGTTTAAATTCAAGTTATGCCGACAGACTACAATTTTGCAACCACTAGCTTGACGTCGATTAATATTGTTTTGATATTTTCCTACCAAACAGGACGAAAAGGTACACATCAAATGGCTCACCCTACCGTCAACCACCTTCAAATCGTATATGCTTGACTGGATTCGCAATCTTCGGAATATCCACAATGACAATGTAAATGTTTTTGCTGGATGCTACCTGGACGCCCATTCCCTCAACTTCGTCTACCACCACTGTTCCAGGGGAAGTCTACAGGTAGGTTTGGAGTTTAAATATCCCCTTCATAATATGCAAAAACCATTGGAGCACAATAGATAAACGCCATGGATTAAGTCTTATACCCCAGATACCATATATTTTTAGTGATGTCTCTGAATCCAACTGTAAGACATAAATCCTACGAACTGGGGTCCTAGGTAGTATACTGCTGTCTGAGGGGCTTTACAGCGACAAGGCCATTTTACGGCATTTTAATTGGATACTTGTTCAGTGGACGTATTAGGTACAAGGTACTTTCCCACATTCATTGTAAACTTCTGAAATGCGGTAGTTAATGACCAAAAAATCATAATGCAAACAAACACTCTTAAAGTAACAATAATGAATATTATTTTCGTCATGAGTACCTGCAGAAATCAAAGGTGATAGTGATCTAGCGGCGGCAGCCTTTTTTAATTTTACAGACTTATATGTATGTTATCATCGGTGATCGAGATTTGAACATGAAAATCGGCGTTAGTAGGTAGTTAAACTAACCAGATGGCGACTATGTGAGGCTACCAGCAGGACGTAAGGACTGGCATGTCGTAAGATTGGGTTCACAGTTCGAATTCTGCTTTTGTGCAGTTCATGCAATCTAGGCTCCCTTTATCTGTTCCTAAAATATATCAACAACCGACTGTTTTGATCCATAATTCTTGTACTACGTTGCTACAACATGTGTTAGTTCAACCATCGCAAGCAAATGTGTCCACCAATTACCCGACAGCATTGACGGTGACTGTGGTCAGGTATAACGATAGTAGGCGCGCCGCTACTTACCCCACTCTAAAACCTGTCAACTGAATTTTAACGATGACAAGACAAGTCGAGATGGCCGCACAGAGAGAGAGAGAGGGCGTAGGCCGCAGCCCTAAACACCGCCTAAACTTAGTATATAGTGACAGTAGACTTTGCGCCGGTAATACTGCACTGTCTACCCTCACTTACCTATAGTGGGTGTTTAGCCAGACTGAAGTCAGCCAGGAGCGGTACTGGTAATACCACTTCTGCTATTTCCAATACATCTATCTATGGTGTATGTGGGTGATAGTATTTGCTAGTACATTTACTAACTGTTTAATAAGTCAGAAGTGACGCTGATTAAAGTCAGCACTTGGCTCGTATGCCGTAGATCCCTACAATAAATGTAGTAATACTCCTGCTAGCACTGACTAAGCCAACACTAGGGGCCATATCCCCTTGGCCTCAACAAGGAATGTGAATCTGGATTTAAATATTTCGGGTAGTTATATGCTTGGGGTCCTGAACAAAGCTGCGTTTGTCTTGGCTTCCGCACTCTCAACTCGATCCATGGAGCTATACGCACTAAGATGATGCTGATATAGTTACATGCCTATGCTAGAAGTGCTAGTTCTAGTAATTGTGCTTACTAAGGCCAGAACTAAGTAAACTATAAGTACTACCTGTGTAGGCTTTTTAAGTAGTTGCACCCAGTATGCACTCCCAATCTGTGTGATGTAATCGTGATTAACATTTGGCTAATAATAGTGTTTGTAGAGTAGTGCACAATTCCTACCATGCCGTTTTTTCGAGCATTTTGCCGTCTTTAGACTACATATAGGCTTACTTCAGTGTGCATCTGTAGTAGTACGTCAATAAAGTATAAGGTAGGTATAATGAGACAATTTAAGTCAGTGTAACAGGAATAGGGCAATAAGTAATAATGGTGATGTTAGAACATCAGGTAAGGTTTTTAACTAGCTTCACATTGTTACTGCTACGACTCGCGCTTCTACTGCCAGGTCTTTATACTGATAGTACTGGAAGTGGCAGTTTTTTTCTACTTAACTGGCAGTGGGAGAGTGCAACTACCATAAACAGTAGAAATGATAAATGGAGTAAGATGAAAGCACACTACAAGTACAGTAGTACGACAATACAGTATTAGGTAGGTACAGTAGAACAGTCTAAGTCGGTGCAACAGGAATAGGGCAATTTCAGTCATACTAGTAGTATTAGTAATAATGGTGGTACTAGCTCATCGGGGCTCTCCTTGCTTTCTGCCCTCTCAACTCTATTCGCCAGCCTGTGTTATCTTATTGGTTGACTAAAAGTTACTACGAAATAGCTCAAGTATTACCATGTCTTTATGTCAAATGGTGCCATTTACCGTTAAAAGGCTAACCTTTTGCAGTACCTTTACTCCATCTTGAGGTTTCAGGAGAGGTCTTCTGTATAAGGGGGGAGCAAGCTGCTCAATAATCAACCAATATTGTTATATGCTATAACTGTGTCCATAGTTGAGTAATAAGCAATAAGCATAACATGATAAAATTAGCTTGCCAAATTTCCCGTCTTCATCTGGTGATCCTTTAGGACACTTGGAATTTCCTGCGAGCATGCGGTCTCTTTTTAGGGGTTTGGAGATCAGCAAGTGTAGGCAGATTATGTCGGACTACACGACAGGCTTGGGGTTTTCACGAACATACCGAGTACTCTAATGATAAAGTAGTTGATTTGTTGCTTGCAGTCAGATTTGTTCAGTTTCATTTGGGTGCTATCCTTTGGCATTGCTTTCGCAAACTACGCCAAGCATTAGCGAATAAGTCTATCAAGGACAACCAAGCTCAATCTAATATTAAAACAGGAATTATACTTTGCAAAAATGTCCTTTGCCTAAGTAGAATGGATTTAGTTAGAAGTTATTTTAAATCACAGCTTATCCATTTCTTTTGAGCTCAAGTACACAGATATTCTTCTTGTTGAATCATTTACCTCACAATACTTTTAAGCTCACTTCGAAATGTACAGACATCTTGCAGGCATTTTTCGCTAATCCGACATTCGTTGCATATCTCATTTGTCTTTTTTATTATTTCTTTCTCTGTTACCTAAAATTTCGAACTAAATAAAAAGGAGAAACCGTTCAGGGTTGTCAGTATGGGGTGCCACTATGCATAAACCTTCTCAGTAAAATTTTGTAAGAGAGCTTATGATGGTGCAGAGATTATAATACCAAGTTTAGCTGGCTCTCTGAAATAGTGCTTGCGTCCCTCATGAAGTCGAAAGCTTTGTGACTCAGTTGAACTGCATGTCAAATTCAAGACACTCACTGAATCATATCACTGCATAGCAAGTGCTGATGTGCAAAATCGATTTTGACTGGGAGACTAGATGTGGACATGCTGGTGACTCATTCCTCCGTCGAGATGACTGAATGCTCTTCGTCTCATAGTAGTCTGCATGTGTTCATTGATTGACCCTTCCATAGGTTAACGCCTCTTTTAAAACTTGTATCTATGACAGGTCAGTGATCACCGCATATGAGATTATGGCATGATGTTTCTTCTATGGCTGCTCTCATAATCAACTTCTTGTTTTATGCCATTATCAAAAATGCAATACCACGACGATCATTCTATGCAGTTACCTTGAGTACAATGGAAAAATGGAGTAGAGAGCAACTGTTTTTAAATATCCTCTGTAATTAACACTGCAAATCTTTTCCTGAAACCTGATTACCTGAGCTGACTGCCGAGTAAAGCGTCAATTTTTCTGGTTGTCCGATAGTTCGTTTGTTTCAAGCTCAGATTACGATGTACCCAATAAAGCCTTTTAGCAGTAGAGGAACTACCTGTGGCATATTTTGGCTTATAAATTATTGAAAACTTGTTTCAAAATCCATATTTACGGAAAAAAGGACATAACGAACACGTAAAAAGTCGATTTTAATGAGTAAATTTATGTTGCCAATGTATAAAAAGCAGATCAAGACGAAAAATGACCAAATAAAGCAGTGTAAGTTGAATTACGTTTGAAAATAGTCATTTGATGAATTTTGCACAAGATTATTCCTTCGGATTGAGTGCAATGGCAACTATAACGATTAACATAGAGACTAAATTCCGGGTATATACACAGCACGGTTTCGTAGGAACTGATTGTTTTTTCTTCCGTTTCTACCTTCTTTGATGTGCATTTTATTAATATAAACATAATTTTCTCTTGCTTGCGACGATATGAATGTCAGAGGCGTACGATATTTCAGAAGCTCCGAATTTACGGGCTGATCAAGGACTAACATATTACCAATGACTAAGGATTCCCGATGGAATCCGAAACGTCAGGACAATAAAACTTTTCTTCCAGTGATCACTTCTTCGTCTTATGAGTAACATTGTCAAGTACAGTTCTAAACGTGCCATTTTGTGTACATTAATCGAACTTTCATTTTCCAAATGCCTTTATAGGTATTTCGGATATAGGATTACCATGTGTTTCAGGTCGTCCTTGAAATATGTGAATCCATGTGGTTTTCAGTATTTTCAGTCAGCTGTGCATGGGTGCCCATTTTGTTCCTTGCGTTTATCAAAACCCATAAAATAAAATGTTTATAAAAAGGTCTTACTTTAATAGTGCGTTTTGGACATGCGCTTTAGTGCAACTGGGCATTTGCATCATATTTTTGGACTCAACTAAACATAGAACTGGTAGCCGAGAAAAATGGACATCCTTGATTCCTTGCACCCATCTCAAATTGGTTTTCCTTTATTGAAGATCAGATTTCCCGATTACATAAGGAATTTTTTAAAACCTTTCTTGCTTTTATTAATGTTCTTCCATTGCACAAAAACAATAGGTTTTGGTCTGTGATATGTAATCGCATAGGCAATCTCTTGAAATTCAGATAACCTACGATTTTGCTTACATCTTACCTGAATTTTTCAGCAAACAAGAGTGAGGATGCAATGTTCTTTATGAAAGTGCCTTTTGAGTCTTAATTCCGCTCCAAAAATAAAATAACAGGACCCAATTCGTGCTAAACTACTGGCTCACACGAGTTAGGCCACCTACCATATTTAATGCTTCTACCATTAAAATTTAAAATTATTTTGAAAAATTTCACATGTAATGTGAAAAAATTGTGCTCTTCTTAAGCGAATAGTTGGGCTTAGCTGTAGTTCTTTTTGAGTTTTGACGACGGCGGACTTTATATCGGAGATAATAAATGCAAGCGTTTCAAAGTTTTTCAAATTTTGGAGAATTTCGGAAAGAGTTTGCTTATTTGTTCGCTTTACTGATTAACTTTAGGATGTAATCAAGAACAAGCGAATTAAACTAGACTGGGAGTTTAAATTGTCGCTGCTCAAAGACCTCATTAGGGTAAGTTCAACCTAAACCGTTCTTTTACCGTGATCACCTTTATTATTGAGCTTCAAATATGGGCTTATTCTTACCACTAGTAGCCACTCGGAACGATTATGTTGGTTGTAATAGCAATAAAATGGTATTTATAAAGCTATCTCTGTTATTATTTATTAACGCAAATGTTCTGCTTATTCCTGTAGAAATTTTTATATCACTTCGATCATTCTTTCGATATATAATTCTAGTTGAATTCGGGAGGAAAAAACTTAATATCAACAAAATCATCATTATTTTTGAAACGTTTGACTGGGTGCTTTTTCTCGATAAAGATATATAATTCACTTTAATTCAGGGTATGCAATATATCCACAAATCACCAATAAAAGTACATGGAAGGCTAAAGTCTCGCAACTGCGTAATTGATGGTCGTTGGGTTTTGAAAATAACGGATTATGGCGTTTCTGAAGCCTACGCAATCGCTGGGCACTTCCCGGAGACGTCACCCGAAGGCAAGTCAACTTCATTTGTTCCTAAAAATCGACCTTTGCAAATTATAAATTTCTATTACAACGTACCCTGTCTGAATCAGGATCTTAATCAGGTAGGACGTAGATCCAACACCGACGACACGCATGGTCTTTACATTCTGAGCTTATAATTAATATGTTGGATGTAAGGGACAGAATCAAACTGCAGGCAAATACAAAGTTCAAGCTAGTATTCAGCAATCTCTTTAGATCCAGATGGATATGATTGATTTGAATCTAAACGTGACTTTTCTCTAGTAAGAAACTTTGCCATTTTTCTGCATCCTAGTTTGGTTATTTTCAAGCTTTTTTCTGATCGATGCCTGCCTCATCATCATACAGCGTGACAGCTGGAAATATATTTTAGCAATTGCCAGACTGTGCGAGTGAACGACGAAAACCTACAACCTGTCACTTGAACAAAAGTTCGCAGAAGGGGATACAGTACAACTGCAGTCTTTTACCATAAAATAAGGAAAGGTGCCGTCTACACTGAATGCCTTCTATAATATTTTACGATACTACTATTTATCTAAATATTCACTGTCTGCCGAAATTTGAGTACTACAGCAATTCAATCTTGAAATGTTACGAATGAAAATACTGTTTATCCTCAGTTTCAGAAGAAATTATCCATCCTCATCCGTTTATAATTACTCAAGTACGTTTTTTGTTGGATATTTCTGATAGATTCTAGAGTAGCGTTTACCAAACCCTTAACCTCCATAGCCCGTGCATATATTTTCACGTGAGAGATGGTTTTTTTGTCTATGTTAAATAAGTAGGCATAATACGGTAACTATTTTTATCCTGTACAATATTCTTAATACCTACAAAGAGTAAAATGCTTCAGTTTGCAAACTGAATTTTGAGCTTTTTGATGAAACATCGAAGTGTTCGATAGGTTGTTTCTGTATAAAATGAATATAAATACATAATTTTTAATTTCTATCTTCGGTATATTGGTAAAGATGATTGCTGTTTTCGAACTGAAAATATATTAAAAGGCCGATAGAAGAAGACGCTATGTTATTTTAATTAAAGAAACCACAAAACTTTGCAGTTTCTTCTTATATCTGAATACTAGGAAACTAACTGAAAACTCATGTTGGTGTTCACCATGATTGTACTTTTTTTACTTTGATTGAAATAATCTGTAAGAAAATGTTTGTTTGCGTTGAAAAAGCAAGTCCGGTCTTGTTTGTGCAAGTTTTTAATTTATAATTCCTTGGTTAAAATGAGGGAGAACAATCATTCGCAAAAAAGCAAAGCAGCGCGAAAATTGTGAAATTTGTTTTCGAATTCAAACAATTGCCTAAGTGTGGTTGGAACATCATGCAGTAACCTTGCGGCCATGTCAAAATGATGGTCCATGGAAGAACTTTTTCTGGCTATTTTCAAAAAATACAATCGTTAGAAATTTGTTTATTAAGATACAGGAATGTTTCAGACTTATTTTCGATATCCTTGAAGCGTGTTTGATACAAAACATGAAAAAAGTATTTTCCCTATACTCATTTGCTGACTATCTACGTCTTCTTTACATCTTCTTCTCGCAAAAGGCGGTCCTTCAATTTGGAAATGTTTTATACTTATGAGACTTTAGTGTTGTAAAATGCCCATTCATATCTTTCCGTTTATTAATGCGGTGTATAAAGTATAGAACATGCCTTGACAATATTGAAAATGTTACGTGAACTGTGGGAATAGGTTTCGCAGGCCCCTAATCCAAACTCTGAACTAAGTCCTAATCTAACCCTTATTTGAAACCATAATCTTGAATTCAATCCCACCCACAACCCGGGAAAGAACGTAACCGAAAATGTCTTCTCAAATAAATGTAATAGTCAGTCTTGCTGACTATGTACATACCCTACCTTACCGATTTTCCTTAAATAGAAAGTGTACAGCGAGTTTCTTGGCTATTTGTGTTAAATGGTATAAGCCTCCCCCAGTTCTTGTTTATTTTGCCGTTCATCTAAAATCTTTTTGGTGGATATGTGGAAATTTTAATGCTTATGGTTTGAAAGCTTTGCTTTTTTGTCTACGGCCGTCAAGATTTGCTGTGGATGGCCCCAGAACAACTGCGTGAGGAATCGAGGACCTCCGTCGGAACTCAAAATGGCGACATCTACTCCGCAGCAATCATCCAACACGAAATGTTCTTTCGAACTGTACCGTATGGTTATCCAGATATGAAAGCCGACGAAATTATCGAAAAAGTGCGCGCAAATGAGCCACTTTTTCGCCCAAAGGTATTTATGTTTTCTGTTAATGTCTTTATACTGTGTGTATTGAAACTCGCATAACTAAGATGGACAATGCCTGAGTTGTGACAAAATAATAAGTTAGATTTCCGCCATAATGCATCTTACTTCTCCCTTAATAACAAGGTATCGTAAATGTAGCCAAATATACGATATCGCCATCTACGTTAGCCCTTTGCGAGCCCCTAAGGACGAACACAACAAGAAGAGCGCAAAATTAGTAGTGATTCGTCAAACCTAGTACAGCGTACTTAAGGCAAGCGTAGCGCACAAGATTTCGATTTTGTGGTCTCAAGTTAGTCGCGAGTGCGTTGGCTTGTGAGTCATGCAGTTGGCGTGTTAGAGTCCCGCGCCCGGCCGCAGCTGTGCGCGTCATAACGTGCACTTTGTGTGGGCGGACCAGTCGTTTGTCGTGGGAACGACTCGTCAGGGCTGTGTGTGCACGCGATTGCGTCGGGCCCTGACACAAGGTGGTAAGGGTGGTAATACGAACCCTATAAAGAATAGGTAAGTTAGGGCTAGGGTTAAGGGTAGGGTGGCGTTTAATTAAAGACTACGATTTACGTTGACTTTAAGTCCGAGGTTAGGGTTAGGCTATCGATTAGTATTAAGGTTAATGAGGTTAACCATTGTCACTGCGATCATCCAGGCCCGGTTCCTTAGGAAAAGCTGAGACGGTGTGAGGCCAGAGTGGTAGAAACCGTTTATTCTGCAGAGGAAGAATGGAAAATAGGTAAGGGGATACTCGACCGTCAGACTGGCGCATGTCCGAAGCCTGGTGGGCTGTGTCTGAACTGACGAGAGCGAAGGGCATTGCCGGAAACCCAGAGCATGCGTTGTTCCTGCAGCCAATCGAGAAATGGGTCATACTGATTGGTGCGAGTTCTCACGAGGGTAGGTCAAGACTAGCGAGGCTGCGACCGGAGCGAGAGGGAGAGCGAGAGCGTGGGCACGCAAGTGATGTGTCAGCGTGTGGTGGACAGTCACGCGCGGGCCAGCCCATTTACAGGCACAGAAATGGCGCGTCAGCGCAGGGTCGCTGATCATGGGTTGCCGAGTGGTGCTAGCGGGCCACTACAAAGGCACGGGAATGTTTA
Source organism: Ligula intestinalis (assembly GCA_036362985.1). Lineage (NCBI taxonomy): Eukaryota > Metazoa > Platyhelminthes > Cestoda > Diphyllobothriidea > Diphyllobothriidae > Ligula > Ligula intestinalis. Next base: position 72,780,118 of record JAYGXS010000001.1, on the reverse strand, counting down.
CCTTTCCTATGATTATGCACAGGGTCACCTCCATGACTTGGAAAGTGACCTCCTTTTCCCTGTGTTCTGTTTAGGGGACTATGAAAGTAATCCATGCCAAAAGGCATATCGAATTAAAAGGCAGATCACAGCCATCTGCCCATCTGACCAAATAACTTCATATTTCTGTGGACTGGATCTTCGACCGCAAAGGCTTCTTCCCAAAGTGCTCGGGTCGTTTACTTTCACTCCTGTGAGATCCGAGCAGACGAAATCTGATATGTGTGAAGCGGAGGACCAACACGTGTGTGGAGACCTAAAGAAGGCGTTATCCTAGCATAGTCGATTAACTCATGGCATATCCAACGTTTGGAATTTATATAGCGATTTGGGATCAGTGGTCTTGGAGTGATGCCCCATTCCGTCTCAGTAGAGTATGCTTCAAGTACCAGTTAGCAATAAGTCCGTCCTCCTCCACTCTCACCACCACCTCTTCAATCCTGACAAACGATATGCAAGTCGTGTACGTTATGGTCGACTCCTACGAACATAACTCGGTCCTCTTCTGAAGACGTTAGACCAGGCTATGAGGATTTCTTAATATGGCCTTCATGCCATTCTCGTGCGTTAAGATCCGTATCGCAAAATCCTGGTCAGTTACGAGCGTACCAGGGTATTTGGTGACACGCCTAGGCATGGATCAGCGCCGTGTCAACCACCTGCGTCCGATCCCACTTCTGATCATCTGGACTCTATCTTACCCTGGAGCTGATGTGGGTGAGGAAGGAGAGAGTGCAGTTGATGTCGCAGAAGTCCGCCGGTACTCTAAACAAATTCATCCACGAGTCGTCGTCGTCGTTCCCGTGGCTGCCATTCCGTGCGGTAAAACGAATCGTCTACGGTGGTCAAACTGTCATAAGGTGAGTCCGAGTATAGAAATTACTTGTTTCTTGGATAGAGCGAAAACGAACATCCAAAATAAGCCGTTTGGTGCTCGCAAGCAAACGTAGTATTCGGTTAGGCGGCAGCTTGCCTCGATTCATGCGTAAAACGATGACAAAGAAAAGGCAGTCATGCAGACATTCGTGACGGGTGTTTTCCACATGGACACGCCATGTAAACCGCGAGGTACTGCGATGGTTGGCGCAGATAGTCATTGCCCACGAGTAAATGCCCAAAATGCCCCAATTTTAAGCAATGCGGATTCATTCACACGTTATTTTTATTTTACCAGATCCCCCAGAATGATATACCGGTAACTTACATTGAACTTATGACACGAGGATGGGCCGAAAGGCCAGATCTGCGACCCAAGTTTGATGAAATGGATGCCTACCTTAAACACTGGAATCATGGAAAGTAAGTTTGACATCAGTATTCCGATCTATTATGAGTCGCAGTGGTTCAAGTTAATAGGCGAGACCCTAGCCGCTGCAATCTTCGTGCACGGTCCCGTAGGAGAAGAAAGATAAATCAGACGCTAGATAGGAGGAATGACATATACCAACGAGTTCACGTTTGAGGCAGCCTGGGGAAGATGATTGGCCACACTGGGTTGTCGTAGGCAGACACTGGTGCGCACGTGCAGACAGTCGCTAGACGCGATGTTAAGTAAATTGAAACATTGTTTTCTCAGAAAAACTATGGAAAAGGCGAAGATCATGGGATTAGCAGAATTTATTGACATCATACAATTTCGTGACCTCATTTCAACTGCAAATGGTCATTGGCCATTAATAAGACTGACTGCTACCCTGTCCTCTACCTTCCCCCCCCCCTCATCCTTTACCCACATATGGCAAGCTTCCATGAACATGAACTGTCATGCTGTGACAACTATCTCCCCATCACCATGCGCCCACATAAAAGACAAGTAGCTTCTACTCTAGTTATCTATCAAGTTTAAGTCTTCTAGGTCGATAGTTAATTGTACAGTTAAGTTATCTTATTAGTAGGCAATGACCTTTGCAGTTGAATAAGAGGTCACGAAATTATACGACGTCAATAGATTCTGTTAATCTCGTAATCTTCACCTTGTTCGAACTTCAGTAAAGCAGGAAGTCTTCCTTTGAACGTTTTTATCTATCTACATACCGAAAAATAATGGTGTCTTAACATGACAGGCGCTGATATCTGTTCAAACTTATTTAGTTTCAAAAGAGATAGAGTCTCTAAAATAATTTTGAAGAATAACTTTTTCCAATAACTCTGCGTTACTTCTTCGCCGTTAAGTATTCCTCTGATACTTTTAGTTTTATTACTGAATTGGTTGTTTTTTTAATAGAAAAACCAACATCGTTGATCACATGTTTCGGATGATGGAAAAATATTCCACAGAATTGGAGCACCAGGTGAGACTGCGTACAGCTCAGCTGGAAAGTGAGAAAAGAAAGAAGGAAATACTTGTTAGCAGGATGCTTCCACCGTAAGCATTCATTTTATTGATGATTCGATTTCAAAAATGTCAGAGGCTGCTTGCTTTATCAAACAGCCCACTTAATATTTTCTTTCTTGCGTGCAACCAAAAGTCAACTTGCCCCTGTCCCAACTGCATGCTTTCTTTACATGAAGCTTGAGTGTGTCTTGTTGAAGTTTCTCACCTTCGGCTTCTGTACGACATTTAGCCGCCATTAAAATGTCAATAACCAGAAGGGTGATAATGGTTGCATGGTCTGTTTTTTCGCGGTTAATGGAAGACTCTATCGTAAACAGAGCCTGTGTTTGAAAGAACCATCAAACTCTCACGCAGCCATGGACTGTACATACGCGGAGAAAATAGCTCCTAAGCGGTTTCAGCAACGATTCGCTGAATCATCATTCCAAGTTAATGTACACGCGATAGTAGGCTAACGTTGTGTTAAGCAGCTGTCCCGCCACTTGCATAATTCGAGTCTGTTAAAGAATCGCTAATTAAGCATTTTTATTGTTCCGGAGCTTCTTGATGCAGGCATAAGTACGGTTAAAAGCTGAAAAATCGGAAGATAAAGTTCTGCCCTCGTCGGAAATCTAAGTGGCCTTGCGCAAACTTATGGGAAGTATAACAATTATCGACCCATAAACTGAATTCTACTACTAACTCTTACTCAAAACATACCTCTAGCCCTAAATTTAACCAAAACCTCACTTCAACCCTGACGGTTCCAATAATCATGGTCTGGGAATGGATACAAGAAAAATCACTCACACATAATATTCAATTGAAAAAACACTTACGAGTGAACTGACGAGGAACGATAACATGTTTTTGGTAAGCCTGGCTAAGGTAAGTAGATTTTGCCCATTCATTATGAGCAAGGAGGTAAGGAAACTCTGACCCCAGAACAGGAATCGACTGCACTAAAGGTGATTTTGACCCAAACCCCAAGGAAAGTTAGGTAAGGTTAAATGTCATGGTTAGGTAATTTTCAGGATTAAGGTTAGAGTTAGTGTCATCTTTGGGGAGTTAGGGTTTACGATAAAGCTGGGTTGAAGTTCAGATTAGACCTAAACCTTAGCTGCATGCTAATGCTTGTGTACGGGTTTAAACACGGGAGTACTTATGCTCCCTGAAAATATGCGCAGGGTCAAACCTATTATTCGGACTCCTGTTCCGATGCCTAGTTTACGGGGTCATGTGAATACCCCTGATCAAAACATTGAATCAAAAGAATTAGTTATTCAAATAAACCCAACTGTTCGTACATTCTGATGCCCAACCACAGATTGCAGAAGAGTCTAAAAGTGAGAAGCAATTAAAAACTTTAAAAACCAATATAAGGGGAGCGGAGTACAATTGTGCATCAGCCCTTATTAATTGTTATTTTTAATGCCAGGACTGACCTGAAACGACTAATCCCTAAACTTAGCCGTTATGTGAGACCGGAGAGACGCGGTTTCAAAACTTGGGTGTGGCAGCAATTTCAGTGGCAACACTGAATTTGGGTAGCTCAAGCTGACGATGGCTCATGTGCCAGAAATGGCCATCCTAGAGTCCTTTGTCTTTGTCGGTAATACCTTCATTACTATTCGCCTTGAAACATATGCTGGTCGGTTGGGTAAACCCAGCAAGGCATCAACTAGGATGGGTACGTCCTGAAACAGATCGGTGTACGATTACCACTACTTCATAGAGAATTAATAGCCTAGGTTAGACTGCAGTAGGCCTGTTTCCAAATACAGCGGTTACGAATGACGCAATGTCTACCACGGTGGTCATACTGAACGCCTCTCCATAATGGTATGCTGAAAACATACATGAGCATTGAAAATCAAGAAAAGAAGCAAGTGTTTCTCATAGCGCTGTTCTTCGCAGAGCTTGCTTACACAGGCCGTATTATGGGTAACCGAATAACAGCAAACAGGTGAGCGTGTTTTAATAACATCAAGATTATGTTCAATGCAAATCTATTTAAATCTACATTTAACTAGCCCTTTTTCGGGAAGCTTTTTAGTGAGTTCAAATAGTTATACATTAATTTCGTTGCTTGCTGTAAAGCATCACTCCGACTGATATCCGAACACCATTGGTTAGGGGGCCAAGAATATTATTCTGTGTCGATGGGGAATGAGAATCGCGTTCTAGCTTCGGTAGCTACAACATCTCTGAACAAACAGTATAGTTAACGGTTAATTGCTCCTAAAGATGCAAAGTAGTATCGAGCTCGTGCTCATCTCGATGCATTGGTTAGTGTCTTATAACTCACCATCCAACCCAGTTAGGAATTATTAAATTGAACTAGGAGGGGCGTTTATAGGCTTTATACTAGACGGTTATTTATCAGCACAGATCCTTAACTGGCATCAGCATATACCGTTTGTTTCGCCTTGAAAATATGACAGCTAAAATCAGTTTGACTTTAGCCTGTCTCTACAAACCTCTGTACTGGTATTTATTCCTCAATTTATTCTTTTCAAGGGTGGTTGCGGAGTCCCTAAAATCGGGAAAATCTGTCATCCCTGTGACATACCCTTCAGTTTCCATCTACTTTAGTGATATCGTTGGTTTCACTACAATTTCTGCCATGTCAACACCCTTGCAAGTCGTCAATCTGCTGAATGAACTGTACACCATATTTGATGATACGATTGACGCCTACGACGTCTACAAGGCAAGTAAACACTCAGCAGTAAAAGTACAGTTTTGTACTCAAGATATCCAAATCGACTTTTGGACATAACCGATAGAAAACCATTGCTATTCTTACGTTCTGCCTTTCCTTTCCTTTCCACTTTGTCCCTTCGATTGGGCTGCCTACGCCTCTAGCCCAATAATGTCCGAGAAGCCGTGTCTTACAAGCAGCTCACCTTGAAATCCACTCTGATAAGTGTCTCACTTGCTTTTGAGTAGGCTAAATTGACGCATGTGCGATTGAATTAGTAACATGAGTTAAAAGGAAGGTCACTTAAACCATGATATTCGGAACGATACATCGGTCCAAATTGTCAATTGCATGTTTTTTTCAATTGTGGCTAGAAGCTAAACGATCATACTACAGAAACAACAATTCAATTTTCAGCTTGCCAGCATACAAAGATTAAGTTTATTAAGCCCTTTTTGCTGGGATTTAGTTTCATAGTCTATATGAAACTTGAACAGAATATAATTTCTCATATAAATTTGCTAACGAAACAGTTCAAGCCAAGGCAGCTGGAAAATTTTTAACCTTTGAGAGTCTCTACTTTAAAATTCCCACGTCCCGCTTTCTTCTGTTGTTTCTCCTTCTTTTTACCTTCTCACGCCCAGCCAATGATGTCTGCAGGTGGAAACAATCGGAGATGCCTACATGGTTGCATCGGGACTGCCGATTCCCAATGACGAACGACATGCAAGCGAGATTGCAATTATGGCATTAGACCTGTTGAGTCATTGTGGAACCTTTACCATTAGCCACCTGCCAAACGTGCCACTGAGGATCAGAATCGGACTGCATTCTGGTAGGCTGGGAAGATCATCTACATTTGTTCAGTTTCCTATTATACATGATAGATAAGTTATTATATTACATGTACATTATATATATCATATATATTCTATATATTATATATAATGATCCAGATGGAGAATAGTGCATATGTAAACAGAACAGGGACAAAGACAGACGTCGGAGAAAGGTAATTTGTCGACTCTGACCATCTGTCATATCCTATTTTTGATTTTTTTCGAATTCAAGAAATAAAAGAAGGAGAAACGATAATCGGGAGGGGTTTATTTTGGTTCTGAAGTTACAGGTATAGGTCGCAGCTAACGTAATCCAGAGCTAAGAGACTCCTATGCGTAGTTCTTGTTGCATGGCACATGGGTAAACTGAAACATTGCCATGGAGGATCTGCGCAACAGGCGAACTACTTATGCAACCTATGTACCTTATGAGGGGAATTGTGCACAATCTCTGAAGATCGGTAGTCGATACTGCTGCTAGAACAAAAATAACCAATTCACCGCTATTTTTCTTGGTGCATTTAATGAAATATCTGCCGGTCACCTTTAAATTTCTGTTGAGTAAAACTGTCTGAAATGCCTCGTATTCGGATGATTCCCTTCAGTGCAACCATTTTATGCTAAATGTCTCGTTTAAAGTCCTTGCATTTCCGTGGAATTGGGAAAGTGAACTATGTGCCCATATAGTCAACAAATGACGACAGTGCTAACTCTGGAATGTCACTTCCGACTTAATAAATATGCATGTAACGCTCAATACTTGGACGTGTTTATAACCCGCCATTATTCTGCAGAAGGCCTTCATTCGTTTGCGAGGAATAAAATGTATAAAAAGGATGTGGAATTGACGGTGAAATTTGTGATGCTTCCATTCGCCCGAGGCCAAACGACTGAGCCTGCTTTGATGCATAATCTCTCATCTAGCAGACTTACCGAGATTCAAGGAAATGCCCTGTAACGGATTCCTTTTATTCCGGCCGAAGCTTGCCCATTCGTGGGCATTGCTACCTTCAAGTTGGTGCTAGTAAGGTCGGCGTAAAAGATGATTCAACATAAATTATTCTCGTATTTCATGTACCACTGAATAAATAGAAAGATCTTAAGAGAGAGTAAAAACTGCTGAGGAAGCTAGAAGTCGAAATGGTCACACTGTTTGCCAAAAAAGCCCGACTCACTGTTTTTCTTGTCAAAACGATTCACCAGAACAAAAGCCTAGTAATCATGGAAGATCGAGATTTCTAAAGAATTTGCGAAAATGCCACTTTGGAGAGTCATGATGGGTGCAAGAGTTCCGGATTAACTCAAGAAAAATAAAGTAACTTGCACCGCCGTGCTCTTGCAAAACTGTCTAGACCAGATGTCTTCTTACGGCCCATTCTCTCGTACCAAGGACCACCAAACCTCATCCCTCCCAATAGGTTTAAAAATTGGTTGTTCTAGACGCTAATATTGATGACTGGGAGCTGACAAATAACTGAAATCGATCAAATAAAGACGATCGACAACTACCCGAATGAGATAATGCGGTTATTTAATGTAACCTCCCTCTTCACTTTCAAATCAAAGATCCTCCTGTTCAAACACATAGTTGCTAGCTCCGTTCAAGCTTCGATGAGAATGGCGACTAGCCCATAATTATATGTTTTCTTAAGGCACTCTCTACATTTGATAGAGTAGCGTTTATTTGAGCAAATCTACGGCACCCTTATGGGTTCACCAATATTCAGGCCTATCGTAGAGATGATTATAAACAAGCATAGAAGACTGATTTTCGAGGAGTGGAAACCTGAAATTTTGGCATGATAAGTTAATGAACCCTTCTTCTGCATTGACTAGGACAAGTCCAATAGCCCTGAAGATCGCCTACTTAAATAAGAGCCAACAATGCACTTCACTTTAAAGGAGAAAATAGACGAAAGACATTCCATATTCTCTGCCTCGTCTACTTAGAACCAGAAAGCCAGCCGACAATACAGTCCACTGAAGACCGGCCAACACACTAAAAGTGCTTAATAGCAACACCAACAACCATGTGTTGCAACATAAAAAAACCATATGCGCAAGCCGCCGTTCGTCTTTTCAGCACGCCATTTGCGAAGGGAGACGAACATAAGTGCCTGCAACAACAACGAATACATTGGAACATTCGCTGAGAGGGTTCGAATGTTCCTTCTTTAACTGGCAGAAATCAAACATTCCCAGTAGAGGCAGGAAAATGGTTGGTGGCTAGTAACGCGAAAGTAGGAATGTCAGCTGGCAGTTCGCGATTATCGCGCAGCCGAAGTATGTACATGTTCAACTTTAGCATCATTAAAGTTGTGGGCTGACATGTCGATGGCATAACAATACAAGTTAAAGAAGTCTGCATGTCCACCTGCTACCCAGCCAACTATTACAAAAATTATTCTACCCTTGAGCTGATTTTGGAAACTTATTGACGAGGGAGTGATGAATTGAAGTCGCCGGAGCCAGCTAATTTCACCGCGACTGAAAACTCTGCGGAATGAAGATCGATTCTGTAGCCACATTTGGCGTTGATAATCCACGTGAGCCAAAATACGCACGCGATACATGCATCATAGCATGAGAGCTGTGCAGATAATTATTCAGCCTCTTAATATGAGTCATCGAGGTTGCTGCTACGAACGTCAGAACAAAATGCAAACTCTTCCGGGGTATACATTGCCTTCTTATGACATTGCTGGCCAATACAACGAAGAATGGAATGTCCATTTCTGGCTTATTAGCCATCATCAGTCAGCCATAATTAACGTCAGATGGTGCACCACCTTGGTAGGATATTCACTTAATGTTTAAATATCTAGAAAAGATCCTACTAAGTGTTTGAGATAATTGAACGTTTGCGGCGTCCATGCCGCAAACGATACAATCAGATAACTCTGCTGCGGCATAGGACAGTAAAAATTTCCACCTGATTATTTTGACGGGATTCAGCCATCCTGAAGAAACCTACAGCTTTTTGAACTTTTTTCAAACTATATTATGGCACATAATACTTCAGTGCTTGCATAGTTAACCAACTCGCCTATATGATTTTGTTCTGCATGTGCATCAATTGTAACTAAGCGAATTTCATTGGCACCTGGTCATAATATTTGCGCCTTTTTCTACGTCGTTGCAGGCCCTTGTGTTGCCGGTGTTGTTGGCTTAACAATGCCTCGTTACTGCCTGTTTGGTGAAACTGTCAACACGGCTGCAAAAATGGAGTCTGCTGGCGCAGGTAATTTTCGCTGGGTTTTTTCTGTTCGCCGCATTAATACTTTTCCAGGAACAGTCCTCGGATGGACATATACTTTGCCTGTGGACATTTCTGATAGAGAAATGAAGCTCCAACCATTTCTAGTATACAAGCCCATAGCTAATAAGCACTTGGTTTTGAATTAATCGAGTTACTACAAGCGAAGAGGAAAATATGATGACTGAAGCACGAGCTATACTATCCTGACATTTCGAAGCTTCACTCAAACCCATCATTACAACCCTTTGCAGAAAAAGTTGCCAACAATTATAGATTTGGTTGAGGTCCTTAGCTTTTCCCAGCCCCCGGGTACTGTCTTACGGGAGTGGTGTGAAAAAGGGTTTTATGTGTGGGTCATATCACACGAAAGAAAATATTTATTAAAAAGCAGAGCGTATAAAATCAGAAAATTCTAGGAAATACCTATTTAACTAACCAAACACTTGCTCGCGATAATTGAAATAGCAAATGCAATTAATAGGTGACAAGAACTGTGCAAAAGTAAGTGCAAACAGGCCTGGAAATAAATCAAAAGGTAGAGATTTAAATGAAAATAGAGAAGATGGGATTTTCCCCCATTTTCTTAAAACTCAAAATATTTTCTGATGCATTCAGACGGATATTTTAGAACAATAAGCCTAGAAGCCACCGTATGTTGCTTAAAAATTAATTGAAGCAAATAAAAAGCTATCTTAACATTAACTAAAAATAAACAATTAAACTAAACTAAAAACTAAACAAAAACCAATAGTTAGCTTAGGAAGCTAAATATTTCCGAGTTTGGGGGCAGTAGTAAGCATAAATATACCTACTAAATTTTATATAGTAGGTATATAAGTAAATATATAAACGTAAAGACCTCAGGCAATTAAATAGTTACCAAGTGGCCTCCAAGTACCCTTTTCTGTGACTGTTTCTGATCATGGGTTCGAGGAGGAATCCGAAATGTCAGGCTGATAAAGCTCTAGTGCCAATGATCCTTCCTCTGGATCACTGTCAAATATATTATCTCCCTTAAAGACTTCAGGGTCTCTAGTGTCATCGAATCCTCCCATGAAAAGACTGTTTTTTGGGTTTACTGAATCGCTGTAGGGCTGTTGTTTAAAGTATTCTGTCGTTACCACAACGACAAAAAATAAGAAAATGGCCTCTGTGTAGGGTTAAAAAGGCGCCAATTTATTTACGTTACTAGTGGCTGCATCTAACATCTTACTACTTTCTACTTTTGGTTAAAAGTAGAGCCCTTAAGGTCCTTCTTGAAGTTTTTCATTTTGCTCCCTTCCCTATCATCATATGGTGCCGAAAGTCTTAACTATTTGAACAATGGCATACTTTGCACTAAAAGACGCTTAAGAATATTTTGGAAGCTGCAGTTATTGTTGAAGGAGTAACTATGCCTAAAATTTAGACTTCAAGCTTGGCTCTGCCAAATACATCATTTACTTTATTTACACGTTTTTGCGCTCTTCTTCATTAATGAAATTCAAAATTTTCATTCTCAATGCTTAGTAGAAATTTCTTCTATTCAGCAGTAAAGTTTATTTTTTCGTTACTCCTCCGTTCAACATGCTCCAACTTACATCTTAATGTAAGCCCATTTGTGCGGCAGAAAAAAAAACATTCGTCGCTTTTTACTATTTAGTATTATTTTGAATTTATTATTTCCTCTATGTTACGCTTGGTTTGGTCAAAGATGAAAACCATTTCATCTTGCAAAGAGGGTCTTATTTTTCTGCATTATAGCTTTCCGTATTCACATAAGTCAACCCCTGAAGGACATACTGGATAGAACAGGCCGGTTCATAACGGAATACCGAGGTACAGTCGAGCTAGAGGGTGGACTTGGCATAACCTCGTATTGGCTCCTAAACAGTGCTGATTTTCACAAACCGCTGCCAGTACCTCCTCCACTTAACGCGTAAGTCCCAATGTTGCATCAACTCATCCCGTTTTATACGCACCAAAACCAGGCAAAACATCGAGCCCGATAGCTCAGGGGTTAGGGCGTTCGCCCCCTGACCGGAGTGACGCGGGTTCAAATCTCGGGTGCGGCGGCAATTTCCGCGGCTACACTGGAGTTGGGTATTTGCATCTGATGAGACCTAATGAGGTCGAAGTAGCTATCATGCAAGTTCCAATGTTTTTGCCGGTAATGCCTTAAATATTAACTATGTTACTGAAACATAGTAAGCAACATATACTGAGTCATTTGGCAAACGGTTGTGCGATCGCATCCTCGCATGACAGCTGAAATGCATTAAATACCAGAGCAGATGTGCCCTGCATATGATCGGTGTACACATATGTACTAAAAACATTATCGTGTGCTCGAGAAGAGATCGATAAGCATGTCCATAAAAAATAAACCAGTAGTGTCGTTCCCCATGAAGACATGTACGTTATTTTACATATGTCTTTAAAGTTTAATAAAACTGCAGTGTTATAAAGGTTCTAGGATAGAAGGCTATCAATCTTTTTTTCTGTAATTCTCATGAATGGTAGTTCGTGTTGAATATTCACTATTGATATTTTCAGTTTTCAGAAGCAATCATGAACATCAGCGCATTTTACCAATGGCAGTCCTTTATCGTTTGATCAGATGATCATGACATTATAAAATACGTTTGCTCTGACGGAACAGTAAATGTATAGTCCGACTTTTTGGACCTCTATGACTGCTAATTCGTAGTCTCTAAAAATGGCATCCTGTGGGAAATTAAAATACCCGAGTAATAATATTGGCATTCAGTAGATTGCATGTCCTTCTCTTCTTTAAAGTGCTAAGAGATAGGTCCTAAGATTAAACATACCTGACAGTTTGGATTGATAAAAACAGGGAAATATACGCGTTTTTTTATCTTGATCGCATGACTTTATGGAACCTTTCATGCGAGCGTATTCTTTTCTTTGTGTGAGTACTTCTTACGAAAGCATAAACTTCTGAAAAAGGCTAAACAAAAAGCGCACGCTTGTAAATTCCAATCAAAAAATTACTTTCTTCAAAAATGCGTGCAGAAAAATAGGAGCAGCACAACTGTTACTCGCGTACACTTCTGTTCCTGAAAACACTTTTGTCTATTGAACCCACAGGAATTGACTTTACCTTCTAGGTGCATTCGTATTTCAGGCGTATATGTGCGTTTCATTCTAGTCCATAGTGTTCTTATGAATTTCAGTGAATGGCTCGTGAGATTCAGCGGGAACCCATAAACGCATAAAAACGATAATTCACTATCATTAATGATGCAATTTATGTTACTACTTACCAATAAGAAGTAATAATCGCCTCTGGAGCTGAATCTGAATCTTTTATTTACATTTTAGAGAATCGAATCATGGGTAAGTTCTTAAAATGCTGTTAATTTCTGATGCATTTTAGGTCCAAAGGAAAATAAGACTATGCAAGTACATAGACAATAAAAAATTGCTACTTCATATGCACTACGGTTTCTGGGCGTTTTCTTGAAAATATTCGAGCATAACTCAAACTTGCTAACTTAGCAACTGGTCCACATTTACAAGTTTGACGTGGTGATTAGACCCAGATTAGCCAATTATAGTTTTCTTGCACTAGTTCTGCACTATAATTTACTTATATATGCGTTCTATTTTCAGACTTCAGTGTGTTTTACCGGAAGGGTTTATGCAGAAGTGAAAATTCAGGTGGTCGGTCAGGTGGACACCGAAATGGAATTTGATGATTTGAACTATGTTGCTTGTCAATCCCAACATAAACTGCAATCTTCTCAGTACTATCTGTAGCCCAGTATTACTCCTTTCGAAGTTCTTTTTCCTGTCCCAAGTGAAAATACTCTCCTCAAAAATTTAGCTTCTTCCTCTAACAAGTACCTTCAAAAATGACCAAAGTAATGCCCCTTCTGAGCCGCAATAGCTGTTTATACGTTAAGTCTATGCAACCACGAATATTACCTTGCTTATCTCTGCACAAATTAATCAACAGATGCAATCAGGTGCTAGGGCCTCTAAGAAGTTGGTTGGCTCAGTGATGTCCAGGCGTTAAATGCACCTGATAGAACAGAATCGGAAGCAGCGTGCCGTGGTCCCTTTTTCGGCCTCAGACTGATCGATTAGTCGTTCGCTGCATCGGTTCTTTGACGGATGTGCGCTATAAATCACTCCCTCAATTTTGGTGAGGGGAGCGGCGGTTGAGCCTCTGCCATTGTTCGGTCTGGCGGCTCTTTCGTTTTATCGGGTGAGTCCGTTGTCGGGTGTGTTTGTGCGGCTTTCTTAAGTTTTGCGCGTCTATCCTGTTCTGAGCTTCGTGTGCTTAAGGATGCAAGACTTTACAAGCTGCCGGCAAAAGTAGCTGAATGGCAGCTATGTTGAAGCAATCTGTCTATCACTTCTAACTCTTTGAGCTGAGGAATACGTAGTTATGTGTTCTGCAACTACCAGTTCTTTTTACTAAAATAATAGGCGGCGATGTAGTAGCAGGGTTGCCAAGGCGGGTTGAAGAAGAAGGACGCCGTCTGCAAATATTTCTTAATCAAATTTAATGAAAAGACATTATTACGCTTACTGAAATTCATATAGTAGATATTTCAGTATTTGTTTCAAAACATCCTCTACTTATCTTACTGTTACTCAAGCAGCCTGTTGATGGAGTTGGGCTCTTAAAACGACGCCTTAGATGTTAGCCATTACGTCTTTGCTTTGCCCCGGCCGATGTTGGCAGCTCCTGGAAGAGTGATTGTCAAGCTTCCTGACGTACAGGATGAAAACGCAGGAAAGCTGCATAGACAGAACTCACCCGAGGAAGTAAAAACGCCGTAGACCAACTAACGGCAGAGGTTCAACCGCCCCCCCCCCTTCCTCTCCCCGCAATCGAGGTGGTGACATAACTTAGCTGCCTGCTAAACATCCTCCAAATGACTGAGACAGAAATACAATAATCGATCAGCCCTAGGCCGACAGTTTGTCCCCGGCACGCCACTTCCGATTAACTACAGTTGGCCCTTTGACTCTTGTAAGCCAACCAAACTCTCCGGACCCTTAGCAGATTAATGCATCCATCCCGATGAGCCCGTCGCCTCTTTCCAATTCTGGACTCTGATCTCTCCATTTTCCAATCTGAAAAGATTGTATGACGGCGAGGAAAACGCCATGGTGCTAGCTTTGCATAAATCACCACAAGAAGTGAGGGCTCATAGGCCTGACAGCATTGTACTAACCTGTTTGTAGCCTTGTAGTGGAAGTTGCGAACTTGTGTGTAGCTAGTGACCAGTTTGACTGACTTGCCAAAGCTTGCGCCAATCACACCAAGGAAATGCCGGTGGATTATGCCTCCAGAGGCTACTGACAAAAGTCCGCCGATCAGAATACCAGCCACAGGGGGCTAGCCCTTGGTGAGTATGTTGTTATTAAGGTATGTAGAGGGGAAATCGTTCTGACTTAGTCAGTCAATGTTCACAGTCTGCGTGAAGAAGTGAGAGGGCAAAGGGTGAATCTGTAGCGGTTTCAGTACTATTTGTAATATGGGAATTACAATCATCAGGCCAAACCAACAAGTTGTAGGTGAAAGGCTGAGGGCGCCTGTGGGAGGGATTTATTAGGTACAGAACTCCCATTTCCTGTCTCAGGTGGTAGTGGCCACAGATGAAACCAGGGCTATTGTTGACTGTGTCCAGTCATGCTCAAAGTGGAGTGCGGTTGGCGTGTTGCATTGCCCGATGGGATGTCGCGTACAATGGCTCATCGGACTGCATCGGCCAAGGGGTGGCGTATTAAAGTGGCCCTTGGACAGCTGCGACGATTTGGACGCGCGTGTGTTCGCAAATGGAAGTCGGACAGGGTTTTTCAGGTCAGCAGTTGGAAAGCGCTCCCTGCAAACTTGCGTGACCTTGAAGCAGTGGACGTTGAACATACCTAGCGAGTTGTGCTGTTGGTACGTGTGTTGAGTGTTGGTCGCGCCAGACGTCTGCGTCCTTCCCCATCTTCGGTCTTTTTGATTTTTGTTTTGACATCGGACCCGGTGTGGGAGTGCTGAGAGAGTGGAGTAGATTCTCCGTTAGTGTACTTTCCCTATAATCCCGTGGGGGTCACCGTGTTGCTTCAGCTTGCTGACGAGCGTAGTGGGCATCGTCGAGAGCGACAGTCGAACTGTCGGACGTTGAACGAACCGGTCGGCCAACAGTGTTGACTGGCCGCCACAGATCTTACACAGCAAGATCCGTAGATGAAGACAGAGTCACGTGGGCATATAGTGGATCATGGTATTATAATACAGATGAGTGAGCACGGAGAAGATTGAATCAGGCATGTCAGGAGCACTAGAGTTTACGGGCCCTGTTATGTGAACTTTGGGCCGCAATAGATGCAGTCCCCGAATACGGGTTTGGTTCCTTAATCGAGTGGTCTTCAAGTCTATACTTGCCAGATTAAGCCGTCTCCGGGACTTGAAACAACTATTTAGTTTTTAAAAGTCTATTCACGCGATAACTGGTGACAACTAATTGTGCCTAAGGTTGCCCTTTGCTTGCTTCTTCCAACAAAGCCAGAAGATTTTTTTATTTTAAACGATGATGAAGAATTGCCCGAACGGGGTAATGGTATCTTTGGGAACAAGTGAATTCGTAGCCGCATATGCAGTAAGAGCCCAGCGGCCTTTTTTTCTTGTTTCTTTGTAAAATGCGTGAATAATCCGTGTGAACCGCTTAGTGAATGAGTGTCTCCCTCAAATGTTAATTAGCTCCTTCTCTACTAAATTACGTCCGAAAAGTAAACTGCTGTTCTCAACCGTTAGGTTTATCGGTTTGGGTGTATGATCAAGAGTGTTATTTGCCTCTTAAGTGTATCGAATAATCACTGTCTCCAGGAAGTTTGTTTTTAGTCAGGCATTCTTCAAGTGTACAAAAAATGGCTTGCTCCCTTTTGTTATTGAAATAACGCGGCAGATAGTCTTTCTGGTTTAGACGTAGGTGAGTGTTCTCTTTCGCCTTGCACTGTCCTCTATCAAAACTACTGCTTTTTACGATAACAGGGCACCAGAAACACAAGTGAAGTAAAATGCCTCGTCTGAGTAATTAATATAGAAAAAAATAGTTCTGAAAATCCTTCAAAAACATAAAGCTTTCGTGGATTTCCCAGCAAGCCAGCGACAAAAAGCATTCTATGAAATTGACGATCATGCGCCGTTTGACATCTCAAATCGGTTTCGTATAAAGTACAATTTGGGTGAGTCGCAGGAAAGTTCAGGAGAAGAAACGCTGCCTCCAATATTTTGGATCGAAAGAAGGGGAATGAGCGCAGTCCTGATATTTGTTGTCAACATGGCAAATTGTTGATTAGAAAAGGACATAAAAAGAAGTCTTGGATGCCGAAAATATCAAAAAGTTGTCGCAGTAACTATCGCACCCAGTCTGGCTAAAATATGTTTTGTTAATTGCAGTTCGGTCGTTTATTTTGATGAGATCCACGGCATGTTTCACAGTATGGTGAGCGAAGGAACAGTGGATTGGGCGTGAATAAGTTCCAATTATTAGCAAATTCGAGCAGATTCTACTGCATTCTTTGTTCTTTAACTCAACTTGTTAGGATGGTAAAGGCAGAGTGAAGAAGTTTCTAGTCAAGTTTCCTCTTTGGTTTAATGCATCTATCCGTTTTAAGGGCATAATGACTATTGAATAGAATGAGGCAGGAACTATAACGCTTTTTAAAAGACAAAACTACCTATGATCAGGTAACATTATTTATTAGCCAGCTTTTGATGTCTCCGTTATACTATCCGTTTGGTAAAAAGTTACCGGACTTTATAATTTTCTCCGTGCACCAGAAGACAGGGGAATAAATGAAAAAACATCGTCTGAGTCCACGTTTACTGTATTGCTTATAGAAAAGATTATACTTACCCCAGACTTTGGCTATTCTACGTGTTATGGATGCAAACGTAACAACATCGTCTGAAAAATTTGCTATTCGAAGAACGTCTTATACAGTTATTTCTAATGATTATCTTTAAAGATATTCCTTAAGCATATGTTCGAATTTCGGTAAATACTGAACGCAAGCAACCATAACTGCATATTTAAGACGGGTAACACAGACACAAAATATTGAATGACCGGTTCCAAAAAATGATGCTACCATTTGCCGTCTTGGATGGATGCATTAACCCAAGTTCTTGTGACCAGGAAAGGTTTGTCACTCTGATCTATGTGAGGTGGGAAAGAAGGAACTAGACATGAAAATAATGATTGTACATGTTGCCTACATTTTGTTTGCTATAGCATATCTACTTATTTGATTTGGATAGGCATGTTCTGTTAGAATTTATCTATCGCCCTGTGTTAAGCAATATGCTTCAATTATCTTTTTCTGTCTTTTTACTCATCTCTTATTCAAAGATTTCATATTGCATGGTTTGTTCTTACACCTTCTTGGAGTAACAAAGCAGGAATATCAAAGGTGCTCCGCTTTCTCTCTTGGTTTGTAGATTTTATCCTTGTGGAAATTGTACTATCTCGCAGAAAATCCTTCTCTGCAGGTGTGGGGCTGGGTGTAGTAAAGGTTTGTTTAGGGTAGGATACCCTTGGAATCACCGCTCCAAAGTTAAGTAAGGAGAAATCAATGTATTACAGAGTGACAGTTTAGGTCGATGTTGTTCTCTGCTGAGCGTACTCATAAGCGGTTTGAGATGGATAAAGACCCGATTCATAAAATCTTAGATAATTTTCTTTAAAATAAAAACACTAGGCTGATCCATGATACCGCTACATCTAAGCCATCGATCAGGAATAGGTATCTTAAATGAACTAATAAAAATTAAGAAACTTAGAATCCTTCCCTTCAGGCTTACAACTATTAAAAAGCGCTACTCCCTTATAAGGAGTATTTTTGGACAACCTAGAAGGCTTGACATAAAATAACGAACGTGTGTGGAGGCTAGCAACTGGCAACCGAGTCCGTACCATCCACGCTGATCCAGAGATTTATGATATTCATGAGATCTAAATTAAAATTGTTGCTTGGTGGGTCTTCGTGCAGTAAACAAGAGGGCCTGGAGATCCTCTCGACATTTAGTCCTAGTCATTTACGAAATACTTATAGCACTTTAGTAGACAGGCGTATGCCGATCAGATACAGGGCACGCCTACCCTGGTTTCTGATGTCCTTGTGTGGTTCGTGCACCCAGGAATCCTGCCACATGGCTAATTGTGATGTTATTAACAATGTTTCAGCTATATATTTATTATTTTTAGGGCATTTTACCCTAAGAGTAAAGAGAATCCAGGATGGCCATTTCTGTCTCATTAGGCGTCGTCGATTGGATATACTCTATTCAAGTGTAGCAGCAGAAATTGCCGCCACCTTCGAGTTTCGAACCCACGTCTCTCCGGTCAGGGCCGAACGCCCTATCCATCGAGCTTTCGGGCTCGACGTCTTGACGGTTGTTGGGCGGGACCATACATGAGTAGATAGGCGAACACCGATCAGATACGGGCACACTCTCCCTGGTTTTTGATGCCCTTTTAGTACTTTTTGCAGTACTTTGTGTAGTACTGTTTACAAACTTGAAACGTGACGATGAGAGCGTGAGGCGTTAGAACTCTGTTTGAGTCCGGTTGTACAAATATGGTAAAATGCATAAGGCATAATTATGTGGAATACATTCATCCCATGGGCGCATGCACTCATTTCACAGAGGCCCACGCACACGACATTTGCACTATTTGGCCTGCCAAATGGAGAGCCTTGTCCAACTGAAGTGTTCACTAGAGTTCAAGATCGTTGGACGTTTGTAGAACGGCTTAGCTTCAAAATGCGGCAAATAACTTGATAAGCAGAACCTCAAATTATTTCTTTTCCAACTCTTAAAATGAGAGTTGGGATGATGATACTTGAGCACAACGGCAGTTGTCCAGCTTCCTTATTTCGAAGTCAAAAAGCCCTGAACATTTTCAAATGATTGTCGATTTAATTATTTAGAATGAACTACAGCAAATATGTCTGCGTAAGTTAACATATTCATGAAGTCGCTGGAGAAGATACTGAGTGGTGTTATCCAGATCCGCTGCCACTTATCGTCACGTGTGGAGGGATACCGTCCGCGATATCATTGAGGTTGGCTAGATCAAGCATAATCACAGCCGTAACAAGTACAAGTACGAGTAATATTTTTGCTAAAAGGATGCCAGAAGTGTTTTGGCAACAGCACATAAACGATATAAGATGCTTCAACTTCCCCAGAACGTCTGCTATCTCTTATATGAGTGTACATCCACTTTGGCAGTCTGGTAACGTGGATTGGTATTGAACACCTATATTTGTGCTCTATCCCACTTTATTTTTATTTATGTCCGCAATGCTTAATGATCCGATGAAGAAATTTCTTTACTTTACTGCCTATTGTTTAAAAATTTCAACGTTAGGTCAAGTTTCCATTAAGTGGCAAGTTATTACGATTCATATTCGCCTGAAAGACCTCGACAGAGGCAAATATAACGAAATGCAGAGGCAGAACATTCAAAACTTCGCCCTTTTTTCGCAAGAGAACCGTCAAGGCATATAGTTATTGTGATATAGAGGTAGTTCGATTAACGTTGATTATTTGTTTCCATAGATCCACGGGTGATCGAGACAACGGCACCTAATTCACAAGTTAAAACACTTTGTTTAGAGTAAGTGTTCACATTAACTCCATTGTTGGTGTGAAAATCGGTGGTCACGTGCCTGTAATTAAATAACTTGTATATTTAAGGCCCAAAAGCCCTCTCCGTTCTGAGTTTGTGTTGCATAAAAAGATGCAAAATACAAATTCGGTAATCATAGCTGCCCATGAGCAACTGTATAACAACAGGAAGGAGTAATTATACGCGCAGTAAGAGAGCAAGTCAGATCAGAACTCTCTTATAAAGGAAAAGTCACTAGGCACTAGGGGGCTGAGTTCAGCGAGCCACCGATTTCCAAAAAATGAAAGAGAAAAAAACTCATCTCGAACACGGCTGGCAAATTATAAAACTTTCTGTTCCAACACTGCACGCTGCATATTTTACTTAGAATGGCGTGCATTGTTAACTTGCATTTTACTGTATTAGTTGCGTTTTATGACAGGTCTTCGTCCATTGAAGTCGTTGTCAAGGCTCCATGTAGGTGATCCCTTTTGTAAAATAAGAATCCTATAAACTGCCAAGATTTTGAACTGCGAGTTTTTAAATACTGATAGCGCACGCACACTCACTAATCTTCCCTTTCTGAAAAATTTAAATCCGCAATTCCTTGTCGATTGATATGGTGGTGCTATGTTCGTAATTTCATCTGCAACTACCTGGTTTCATTATCGCTACAGTTTACACTAAGGGAGGTTTGCAAATTTGATTGGGCATATCTGAGAGTACTTTGATAGCCGATAGCTTAAAATAACTTTCTAGTGGCTGCAAAATCGAGGCCATAAACGAGCCGAATCAAATATGGCGAAAAGCCTTCTCACGAATATGGTCTCAGATGGTGTGACAAAACGTAAATAAAGTTTATAATTTATTGTGGTAACATTCAGTTAACTGTACTCCACAGACCACAGCTTATTTTTCGGTAATTTTTAAAAAGCGTACCTTTACCTCTATTGTACTTAAATGTACTTTCTTTTTGTGTAATATGCGCATGCATGTAAAATATCTAATCGTCGCCATGCAGGTCACTGCTACTTACCTAGGCGCTTTATTTTAAAAAACTGCACGAACATCAAAACAGTGAACGCATTGCCTTTATCTCATCGTAGAACCTTAAGCAATATAACGTGGGTCGACCCACTGACGGGATTCCGTCAGTGCAAACACTAATGCGTGCTTTGCATACCAACATTAATTTCAGCATCTATGACAGTGGTTTTCTGCCCACCGAGGCTGTACATTCAGTACGTAAAAGAAGTCTACCAATTTCAGTTAATTCTTCTTTGGCGGATCTGAGCACGTGAGTTTGCCAGCCACCCTTAAATGATGACTGCTTTGCTAGGTTTCCATCATGAACTCCACAACTAAGCGTTAGGTTGGAGGCTTGTAATTGATCAATTACTTAGCCAGTTTTCGTTCCAGGTCAGATCTTCCTAATAATTTTAAAGGCTCTGCTTCAACTAAGCTAAAATGAATGCGGGAAAGTTGATCATTAACCTACACGGTTACGGTGCAAACGCTTCGTTGCTGCGGTATTTGCCGCGGGAATTTGGCTATGAGGATGCTGCTAATTAACGTCCACTTATAAATTCAACTAATGTTTTCGATTATAATTTTTTTATCGTGCTTCGGACTACTGACAGGTAATCATTTTGTCCTATTTATATCTGTCAGTTTCAGGTCACCCTAGTGTCTGCAACCAGGAAGAGCACCTGTCTTCATGTCTCAAAAAGACTTTGGCCTTTGAGGCCATCTCAGACTTACATGCTCAACTTGACGGGGATAGTAGTGGTGGCGTTGACTTCTCAGAAGCCGAAAAGGTTAGTTTTGTCTACATCTGCAGGGTGTACTTCTGACTTTTTTCGTGGAGCCACAGGCAGGCGTCCTAGCGAACACGAGCAATATATCTCCACGTTCTAGCGGCGAATACGCTTAATATCTTATCCACACTTGTTTTTTTAGGTAGTGAGAAAACTTAAAGAGGAGTTTGCATTCTGAACTTTGATGTGCCGGTAGTTGTCTAATTTTTATGACAAGGATCAAGCATAAAAATAATTTTCCGAACGTTCTAGTGTATTTTAAGAGCATTTGTCATACGCATGCACTAGAGTTTAGTTTTTCTGTATGTATATACATCGTTTTTTGGCGCGGAGAAGTCGTTAATGAGGCATTTGCGGACGGCGAAGATGTAAGACTAAAGAGTTATATATTCAGGAATGAACTAACGTACAATTAAGGTGGGTCAAGAGCACTTGTCATTCTCTCTTCCCATAGACTAGCCGCCCAGGTTTCTGACCCTGTATCCGAGGATAGTAAAGCGTGAATTCTAATGTACTGTCACGTAACGCAACCAAACGCTCATTCTCGGCATAATGTGGAAATCGAAACTCCACCAAAAATCCTATTATAATTCTAAGCGTGTTTGTTATGCCCTAAAGGGTAACTGTTTCCCCAACCATTACCTTAAAACTAACCGCGACTAAAGCTAAATTCGACCCTAACCTTGTAAATAATTAGTGCACTGTCGGTATGTTTTCCGCCAGTCACGGGATCCTTTTGTTCAAGCCTGTCAGTTCCATTTAGCTCTTGAGCAACTAACTGTCTACGGCATTTTGATTGCAATCGCCTTGCCTTTTGAATTGCTACTAAGCCGCTTATCCTCGACTGAACAGTTTATCATGCGAGAAGTTTCTTCGAGAATCTATTTACTATACCAGATCAAATACGCACTTAACATCTTTACGGGGCTCTCGGAACTTGTCGTCTATTTGTCTGCAAATATTGCGTGCTTGATTCTTCGTCTTTATAAGGTTTTGTTTCACGAAACACCTTTTGTTTACCCACAAAAGCCCCACTTAGTAACTTTCTGGTAATCGGAAAACTAATTTTTATTTGCTGCTGGATTATTTCTGTCCATTAGATATATTTGTCGTTTAATGTTTCTGATTTTAAATGTTGATGGAAAATTTAATATTTTAAGTAAGTGCAACTAATCCCCCCTCTTCAGAATATGCATTTTTGTCATCGCTTCAGACATTAACAAACTATGGACTATTAAATGTCCACTTCAAGACACCATAAAGATTATAATTTCGTATCCCACTTAGAAAACGAACCTTTAATGATATATTCAAACGGATATAATTTCCGACAACCTCTTCTTCGCTCGCTCAAGTCAGACAACTTTCCCCAAATTTTTTTCGATCTAGTGACTCACATCAACCGCCAAGAGCAATCCCTCAACTGCTTTATAAGAAAATAGGTTGCTGAGGGGGAGCCCCAATATTGTGTTGCCGAATCCCCGACAAATCACAGGCTTCCGTCTCTTAGTCTCTCATTGAAAAGTTTTTTCTATTTTCTAGGTCAGTCTCAAAAATATTGCTATTTGATTACCTTTAATTTTCCGTAGAGATCCTTTGAGTACGAAGAACTGGTATGGGGTTTAATCGTTGCAGTGATAAATGGCGTCGGTTACTTTTCTTTTTTTTTCTTTGCAAAAGCAATATTGGGTCAATTTATAATGTATGTTTGCTTGAAGTCCTGTTTATCTTATTGATATACTTCTCATTTCACTTTGATCTAAAACGACGCGAGATGTAGCTGCCTTTTCAGAGGCGGAATACGAATGTAGTTTTCCATTTTTCTTTCCTCCCTGAATAGTTAGAAATTCCGTGGTTTCACCCTCCTCTTTCATAAATTAGCTAGCAGGTATTCCGATTTTCCCAAGAGGAGGACGCCTTCTTTTATAGGCTAATGCATCTGTGCGACCGTTTTCATTTGAATAGTTGTTTCAGGTTTATACAAAGGTGAACTCGTGGTCAGAAGTAATTTAATAATTCTGGTAGTGTAATTTATCTTTCAAGTACATTCTGTTCTTTGCATCCTATTTATTGCCCACTCAGCTGGCCGGCTGTTCAGTCTTCGTCATTATAGTGGTATCGGAAAATATATAACCTTTTGTATTTTGCAATTTAAAGTTTATTTTTTTGCCAAAACATCTCAAGAATTCACCGTTTCCAAAATAGTTAACAATCAGATCGTTGATAAAAAAAAAGTTCTTATTTGCCTTTTAATCTCCACCTATATTATTTTTCAGTTTTTAAAAGACAAATTGAGCTCGCCAGTCGATCCACGCCACCAAAAAGACCTCAGCCAGAATGACGGTATCATCAGCCTTTTCGATTTGTGGGCCGCGTGGCAACGAAATCCAGGTATTTATCCTTGGCAATATTTCTAATATCTGGTAACAGTGGTTTTTTGCTACTTAAGCATAAACAGGTTACTTCTTGCCTGTGTTTGGTTAACTGATGTGACTATAAATAAAGTAAATCTGTGGCAAGATGATGCTTGGATTTTTAATTGAAATGTCGGTTAGAGCTCATCAACCCTTCTTTTTGGACAAAGATGTGGCCAGCTGACATGCTAATTAATATAATGGCCCCTTAAAGTTGTCAATTAACTCCGCTTTTATTAATTAGTTGATTAAAATATTTAAAAGGGGTCTTTAAAGTACGTTTACCTGCCAGCTTAGGTGAAATTCTAGTCCAATTTCGTTTAATGACTAAAAAATTTGAAATGAGTTTGATAGTTATTACAATTCCATTCAAAATCTGTGGACCTTAGCGTCATTTGCATTTGTTAAAAATGGCTTAGCAAACCCAACCCATTTCGTTTTTGCAAGTTTGAAGGTTGCGTTATATCCCTAACTGAAAACAAAAAGCGATGAGAATGCAACTTGTCTCAAATAATTGAGAGTAATGCTTTAAAACCACCACACTCGTTTCCAATGTGCTCACTGTTGCGTGAGTAAGGTCACTCCGCGTTTCTGTGGGCTTTAAAATGTTGCTTTCAAATTATTCTAAGAAGACATCACTGTTAATTTCGTGACAGAACAAATATCGACGGGCATTGTAGTCTCTAATGTTTAACTGTGCTTCATTTTGGCTTCCATGTTCTTCTTTTCTGAGGTTTCTGCAACAACTGGACTAGCCCTCGTGTTTCTTATTTTATGTAGCACACAACTGGACCGTCCAAGAAACAGTACGTTGGCTGGGTGAAGGTGTCGAGCTACCTCAGTATGACCAAGTTTTTCTTCTACACAATGTTGATGGAGAAACACTGCCAAGGTAAGTATGGAGACAAGAAGCAAGCAATTTTGAGGATTTGCACATCTCGTTGATTTCTTTAAGAGTTCAAGAGTACACCTTAAAGCGTTGCTTTCTCTGACCTTTGGCTTTTTGCTGTTGTTTATTTTTGACCTGACATCCAGTAAGCAGTATTGTTGTATTGGCAAAAAAGTTTCTCATTCTCTATTCCATTATGCGGTCCTTCTTCGTTCGCACCCTAGTGCATGATCCTTATTTATCAGCTGTAGTTTGATCTATTTGTTTTCCAATCTCCCACACCTACTCATAATCAATTTCTGATGCTGTAAGTGCACATTACATTCCGCTGATGCAACTTCTGTTGTTGATTGCCTCGGCCTCTTTGACGGCAAAATATGTTGGCATTCCGCGCTCTCTTTTCTCTCCATTGTCATGGCCTCAAAAAAAATTGGGGTCTTTCACGTGATCGTCCTATGTTACTTTTTGTTTTGTACTGTGTTCTGCGGTTCTTTCATTGTGGTATGGGAACTGGTCTCCTGAATTCGCCATTGTAGTTTAGTAACGTAATTCATTTTGTACCGTAGTCAAATAAACTCCTGTGAGAACGCGTTACTTCATATACGACGGCCTATAAGATCGTATTAAGAGTTCAAGTAGATGTTTGGTTGTTAGTGTGTTCTATAATCGGGCGTGTAGATATCTTCAGCGATGCAAGCCCACGCTTTCAAATTCGCACCAGTGTTTGTGTGTCTTTCTTGTATAAGGCCAATTTGTTTAGGAATACATGCTTATTGGCTATCATCCCCTCTTCCTTGTTAAATCCAAAACTTACTGTGGAATGATCGATCTGGCAGCTATTGCATTTTCGACCAATGTACTCTGCGAAGTGTCCTCTAATCTGCCTCAATCCGTGATTTTTGCATGCGTGCACTGTGACACTGCAAGCTTCTAACCAGCAAAACACTGCTACTCTATTAGTCAGGGTTATACGAGATTGAAAACTGACCCAGAGAGGCTCTTTATCTTGGATATTCGAATTTCAGAATCAGGCATTTTCGAGCTTATAGTTGAGCTGTCAGGACCAGAGTTAGCGCAAGGGTCCAAATTCTCTGCAGCTACTTTTCGAGACAAAAAAAGCATATTTGAAGTTATAGTCAATGTTCTTTCTGGGGTCATTTTCGAACTAGAGGCTAGCAGTTAATCGAATTTAGGTCAAAGCTTAATTATGCGTCATCTGTCATTCAACTGTGTATGGAATCCCTGTAAGTTTCGAGGTGAACAATGGTCGAAATGAGATGCATGCATATTTTTATGAGGCCCTCGCATACCACAAATAAAGACGCTCGTAGTCGGGCAAGTTTAACCCTAGCCTCGATCGGCTTTCGCCTACAGCAACTGACCTGTGAGTCTCGCTTGTTGGACAACACACTTTCCCTCATCCGAAGATTCTCCCCTATCGCTCGAGGTCAACGCAGTCAACCTCTGTTTCTCCTTCCCCAACCATTCCCCTCGGACGCCAATAAAACTGGGCAAATGTGTCCCGTCCATTAGCAAAATTAACACTTTTGGCTGGAGCAAGCCACACTTCAGGGTATTGGCAAGATGACAGAGGAATACTTTTTGTGTCATGGTCACAAACTTCCCACTGGAAGTTTCGGTCAGTGCCGGGGGGTTTGTTCAATCCCCCACCAGTCCGTTTGTAAGGAGCCAGTGTGTTTTGCATGTTCGTTTTCTTGAACAATTGGTTTGATTCAACCCGAAAGGTTGTTGCCTACTGTGGGTATCTCTCTTGTTCCTTCTCGGTCTTAGCCCTGGTGATCCACCCCTGACTCCTAGGTTCGCTTTAGCTCAATCTGACCCCTATCTCTAAACAGAACCCCCTACTGCCATATTCATTGCCAACATCGAAGCACGTCGTTTCGCTCCCTCTTCGTTAGCCATCTCTGCGGTAGATCAGTGCTTTCCTCACTATGGAAAGTTGTCATCTACTTGCATATCACAACGTGCTAAGGGTAGTGGTCTAGAAAGCTGTGGACATGTAAGATAACTCGGTGCTCTCCAAAACTGATAGTAAGGTTGCGTTAGCTGCTTGTCAACGTGACATTTATGACACTTGCCCATGTGAGATGCTAGCAAACTCTCAGAAGCCTCACACCTGTTCTCGTGTCATGTTCTACGTAGCATGTTCGGGCGGGTGGAATGGGGGCAAGGATTGAGGTCGATGGCTCAGCACACCTTTAGTACTATAAACAACCTGACGCGATTAAAGCTATCACAGTGCAACAAAAATCGTTACTTAGAATGTTGCCAACTGACAGGGTAACTCGAGTCGTGTGGTCAGCCCGGTGTGCGTTTGTAAGGAATGGCGAATTAAGAATCATGTTGCAATGGCTACTCAATGTGGTTTTTATGGCCCTCCCACTCGGCTGGGATCCGAGCCGCCCCCCCGCGCTTTTGTTTCTTGTTTGTGGCGGTTCGTTGAGCTACACCCTCTCGTATCTCCGGTTTTCTTGACCTTGTCTTAACACTGGGTCCTAGGAGGGAGTAAAACGGGTAGCGAGGCAGATGCAGCGCAAGTCGCCGTCTCTGCAACATCCCGCTGTGGAGCAGCTTGTTATCCTTTTCGGTCACTGTGCCTACGCCCATGTCTGGTTGTCTTTGCATTGCTCTGCCACCAATGTAAGGCGGATGAGAGAATAGTGTTTGATAGGATGCTGCACAGCATTGCCTCTTTATACGCCGACTCACGCGTGGGTAACCGCTGCATCCATTCTGTGCGACATGCAGTTGATACCGTAAAATGCAGCAACTACACAATCACTTAGTGGGGAGTCTTCATTAAGTTGCGTTCCAGGTTGCTATTGTCAAGGTCTCCATAAGCTCCGCAGCAAAGTTCGTGTTTGTGGACGAAGGTGGTTCAAATTTATTAACTTATCGAAGTACGTTTAGGCTTGAATGTTGTCGTAATTCTTAGCCCTCTGACTGCCTTTCGTTCATTAAATGTATTCTTTTTCATGGTGCTATTTGGCTTTCGGAGCCCCGGTTTTTGCCCTGTTTGGACCCTCATCTCTAAGTTTTTTTTGCCGTTTCCATGTTACTTTACATGAGCAAGTTCGGCTGTCCTTACTAGCTGCAATAAGCTCACCACAGACATTTCTCACAGAATATATGCGTTTGTTTTTGGTCATCACTTCTGCTTTTAGTCGCGACCTAAATGGAATGTAGCCTGTGACGTTTATTGTTGCTCAGGAAGCTCTTCCTCTCGGCATCAATGACTATTGGCATGTCCAAACCTTCCGGTTATCTAAACCTCGGTTAAGTCGTCGATAGCCCAACCGTGATCACGCCTGGTGCCTTGATGAATGGATAGTTACATGCGTTATTTGATTAGTGGGTGGAGGTCTTCATTGCCACCAGCCCAAGGTTCAACGATTGTGCTGAACGGCGCGTTAAGCCCTAATGGACATCGAACAAAAGTTGCAATGTCGTAACCTTAGCGTAACTTATGACCTTTCTTTTCATTGCTAACGCAAATTTCGGTTCAGTGATGGTCTGCTTAATGACAGTACTGTTATTTGGTCTGTGACTCTTTGAAATCCAAAATTATCCTTTGCTGAGGGCCGTTCTACTTTCTGCCTTCCACCAACGCTAAATTACGAGACAGACCAATTCTCGTAGTTCCTATCGTCCTGGACTAAAATTGTTGGGGGTAAAGTTCCTTTGGTTCTACTGTTGGAACTCGGAATGCTAAATGTTGTTAGAGAAGTAGCGTTTCTGACAGGCTACGTCGCGCCAGTTTTTCTAAATCTATCTTTTCGCAGCGTATTGCGCACTAAGCTGCTTCCTCTTCGCCAAAATGAAAGTTAGTCCTCTCTTTCATTTTAATAAAAAGAAGATTATTACTCCTATGATGGCTTGTCTAGTCTTAGCTATCACCGTGTGCCCCATTAGGCAACTATTAGAAGGACTCAGTGGCAGGGAGGTCATTTTATCATCTTCCGTCCGGTTGTTTCTTTTCTTCATCGAACCTTGAAACATCCGATTGTGGTCGTACTTAATCAATTTTAATTTTGTCAGATACATTTTCTTGTATACTGCTGTAAATTAGTAAGATAGCACAGTTGCCGCCAATTCTCGGTCTAACTCCCGCCTGTGTGAGAGAAATAGAATTCGAACAGAGATAGACGATGTTTTGAAACACCAAAGCATGCTTATGAGTTCCGCCGTCACAAATATTTTTTACACTATTTTAGTCGTGTTTTTGTCTTTTATTTTTCAACCTACAGATTGGTTATGCGAAATCAGACCTTCCTCAACGACTATCTTGGTGTGAAGAACCAATTTCATCGGCGTAAACTGGTTCTAAAGACAATGGACCTCATTTTATTTGGCCCTCCGAAAAGTAAGCCTGTTCTTCATGCTTGTCATCTTCACTGATGTACGACTATAGGATTAGACAAGCTGAAATTGTTTTAAGTTGCCAAACTTACTGCACTCTCTCCGTGTCTAGGTAGTTTTTTTTTAATATTCTGTACGTGCCGTCATCACTCTATCCGCCTATCGAGCGTAAACCAACGATGCATCCTATCCCGAAAACTGATGGTTATCAGCAGACTGTAAATGGAACCCTTTGATTCAGTAATTCACTTAATTACAACTTACCTCGATGCGCGTTTATTGAATTCCGGTTGCCCTCGCCATCATAGACTGTGCTCGGTCTTAGCATCTACGGCAATTCTGAGAAATTTATTCGCACCACTGAATTCAAAGCATTATTTTTCGTCATCGTAACTTCTGATACGCATTTGTTTTTTTATCTTCCCCTCGCTCTGTTATTTTTTCTTCTTTTTACCTCCACCCCCTCTTCACTTTCGAAAGGCATGCACCGGTTCTTTTCTGGTTGCGGTTTATAGGTAACCTCACTCTCTCTCTTCTGGCCCCTTTCCATGCTGATCTCACGGCTTCGTAGTCTGTTTCTATGCTAGGACTGGATTGCCACAGTTGACGCTTCATGCTTGACAGCTCAGGACCATCATATGTTAATTGTCTTGTCTAATTCCAGTAAGTATTTGGGTGTATGCATGACAGTTCGACCGTCGATTCTGACTGTGTCCACAATATGCTCCACAGCGTGGTGATGCAGCGAGGGTGATTTACGCGTGAATAAGTTTTCTGTGATCGTAGACATGCGTTGCATCTATCGCGCTCTCTTCCCTCAGTCGCCTTTGCCCAGTGTCAAGACTGGGTCAAAAGAACTGGAGGCGAAACCGAGCGTGTGTAGTTGGCGCAGCCGGAGCCGCCTACGCTTCTCTTATGGCGCACCAGGCAACGGGTTCGCGTATTTACACTTCGCCTGTCTCCGACGAACTCTAGAAGTGGATTGGATAAAAAAGAGCCCGGACACCCAAGTGCTAGAATTCACTGCCATTAGCCACATCGTTTAGATTTTTGATTAAATTAAACTTTGGACGAGCAGGTTCGGTGGATATTTTATGAGCACCTGTCGAAACAGCTGATCTACGATAATGTTGCAACGGATTTCTATGGACAAACTTGCCAGAGAAAATTTCTAGAACACTTTGAAGGCTCCTACAGGAAACCAGGGTCAAGGAAAACTTGCCCACCTAATTTGCATACCTGGTAATCTGTTTACAATTTGTACCTACTACCTTGGAAATCCACTCCTCCTAGAATTCGGCGGAAAAACGACAGAAGCGCAATGTTCTAAGTACCGTGCCCCTTCTAAGTTGTTTTCTGTAAATGCGCAATCAAAGCCCACGTGAGTTTTGTCGGACACCACCGATTCCACCTCAAATATGTTTTCTGTATTAAATTAGATAACATCAACGTCAATCAGTTCCTTCGACTTGTCAATATTGCCAACGCCTTTTCCGATCTCAAGTCACTCAGACCTGAAACATTTCGCGCCTATTCCCCCTATACGATTCATGAAGTCAAAAACAATGTAACCTCAGCCACAATAAAAAAAATGCATGTGCCCTGGAGAATGCTTGTGGTCACGTAGTCCTCTGTCTTAAGACTGGAATACGGTTCCCTCGTTTCATAGCAGACGAGATTTGTTTTTCTTCTTGGTGTTTGAGCCGAGGCATTATATTACATGAGCTGTAACATTCACAGCCCTTCACTTAACGCCGCACACACTCAAACATGTTCATCAGTTGTGGAGACCCCTGTTCGAGCCCTTTGTGTGTGTTTTGCTGTTGTTTTTGATACCTCGACATGCCCTGTCAAACGAACAAAGTTCACGTTACATTTGTTCGTTTATCCTATCGTTCAAAACACTTGTACAGTCCTTGCACTCTTGCGGTCACAAGCACCTCCACCTTCGTGATTATAGCCTCTTGCCATTGTCACTTCTTCCTTTTTCCTTGCTCTCTGTACGATGCGCCTCTGCATTATCGAATGACAGAACAATCCGCCTCCTACACGGAGCTCTCCATCATAAGTGCCTGTGCTGCCGGTGTCTTCTTGCTCAGCTTCTTCTGCCTCAATTACCATTACACTCGCAAGATGCGCGGTCGGGATGCCCAGGCTGCCGATGGTCTTTACGCTGCGGAACAGACGCTCAAGGAACTCCAACAGAAGTAAGTGTTTGGATTTTTGCCTCTGCTATTCGCACAGCCGCTATCTTGGTCGTTGCTTAAACGCATTTTCAGGCAGGAGCTTGTTGCGATTGTCTAGGCATTGATGAATCGCGTGGGGTGCTTTGTCAGCGTCTACCAGAAAACCAGTGCCAACACGGTCGCTCACCGTGGAATGGTCCTTATCCGGTGCTGCTTAATTCTTTTACACACTCGACAGGCTTGTGCTGCGTCATGGGCCAGATTAAGACAAAGACCCGTATGGAGGCGGAGCGTTTATCCTCCTCATTCATGGCATCTTCTGAAGAACTTCAAACAACCGTACAGTGTTATTTTTTCGACGCTGTCCGGCGGCCTTCCAGTCAAGTCTTAAACACAAAAATCTATCGAAAATCATTTTAGGCATTAGCTACTCCTTCCTTGTTAGTTACATGTCGCGACAGATTGCAGTAATACGGCGAAACTTATCTAGAATTCCTTCGACTCTTAAAATTTCCTTGGTAAAATATCGCATTCAAAATACGCCTTTGACCTTCTTCTTTTGTGTATCGCACAAAAGATCTACTTTAGTACGCAGAACAATTGTCAACTTTACGAGGTAAACACAGAAAAACCGTAAGTACTCGACGAATTAGTGTGCCTAGACAAATGTGCGCTTCGTGGAATAGAAAAAAAATTTACAGATGGCTATGGACTACTCTGGGAAGTATATTCTGTCCCATCTTTCCGTTGAGAACTGTACTGCTTTTCTTTTCTGACTGGGGGTTGCAAGACGCTAGCCTCACACGGGCTCCTCATTTGTTGTGTAGCCTCCCTATTGCGACTAAGAAGGAAACTCACGTGATACTGAATAGGGTGACAAATAGTACATCTCCGCTCAAGTGGGTGCTCCTGTGTTGGTGATCAAAATTTAAAGCGGTAGCAAAATGCGACTGGATTTTGGCATTCGGAACTCCGACTGTGCTGGGTTGTTGCAATTTGGCGACATCAAGGCGTGTTGCAAGAGACAATTTAGGCGGAATGAAAGGTGAGTTCTCAGGCATGCGTGAACGAGAACATCGTCCAACTCATAGGCGTTACCACTTTCTACATCGCTCATCGATCTGTTATTATGATCCAAGTTACTGGGCCCTGAGCTGACTAGAAGTTAGTTAATCTGACTGGCAGCACAACCAGGTGTTTTGGCGCCTCTCGAAGCACATGTTGGTGACCGGTGGTAGGTTCTGGTCAATAAAGTTCAGCCTCGAGGGCCAAACCAAAAGGCGAGAGATTTGCTTACCCAGTCCGGTCATTTCAGTCCCCGTCAGCGCTCGAAAGATCGTGGCAAGCCTTTCTGTAGACCCTTACGGCTCTGAGTAGATGGTTTGTTTATCATAATGGCCGACAGCTGATGTCGGTGAGCACCTGGAGACCACAGATGTATTGATAAGGTGCTTCTTCCGTCGTACGTAGTGCTGCCACTTCCCGCCAAAGTAGTACAGAACTCGCTTCTTGCGAGAGTTTGAACGCCACACTGTCTGATAAAAGAGCCGCGTGGGTCGATGCAGTGGTAGATAATAGTTGGTCTCCGGGATCTTGATCTCTCCCCCGCCCCGTCGCCCCACCTAGGCCTTATTCGGGGTTTCGGACTTCAGCCAAGGCGTATGAGACTACCGACAAAGAAAAATGGGGTATGATCGAGCTCCAAAGCACAACCGGACGAGTTCATCCGGTAACGCGATGGGTGAGTGCCCTATAACATATACAGGCAGTAGACATCGTGTTTTACTGAAGCAAACTGATTGCCATTGAACGTTGGGTACTATAGTTGATGAATGCTCGCACAGTCAACATTAAGCGCCACGAATATGTTTTTTTGCGTATGTAATCCAGTTCTCATACTATTCGCCCATATCACTGGAGCAGGCCTTTGGAGTGCGATGGTTTCCGCTGACGTCGTATCATGGTTCGTAATACTTGAAACACATATCTCTGGTGTGGTTTCTTTTTAAGTTTTGAGCACAGGCGGGTCTTTAACACTTTGACTGCGACGTGCGCCATATGTGGTACACGTTGCACCACGGGCATACAGGCTATTTTGGGAGTCGCAGTCAAATTTTTAATTGTCACTTGGAATGCTTGTTCGAGACTGTTTACTCGAGCACTTTGGCTCGAAAATCTAATGACAGGAAGATGGGAATGATTAAACGTATCCGCTGACGGTTCACATTCACTGGTCACAGTGCCGTCATAGGATTTGTGGCATTTTGAAGGCGTGACCTGATAGCATTCTTGGTCGGTGAATGCTTATTTCCCATCCTCCTGGACTTGATCATCCCACAGCTAGGCGCCGTTCTCTTGTCCGCCATCCGTAGGTGCGCTGGATAGCCAGAAGCTAGGTTTAAAGGCGCATTCTTCTTTCAACCCTACTTATCTAATCTTCTTTATGGAGCAGGTACATAGAAGTCATTGACTTTTTCCATCGATTCACTTCTCTTATATATAACTGATCTTTATGGTGCTATCCCGGGAGAAGAGTAGAAGTGTTCTCACCTTCACATATCCTCCTCTTTTCGATTAAATTGTACATAGTTCTTCTTATACAGTACCCGTCTCTACTGCATTTGGTTTCCTCGACGTGCTTTAACAAGTTTCCAATCGTTTCTGTTTGAGTCATACTTGGCCCTCCGTCTCTTGTGGGCTGGAAGTATTTGTCAGTACGCTCACTTGTTTCTCATCAAGCTTGACTGCCCGATCAGGCAAGTCGTCTCCTGTCAGTCCGGCTGGAAGAGTAGAAAAGTAAAGTGACGCTCACACATGCAGTGTAATATGTGAAAGACGCGGTTGATTGTCTGATCCGGACTGATTATTCTTTCACTTCAAGAGCCTGCCTATTTATTACCTAACCTTTGTTAAAAGTATTTCGTCTATGGACTATAAACGTGCTGGATAACCTGCGGGTTGCCGTCGTTAAGATTTCAATGACGTTGATTATTATTTTGTGGCAGGTGGCAGCCAAAAAAACGCGTTCCGGAAACGATAAGTGTTCTATATAGTATTTCGACCTCGAGGGTTATTTTCCCAAATTACTGGCTTCGCTTCCGGTCCCACCAAGCAGTAGTTGATTTGATCCACAAACTTATCGAAACAGTGCTGTTTGGGGATTGCATGAAATTGCATGAGTTCAACACACCCTTATGAGGGATGTCTGAGGTTACGTTGACTTTTTTGAACAAAGTTTTCGCCATCTTTATTTTTCAATATCGCCGGAATTTTCAAAATGGCCCAAGGTTGTCTGTTTTCAATTACAATTTCCCAGGATCCTAAACTACCGAAATGCTGTATCACTTATTGTACAGAATGTAGCCACCGAACAAGGTCCTTTATACTCCGAAGTTTCAATTGACTTTTTGTGTAATTGCATTTTTGCTGTGCAAAACCTCTAACGACATCGTCGATTAAGGTCTAAATTCCCACAACACTTTACTGGACAAGCGCTTCTTGGAGGCATAGCCAGATCACTGGATTTTGGGACCTTGGTTGCATTCAGCAACGATTGCAGGCTCTGTATACACGTTCGGCTACCAGAATGCCAAAATTCTGGATCGGAAAACTGACCGCTTAACCGGGGAAACAATTGAGGCCTTACACACGGAGACAACCTCCCACGGCGCACCGACCCCTTCGAATGCAGCTCAATGAACAAAAGAGCAAGCATGAACCTGAAACCGGGCGAGTCAATGGCGTAGCCGCACCATAACCCTGACCCGACCAAGGAGCAGTTACTACTTTGGCTAGCTCGTGCACTTATCCGACAAATGAGAAAATAGACGGACGTGTGAGGGCAAACGAGATATTGCTAATGTTTTTCACTAATATTCCCCTCAAGGAAACGACAGAGTTTTATATGATGAGCTTGTGAGGCAGGATTTCCAGATCGGCATGCCAGTCGCACATCTAAAGGAATTGCTCTTGCACTGCGCATTAGGACATCCTGCCTAATAGAACGCCTAATTACACACTTCGTAGAAGTGTATTTTGCTAGAAATATGGACAGGGCAATGCGGAAATTTCTACAGTTTTGTCCCGCTAGGTCAGAAACAAGACCTGGGTGAATATGTACTCCAAATACACTGGGAACAAACCCGCCTTTACAAAAAACACTGTGAGAAGAAGACTTTTCTGAGAAGTTTTTCAGTAAATATTTGGAGAAACGTCCCCAAAAATCGGATGTGTCGACGTCTGAAAGGGAGTTCTTTCTCACGCTGTCATTTCGAGGAGATCTGACTCAGAAACTTTTGCATCGTCGCTTAAACGGTGTTATGACGTGCACGTACTAAGCCGTTACAATAAGACTAATTTTCTTAGGCACTCCACTTTTTCGCCTTGCAGGCCGGAATAGACTCTCCTTTAGACCTCGTCAATGTGAATGTACCCCTTCATTTGCTTCTGTGGGGGCAGGCTATATTGGTCGTCTATCTAAAGGGATGCACCATCATGCCTGACTAAATTTAGGCATCGTAAACTCGATCTATAGTGCACTTGTGACTAACTCGGTTGATAGCGGCCGTGGGATAAGCGTCAACCAGTCATTCCGAGCCACCTCTAAAGTGCGGGCAAGACACCGTGCCCGTGAATACTTGCGACGGCAGAGGCAGTGGTCATACGGTTCACCAACTCAGTTCTCTGCACAAATACAGCATTTATGCAGGCCCTAAGGCTCCCCTAGCCCAATATGAAACAGGCATATGTGTTGACTTCTGCCACTTTACGTTATAGCGACAAAACAGAGGCATAACTAATTGTCTGACACCTCGTCCTTCAACCCCTGCGAGAAATAAACTAGAACACCTGACCCTTTGAACGCCCTCGACCCTCTCCTCCCATTGGCTGATTAAGTATTTACTACTTTACCCTCTCTTAGGAATAAAAAACAGGCGATTTGTCCAAAATTCCGAGGCAATTAGAGTTAGGGTTACTGCCAAATGTAATGCTAAGACTTCGGCTAGGGTTATGTTGTAGACTTATGTTAGGATTATGGCGCATTAATATATACCCCTCCTGTGCAAGGCCGTTTTTCTTACTTTAGCAGGACGTGTTTAGGGGGCCGTATAAGTAATTCCTATCCACAAATGCATTTCTCCCAGGGTCCATCACTCCCTTCGGGCTTCTAGTTAATTTTCGAATTACCGACGAGAGACTATGTTTCGATCAAATAACTATGGAGAGAACATTTCGTACGTTGGAGGTAAGGCAGTACTATCGACGTGAGAATACGCTCAATGATTGCATCTCATTGTTCGCGGCCGCTGTCAAACACCGAACCAAGTGACAACATGCTATTTGTTCTTCCTGCTGACGTGCTTTCCGCGTTTACAGTCATCTGGAACTGTCCTTTTCCCCTTTACGCCAACATTTCTTCAGCAGTATGGACACATTTATCGTAAACTCTCTCCTCACCTAGCGAACGAACTGTAGTCTTCTCGGTTTTTGCCGCATTGCAGGCGCTGATGCATTCAGAGGCGGTTAAAAGTGTTGCACATTTCCGGTAGCGCATTATTCATGAACATAATGCTATTGTTCTTGACTCCAAGGGCCATGTGTTTGCCGACTTGGATACATGTTGTAAATTATGCATGGCAACGAATGATAGCCGTACAACACGCGTTCTCTAAATGGACACGTTTGGTCGGCCTTCTTCGCATCTCCTTGCATCCCAAATAACTGGGACAACTTGTAGTTCAGATGAAGAAGAAGAAGAAGACCTCGATGTCGCAAAATCGAACAACCCAACACTTCAGAAGAAGAAGAAATGGTCACTGGAGCAAGAGATTTATTGTCCTGACGTTTTGGATTCCCCCAGGAATCCTTTATCATAGGTAATAGTAGAACAGTCTGAGACATGCGCATGATTAAGGATTCCCGAGGGAATCTGAAACGTCAGGACAATAAACCTCTTGTGCTAGCGATCGCTTCTTCTTCTGAACTGCTTCCTGGAACTCGCATATTCAATTCAATTGGAAACTTGTAGTTTGTTAGGCTAAACTTTCAGAGGAGTTCTGAATCCTATCATCAGAACATACTGGACGTCTTAAACCATGCACTACCAAATCATGGTACAGTTTAGCCGCAGTACATAACTCAGTCCCGTGATCTATGACGGTCAGCGGGGTCTAAATGTTGCGTACAACGCCAATCGACCAAGCTGATTGGTTAACTCCCCCCGCCCCCCAGTTAATGTGTTTGTTTTGTTGGTTTCTGCACACCTCTAATAGCCCATTACAAACTTGTTTGAATGCTCCGCCCACTGCCTGAGCATTTCCAATTGAAAATATGCCTCCTCCCCGATAATTTCGATAATTTATCTGGAGATTTATCTTTTTAACAATAACGGAGTTATAGTAGTGACGCACACTAGGGTCGCATGCTTGAAGCAGCATCTTTGTTCCCTGTAGGTTGATGAAGGCACTGAACAAGAGAATAGACCCATGGCCCAGTGGCATAGCGTCGGTCTTAGTAATTCTAGATGGCCAAAATGTCCGAATTTGAATTCCATGCCCTGTTAACCCGGAGGGATTGAGTAAAGCTAGCTTACAACGCAGAACGAAAAGACGCAATCGCTGTAACAAAAAGTTTATTGGCCTGCCGTTTTGGATTGTCGCTGGAACTCGTCATCAAAGACAATCGTCGATAAGGGTAGTAGATTCACAGAGCGTACTACAACTAGCAGCTCTGGTGTTCACCGCTGGGGGTCGTATTTTATGGGATTATGGCTTCGCCGTCTGCCTCCGAGTCGTTAGTGGCCGTAATTTCCGCATCCGTGTTGAATGTTGGCGTGATAATTACGACCCCCCAACAGTGACCACGAGGGCGGCCAATTGTAGTACGCGTGCAGACACGTGGCCACTATGGACCATAAATACTGCGCACATATCACCCCTAGTTGCGATTGTCTCTGATTATGGTCTCTACGATAATCCGAAAAAGTCAGGCAATTAAACTTCTTATTTCAGTGATCACCTCTGCTCTTTGTGAACGGCTTCCTAAAACTCATCTGCTCGCTTCTATTGGCCAGCTTGTTAGTGAACCAGCAATAGGCATCCCTGTCTTCCTTTTATTTTTTGCCGTTACCGTTTCTTATATATAATTGTTTGCCGTTATGTGCCTACCCGCAAGAGCTCTGGATTGAGCAGGATCTGTGATCTAATCGGTAAACGCACCTCTACCACAGTCGTTGACCGTGTAATGGCAAAAACCCTAGCTGCCACAGTAAATTTCGTGGCACTGGAAATGCGTGCTAAATTTTATATCGCCCCGAAAACTAATCCGAGTCACTTACCAGTGTTGCTCGCCTGTCCGCACTGATTGCAAAACCAAGGTTTACTTTACTATTTTGTTTGGAGTTGCTATGGTATCATGACTAATCAATCCATGAGACGTGTTGCAGTTTTCCTCTAAGGGCCTCAGGATCTGCCAGCGGTTGGTTATAATTTGGACTCTCAAAGTTCCGCATACTTAGGAGACGCGCTCGAGAACTCTTGAGCACCTGAATCATGCGTGTTGACAGAATCTGGATTAGCCACCTTTCCATATGCACAATCGACAAAACAGCTTTTGGCAGATGTAGATCCGCCGGTCAAAAGTAGCAGGTTATAATTTCTAAAGCATAGCCTTCTATGAATATGTATATATACCATAACAGGCGGCTTCTGCACTCTACGGACTTCCACTTTTTCTGTATTTCATCTGCTCTTCTTCGAACTTATTTTGTCCAACGCGGTTATTGAGCTGAGATCAACGAAATGTCCAGAAGTTAATTTCAAAATCTGTGTGCCCAGAAGCCTGCACGGGCGTTCTAGACCCTACTGTGGCAAGTCTGCTTTGCTGTGGCAGGTCGACTTTTTCCTTTATTAAGGCGTGCCCATTTACCGCGTCCGATAGGCTAACTGGTTTTCTAAACCTAGGATGCTACTGAGACGGGACTCGATATTTTTTCAGCCAGATCCATCCCGACACGCACAGTACCGAGGCCGTATAACAAACGAATTATCCGCGGTGATATTACGCGTTAGAGTATGATCTCTTTGGCGTTCTGCTGACCCTAGACTGTTGCAACTCTTAGCTGTTGTTACATCTCTCCGTTTACTCTACCACTTACTTTACCACTACTTTCATCTGATCATTCACTCCCTTTTGGCAATTTAGGGACGGCACGATGGCAGTCTGTGGGCATCAAGTGAACTCCGGTGAATGTTCAGCTAAAACGTGCTGCTGCGTAAAACAGTCTAATAAATGGTGCACCAACATAAAATCACGCATTCTCAACCTTCATCTCGCTTTTCTCCTTTGCATATGCATGCCCGCGATTTTTTGCTATTCGCGACAGTTGCGCTGCAATTTATTTCACCATAAATGCGACGGCCTCAGCCTTATTCCATGTTTTTCTCAAACGTCATTACTGCAGTCGTTTTTAATTTTTCGAATTTCAAGCCGCAGCCGCCCAACACTTCAGTTGCACAGTTTGTGTTCCACTTTTATTTGCTTCTCGATTTTACTAAATGCTGTAAGCAACTCTCCTTGACCCCCTACCCCACCCTTCTGTTCTGTGCCTCCTTAGTTTGGTCCAGACACGGGGCATTTGTCCTTGACGCTTAATTTCCTTTTTTCACCAACTGGGATATGAGTAAAGATTTGGATTCGGAATAGTCCATACGCCTCATGGTCAGTCGTAAAATCGACTCTAAATCGCTGCCCCACCACCCTTCGAATTGTTCGTTACATAGTTTAGTGCGCCTAATGTGCTTTTATGCTTACTTTGGCTTCGTCTACTTTCTATGCGTTTGTTTGAAAGATCTGACAGAGGCTTGGGTTTTTTTGTCTTTTCGATCGCCCTGATGAACAATCACTCATATGGGGGGAGGGTGTTTTTATCCTATCTGGTATTTTACAGAACTCTGGCAAGAGATCTTTTCCCCATCCTGGAGTTTTAAACATTTTGTCTGATTTTTCGAATTTTTATTTGATTCTTAAAGCTTCCTTGGCATTAGTGGTACCTGAGCTGTCGGTCGGGCTTTATCAACAGCAGTTTAAATGACTTCTTACTGTATGCCGTTGTTCTCTTATTGGTGATATTGTGGCGGCATTTGTGCGTCTTTGCCATTGCATAAAATCTATAAACCCGTTACCTTTATAAATTATAATTATGTTGCTTGACCATCTCTACTCAAGTTATAAGTTGCGCTGTCGCATCTAAGTGCGCAGGAAATTGTTTGCAAGGACCCCTTGCTTTCCTGACTGAAGCTTATGCAGCACCTATCGAAACAACGAACAACCCCCAGTATTTAAGGATCTGATCTCCAATACATCGAATAAATTAGACAGTTGGGAATGAAATGATCTTGATTAAAAAATGAAGGACAAATGTGTTGAAAGCAGTTGTAGACTTCCTTTGAATATTACTTCTATAGGAGCACTGAGGTACGGATACAGTCAAAAGGGCGGATTCCGGATAGCAGCATTTTATTCGCCCGAAGTTGTGGATTCCCACTGAAAAAAAACCCTTAATAATTGCTGCCTCTTTTGAGTGTTGGGGTGTCGAAAAGCCGTACATTTTAATCCATTGATAAAAAGTATATTCCTAGTACAGTAGACACCGGCTTATTAAGCCCAATTCGGTCTGGGTTCGAGGTGGACTTCATAACCGCGACTGCTGCATTAAGCCCATGGTTAATAATCCCGCCGTTTATTAAGACCAATTTGGTCTGGGCCCGAGGTGGGCTTAATAGCTGCACAACACGGAGGAATAAAAAACCATGGCTAACCACAGGCAAATACGACTAACGCAGTTTTTTTCAAAAAAACTTTTTTATAACCTGCCTGCTTAGTTTCCTGTACGATTCGGGAGACTGTAAGTTATGGCAGCCAGCCGACTGTTCGGATTTAAAGTTTGTTGGCGCGACAAATTTCTTGTTTGTGCTGTTGTCTTCGCACGGAACAACAACGATTGTGCATCTTATCTGAATAGGTTGCGAAAACAATGATTGTCTTAAGATCACATGCCGAGCGGTTAACAACGGCCTGAGGAATTGAGAGGTCAGTAGCCAACGCAGCCATTACCGTGGTATTCTCGGTTTATGAATAGGAGTTCCTCAAACGTATCGCCTATCTTTCGGCTCCTATGCGGTACATTGCGTTTCAGGTACTTAGTGATCTTATTCAATCGTCATAAAAGATAACTCCTGTGATTCTGTCTACCAATACTTTCATATTAAGGCATGTGATGATAGATTGCGCACATAAAGTGAGCCTCTCAAGCTAGGATTTTCAATTTGTGTCATGCGTTCACAGCAAAAATCAGGAAACTTTGTTCGGTTCTTGCTGCGAGATATACAGAAGACGTTCGATGGTGGATAAAATGTTTCGTTCAATGATTCTAAATGACAAATGTCCTGGGTGGAACCTCGCAAGCACCCCCCCCCCCTTTTACTTTTCTATCTAAAGTCTCGCCCTGCTCTTGTTGATTGCATGTAGGTGTGCGCAACTATGCGAAGCGTCATGTGTTTTTTTATCACCGTTGGGAAAGTTTGCCTACGTTTGCATCTTCTCGCACAGCTCTCTCATCTCCCCATATTTCCTTAGATGTCACCTCTTGCATTTCAATCTTGACTGGTGTCACAACCTTATTTCTAATCTCATATCTAATATGCCTGTTTAGGCTGCACCTTTACTATCATTTTCTCATCCTCGAGCTTTTTTATGGTGTGCCTGGCGGTTGGGCTTTTTTGCAGCAGATGATCCTAGGGTCATCCTGCTAGGACAGATCCTTCCAGTCGATCGGCCTTTGCCTTTATCGATTGGACGAAAATTAGTCTAAATTCGAGATCAGGTCTTTTGTGGTAAACACATGTCCTCACCAGAAGAGTTATGTCGACAAGGATATGCCCCTCAAAACTGCATTTTAAATGTACTCTGCTTTCTGTGTGGTTTAGTTTAGCGGAGTCCTCTCTGAAATCATGTTATCCCGACAAAATCACTCATAGTCCGTCAATCTGGTATTTCACTTCCATCAATTTGTTTCGTTAGTAAAGGCAGGCATGAGGAATTGACTGATGTGTGCATATTTGTACTCGTTTTAAACATCCTGCGCTCATGTCCTCATTCTTCCGTCTTTTGTTGATAATGTGTGCACCCAAAAACTGTCAACAGTCAGTACGCTCGCACTCTCGCAACATCATATTCGATGGGAAAACTTAAATAACAAATAGTGTGCACTGTATCCGGCCTTGTACGCCTACTCATTTGGCAACTGCCAACATTATTCAATTTACACCGTCCATCCTGATACCTATTTTCCAACTTGCTTGCTTCATTTACTCCGTTAGCTTCTCTTTATCGTACGAACCGTCTGTCTGCGCTGGGAGAGTCATTGAGTGTTTGTCGGTGACTGGAAATCAGCAGTATATCTTGACCCCCCTCCGTCCCCCTAATTATTAATTTTTGCTCTTTGAGAAACTAACCAAATAACTTATTCATATGACTCACATTCTGAATTCTGCTCCTCCGCGTGAAATTAACCCCTACGGATTAACCATAAAAATTATGTTATATTTTTCTGTTGGAGTTTGATTTGGTTTACCATCCCCTGATCCACTGGATCTATCAGCAATGGTCAAACATCTGTTCAGCGATTACATAAAGTGGTTTGACTCGCGTGTTATCTGCTATACCACTTTTACGAGGAATAACTTCTCCACTGTGTTTTCTCAAAAATTTGATAGATTCTTTCATCCTGCCAGCTGGTAATTCTTTTGAAATATGGAAAATTGACCCGTTTCCAAAGACCGTAGTCGTGTGAAGATGTAGGTCAGTGATACAACTTCAGTGACTTGGTAAAAAGGGCTATGAAATTAGAGGTCCTTTCAAGAATCAGTCGGACGTGTTGTTGAACAGGGTGTCGACTTGAGCGTTATGAGTTTTCTTATGACGATGATAATGCCTCTTTGCTCTGCCTTTTTTTTCTTATCAACCTCATCCTACGTACCGGTAACAAGTTTTATTGAGGGGCAATATTTTATTGACCAGTTTTGGGTACCATTTGATTTATTTTCTTCGGGGGGTCATTTTGTGACCTTTCGTTTGTTTGTGTTTGTGTGATTTCGAGTGCTTCGGCCAAAAGTCTGTGCACAAAAGGTGTGATTCAGTCTGGAATTTTTTCTCGCTTAATCTCATAATTATTACACGTTTAGCGGAGAACCTGAGCTGCTAGACTGTCAGGAATAATGCAGGCTGATGGTTCGGTGTTAGCTAGTAAATATTGCTTGTCGGTATGCGATAGGTGTCAGAATTCAAGACCCTTAAATGAACTTACAAATAAATTTCAATTGTCATAAGCTAAGATTCCTTCAAAAGGTGGGAAGTAGAATCGGCAAGAGTGATCTGCTCCTCTTCTCCATGCTTTCTACTCCAACAACTCTTAGGCTTGCTGCTAGAGTGCATCAATTTCCAGCCTCTATTCTGCGCTTACTTACCTCTTTGTTAACCGTTTGTGTTTTTTTGGCTTTTGAAA
This sequence comes from Ligula intestinalis, assembly GCA_036362985.1. Lineage (NCBI taxonomy): Eukaryota > Metazoa > Platyhelminthes > Cestoda > Diphyllobothriidea > Diphyllobothriidae > Ligula > Ligula intestinalis. The sequence continues at coordinate 72,736,087 of JAYGXS010000001.1, read as the reverse complement.
ATATGGTTCTCCTTACTTCTTTACAGACTGAAAGAGGCAGACCCGCTTTCTTTCAATGGCCGCCTGACTTCAGCCAACGGGGGTGAGCACTCGAGGTTGACGGACTCCGGCCAGAATTCTGACGAAAAGGTGCATATATTGATAGAGCTACCTAACTTTTAGTCGCTGTTTTGTGTTGATTGACCAAAATTGACTAATTTCATGGATTATTATTTCCTTTCCAGTCTTAGGTATCTTTTTCCACCTCTTATCTGCGTTGACAACGTTTCTTGATAAGCGGTGTCATAACTATTTTCGAGGGCTCAACAATGGAGTTACGACTGGATATAGCAAAGTGGCCATGCATTGAATGTGCGCACTGAAATATTTCTGTTTATTAACGTGTAACTGCTTTTCAACAATGTCTTCGCTGGGACCCAGGTTGTCGGGTTCAAAAAGTTTAAATGCACTTTTTGAGCGCTTTATTCATCCTGGATTATATTCGTTTTCTTCGTTAAAGTTTTGTTCCGATACTTTCTCTGTCGGAAAATTAAACAGTTAGTTAGTTGAAACCGGTCACACGCAAGTCATGGGAAGCAACGTTTTTATATCCTAGGCCTAGTTTGCTGCACCTGTGTGGAAGGAGATATAGAAGCTGATAATTCTATGATTTCCGGACGCTGTTACCTTAGCTAAGTGTGAGATTGTGGCAGTGTATTTGGAACCAAACTTTCCTATGGCCGTATAGCTTCGCCCAGTTGAATGTTGGCCATGCATGCCTATTGTGGAAAGCAGTCCACAAGCGATTCTATTTTACCGAACCGGCGGCAAAATATTCGACATCCGTCGTACTCCTGCCGTCACTAAAATCGTTAAAGTCAAGGTACAAGACCTCTTCTTCGAAAATGGAACGTTGAATGCCGCAGCGATCCTGGAAATCTTCGTCTCTGGATACCTGAACTTCAGATAAATCATTCGCATGGAAAAGATATCTGTCAGCCATCAAGTCCACCCTCAACTATCGTTCTTGGCTGTCATCCGTCCCCCCTCCTGTTAACAGCATTCTTTGTTATAAATACCACCTCATAATGCATCAAAAATCGCACAAAATTGCAGTCTGTAGGAGCACCTCATCTACGTTGGCATCGTTGCTAGTGTTTGTCGCGTTTACCCTAGCTTTGGGTCTGCTACGGACAACTTTGGCCTCAGAAGTTCTAGTGAACTTCAAAATCTGCGTATCATTTAACCCCCCCCCCTTCGCGAACTATTGCCAGACGAACCAAAGAAGGCAAAATATTTTAACAACACTCTGTGGTATTCTATAACATACCTTAACTTATAACGTGTCATCGTTAAACGGTATTCACCGCACGATAATTTATCGAAAACGCACGTATGTCCGCCAACTAGTCTTTTGAATCCGTTCGTGCGAATTTTCGCAAGTCTAACAGGGATTTTCTATATTATTTCGATCAGTCAATCAGGGTGACTCCTGACTGATAGGAAATGGAAGCAACCGGTTGCACCTTAATGCCTTCAAATGGACTGGACTGTTGATGAACCTCTACATCAACGCATCATTGGTCTGCGATCTCACAAAAATTGTAATCTTGGATAGTGAGAGACGAGTCCCAGATAACTTGTTTTAATCAATGCCAGACTGGCAAGGGAGATGTGTGATCCGCGGTAAAGGACGCACCAACGTTTATTCTTTAAAGTACTTATCTCACTCCATAAACTGCGGTCCACGAAAATTCTCAGAGTTTAATAAGGTACCTGGAATCTACTCCAATGCCGTTCCTCTGCTGCTATCACCTTCTCTGAATAAGGCAGAGATGAGATATCAAGAACAGCAAACTGAGTTGTAATCTCTAGCTTATCAGCTGTCATCAGTACGCCATATTCCAAACAAACTACAGGAGTAACTCGGGCAATGAATCTGGAGTTCAATGATGGGTCTGCAAGTTATTTTGCAATCCCTGATAGCATCATAACAGTCACCCAATGGTTATTCGGAAGCCAGTCTTGTGATTGGCTGACTCTCGTCAGTAATCTTTGCAGGCCAAATTGACGTTCACACACCCGTGTGTATGTTACGCGCCTTGTGGGTCTAGTTCGAGCGCTTGCATAAGGGTACGTATCGGGGGGGGGGGGGTCACGTGGTTGATTTACTCTTACAGGCTGCACCCCGCCAACCAATCAGATCGCCAATCGAGGCGAGTGTTCGCATTCTGGGTGTCTATTTGAGTGAATAAGAAGGCTGGTTGAACACCAAAACCCTCTGCTTATTCGCCTGGCTTGTAGCTCTTACCCGTTTTTCGCACCTGACGCTGGACTCCCACATGGGGTTGATAGTTCACACACAAAAAAACAAACAGACCCGATTTTCGATCTGGAACCCGCCGACAGTCACACTATAGTTAGCAATATGGTCCGAATGCGATTGCTGACAAAAACAGTCCCTTTGTCTTTGTTGCTCCGGTTCGTTGTGCGGCTGTCAGGGGGACATTGGGGTCTGGGTCAAACGCCACTGGACGAGCATATTCCGAAACACGGTTTATGAACCCCCCCCCCCCCCGCCCCAACCATAAACATAGTCAAGTCTGTGAATTTGCCTCATAACTGAGCAGTGAGAATCACATTCCTTGTTCTGGTACCTTTTCCTTCCTGGTTTTATCAGCATTTTTGCTTGAATATATTTAACTATCCCCCACCTGTTTATTATCTCCAGCCGATCTTCTCTTCTGGACTCACATGGCGCAAGTCCGCCCTTCGAGACGCCGCTTCTGTAGTTGCACCGGGTCGACCACACCTCTCGTGGGGTATTAGTAGTAGTGGTGGAGCGGCCGCTGGTGGGGGCATTTTGTTTCACCTCCCGCAAACAGAAGAAGAAAGGGCTATTCAGTCACCGTCACAAGACTCCGAGGAGTGGTCCTATAAACAGCAGAAGCAGCCATCCTCGCTCAGTCCATCCTCCAGCCTCATAGACACAACCGCCGCAACAGGAGGCTGGACTAACTCGTTGCGTTCTCGCCGCCACACTGGTCCTCGAGACACGGCGAACACAAAATCGGCCAATGCCGCGCTCAGCCACAATGAGCTCTACCTCTGGTTGCAACTCACTCACGAAATGGAGCTGCGCAGCTACTGGGAGAAGCGCGCTGCTGCGGCCAGGCAGCTGCTGGCCGCTAAGGAAGCTGTGAGTACAGGTTTTAAGTTGAGGGGCATTTGCACACACACACGCACACAACTGTTTTTCCATCATTTTGCCGACTCGATTGCACTGGTCCTGTGCACTTTGATTGAATACTGCCGCTCTTGGCATTTGCCAACGCTAAACTCCTTCCCGGTTCCTGCTGGCAAACCGGAAGTTTGCCATTCTTGGCACGGTCTCCTTTAGCCCATCTTTTAAATTCTTTATGAACAGGTTTTATTTGGCTTTGACGTGGGTCAGTGATTTCTTGGGTTCTCAAACTGTCATTTCGTCACCGCCTTATTTAAATTCACAACTACGTGCACACTAGATGTGCTATATCATGAAAGTGTGTTTTAGATTGGAAAATATTACCTTAGTAACGAACTTTAGAACTTTGTAGTATTTATTATCGTGTATCTTAATCCCAAGATGTTTAGTTATATCACAATTCCAGCTTTTGAGCAAACTTTGGTCCAGTCGCTTTCAAAAAGTACACTGTGACTCCTTGAGTAGTATGCGTTTTCAGGGTAATTTTATATGCCCATATAAGCGCAGATATATTTTGCAGGAAAAAAATGCATAAAATATTCTTTTTTGTATTCACTTGATAACGGACTACATTTTTAAGCTTTATCCTCTTAGAAAGGGTATCTCTCAGTTTAAAGACGTTTTCAACTAGGAGGTTTCCAGAATATAAAACGTCTATTCGTAAATCTTCGTATCTGTGTCTTTGTCAATGAAATTTGTAAAAATTGACGGATCCTTTATTACCTCTTAATACCGTATGTAAATGTGTGCGTTTCTTTGCACGGAAATTATGCCTTTTGTAGTTTGGAACCCCTGAATGTGCAGGTGCAACAGCAGGTTATTCAGAAGTCTATACAAACCGAAAGGTATCCTCTTTTCGGTTGTAAGATTTTAAGGAGGTATAATTTCTCACCAAATGAACGTAGTGTTTGTGGTGCCTTCGCCTGCTTTTGCTGAAGGCGTCGTATCTCTTGAATGTCAGATATAGATTCAGCGTTTTCTCTGGCCTTGACAGTTACGCTGCTTTTTTCCCTGACTTTTCAGCAGGAATTTCGCTGCCAGTTCTTCCCTAGAACGGATAGCTTCCTCTTTAAGCGCACCTTAAGAACTTATTTTAGTGCAACGATTAAAGAAAAACCATTTGTTTCTCCATTGAACGGGGAAAGGATCAGGATGGCAAGATGCTACCATTTCCAATCTGGCTTCTGGTAACTGGATGTACACGAGTCTGTCCAAGAAAGTCACCATGCCGTTTTCTTCTTATCTACCTTAAAACTACATCTCTGCATGTTGCTAGTTCATAGTCATAATATTCTTTTTTCATGTCTTCCATTCTCTTACCTTCCATAAATTTGTGATCTCAAGTGTTAGTCGGAGATCATAATCTCGTTCATCACTGACTTCGGTCGGCCAAGGGGCTCGAGGCCGCTACTTGTACATAGAAGAAGCAGAAGACGACGAGAGAAGGATTGAGCGAGATTGGGAGTCATCGAATGGAAACTTTTCAGCTACCGAACTAACTCTGTTCTTTACAATGAAAGTTAGACGACAGTGACTGTTATCTTTATGTAGTCCTTATGTCCATCAGTCCACAACAAACCCCCAGTCCCGCTATTGTCGCCTGAATTCTGTGTTACAGAGAGAGAGAGAGAGAGAGAATGAGGTACGCTTTATTTTTAAAATATCATTCCAACGGTTTCAGCAAAAAAATATCCTCCATTCAAAAGAAATAAAATTAAGCGCACAAACTCACAACACCGGGAAATCAAAAGTAGTTCATAATCGCCAGTGATCGCAATCTTCGACATCGTGGATAGCTGTCCTTGGAAAAGTCGTCAAATATAGGCGAGATTGGACTCCTTTCAAAACGATTCTAGTCTAGTGCACTCATGACCTCATTGTATTTCAAATAAACAAAGAAGGATAAAATCGGCTTATAATGGGTGAAGTAGGCCAACCTACATGTATATAAGATAATTTACATACGAATGGAGGAAAGAAAAATATTGCGGCCCAATTTTAAAAGTCCTCCGTAAAGGCCGACTTCAGTTGCAGATCCACTGATCATTTAACTGCTTTTATGCAGTGTTACTTATGTTAGTGGACACACTGCGCACCTAACACAATTAAATGCTCATTTCTCGTGTTAAGCCTCTGCTGGCCGTTCTCGAAAGCCTGTCTTTTTTATGTGAATGCAATTAAAATGCAATAAATAAGTTGGATTACTTCCCTTGGCCAGCCACTATACTAGCTCTGCCTGAGTGAATGCCTCACTTGCCTAATTTGTTGCAACAGCCTGTAGTTTGTTCCTTTTAGCACCGCCTGGAAAAGACAAATTTCTGAGTCCATGAGCTAAGGAGACGGACCTGCTCTCTCTGTCACCCTTCTTTCTTATTGGACCTTCAGTTTGTTGTAATTTACTTCCTCCCAGACTTTAATTTGGGTTCTTATTGGTGACATTAAGCGAAAACTTACTGGAGCTAGGCACTCCCTAGTGCAATGTATGGCTTATTTTGCAGTGTGAGTGCAGATATGCTTACCGGTTTAGCACAGGTATCCGAAAGCGAAAAATTCTATTCTCGGTCAACCTGCATCGTATTTTGTCGTAGGTGATAAATCTGACGACTTCCTTTTATAAATTATTCAAGTTCGGAATAAAGTCCCGTATCTTTCCCTTTTGTCTGCTACTGAATTGATACAGTTGTGCCGACCTTTCGAGTTTTTCCCGCAGGAGAGAATTTTTCGCATCAAAGAACACTCATTTCGTGATGTCAGTGCATAAAGGAGACTGAGGCGAGGCGTCCTGACTCGACGGCAAGCCTATTCAAGTCGTCTATATTTAGCGCGTCCAAAGAAATATAGACACGGATTTTCCCCCTCGAATACTGGGAGTTAGTTTTACCTCGCAAAATTCGACGCGTTGTGCCGCTTCTGTATAAAAAACATGACCAGGCCATCTCTCTGTACAGTAGATTGTCTATCTGATAAAATTTCGTGGTATAGACGAGAAAATTATTGTCGCGCGAAATCGGTGCATACGGCCTCCAAGTTTTACAGCAGTAAATTAAATACCATACGTGAAAAAAAGATGGGTTGGTTGATAAATTGTTATTTGCTAACATAAAAAATAATGAATTTTCACTGAGACCTCAGATTTTATGTACTGGCTATATTACAGGTCACTGATTTAATTTTAAACATCAATTGTTTAAGACAGGGAGCGCAGAAAATGGTGAGTTAACACAGAATAAATGCAAATGCACAATTTGAGTACCTCGTGGACTACCCGCTAACATTTAAGACAACTCAATTGCATAATTTTGTAAAATGCATGTCCTCGGTGGGATTCGAATCCACATCAACAGGGAAGGCTTTAGTACAGCCAACGCTCTTCCAATTGGGTTGCGAAGGCACGCCTAGGGCAATAAGTCTGTCGTACGCAGCCTTGGCCAGGTTACCTATACGGTTTTATTCACTGTGATTATTCAGCACAAACTCAAGTTTTTCTTGCATGAAAAGACCTCTTTGCTTCGTGCCAATTTATTTTGCTAATTGCGAAGATATTTTGTATATAATTGAGATCCGGGCTGGCTGTTGTCGACAAAGTTAAGTTAGTTGTACATGTTATCAAATTCATACCATCTAGTAAAAATTAGGAGAAATTGTCTTCCGTCACATTTCCTTGTAAGTTTTTCGAGAGTTTGATTACGAGGTGGTTATGATCGTTCTTGAAATGCTGGTTAACACTTAAATTTTCAGTGTTTTCAGTCGATTATCCATAAATACAGACTCTGTTCTATGTTTCCACCAAAAACCTCAAAATAAGATGTAACTCAAAGGCATTTAGTCACATTGTGTGTTGTTGGGCATTCTTTCTTATGCAGCCATCTGTTTGGGTCATAGTTTTAGAATTACCCAAGCATGTCAGCTCCCTGTCGAGAAAAGTAAACTTCCGCAACAAAAGTCGCAAATTAATGTGCCTAGGATTACTTTAAAAACTTTCTTTAAAAAGTAACCTGAAAAAGCGCTTTACTCAGACATTTGGACGTCGCATATCACCGCACCCTACCGTTTTTGAAGGTTAAGTCAGGATGAAAATGGGGAACTTTGATCGGGTTTTTTCATTTCCCTGCAATTTACGGATAAACCTTGTATACTGGAGCAGTTTTCGGCAGTTTTTTCTGATTACAGGAGCACAACAGAATGATGGAGCATATGTTAGGGTCTTCCGTTTCAAGTTTTTCTGCTCATTGATCCTCTTCTGTTGATAGAAAACGTTTGAAAGTCTTTTGTTTACGGCGTGACAGAGAAAAGTGAAGGCATTTTGCAGATGTTCATATAGTTGCTTGCTTGTGGTACTTATTTTCGGTTTATTAAAACAACCTACAGCTGCACAAGTTCATTTCTGAATTTTATGGCGCAAAATGTACCATGTTTGCAAAATATATTTTTTTGAATTAATATGCTGGCGAACATGCGTTTGTTTTCGATAAATTCTCATCCGGCCTTTACATTTATGTGCTAATTAATAAATTATGCTGGTTGGTGAACAGATATAGTGTTTTTTTCAGTTTTTCATTTGCCCCAATCTCATTAACGTAAAACAAAATCTTCCTTTCTCTAAAGAGACATGGTTAAGATTTTGTCAATTTATATTAATTGTCTGTTTATTACACCACACATAAATAAGACGTTTTTGTTTGTACCATTTAATAGCGTAGGTAATTCCTTGGAAATCAAGAAATGTTGGATTTGGCCCGCGTTAGCCCACTACGTCCATAAATTTATTGATTCCCACTGAAGTATTTTGTAGTTAACACCATTTTGCTCCCCAAGTTAATTCAACTAACAAAATAAACAACCTCAAATGTGTGCGAAAAGAGACATTCAAATTTTGATCTTCACATTTCGCCAGATAAACAATCTACTTTATGTAGTCCCCTGTTCAAAGTCTAAGTGTGTTCACTAATAGCAGACGCATATAAATTATAGCCCTCTATGGACCTGTTCTACCGTCGACAATCCCCATGTCGTTCTTCCTATTGTCTTAGCCGTGTGACCGTTGTTCAGAACGAGGTACATCTCTCGGTTTTGCCCTAAGGCCCCCTTTAAAATCCCTGTTCACATAAAATAAATAGAATTGGAACAGAGATCAATAATGTTTTCTAACGTCAGTACATGTTTATGGGTTCCACGCTCACAAATACAGTGAGTGACAGGGCTAATGTAATGGTAATCGAAATTCTTGAATGTTTTTCATTAGGCAAGATTACTTGGGTGGGATTTTACTGTCGATTCTCATGCGCCAAAATTTCACCATATTTCGGGTACAATAGAATACCGACTTTTGAATATACTTCTTTCCTGCCGATGGCAAAAAGTGCACCTTGAAAAATGTACGATACTTTTATAAATTCAAATATATTTGACAGAATGCATGTTTAAAAATGTCGTTTTGTGTGCTTATTCGATAGGAAATCACGTATCGTAACTTTACATTTAATGAAAGTTTATTTATATTTTCTAAAAGTTTGTTAATTCCCCACTATTTTTGCGTCTGATCGTTGCATTTGCGTTTACGCTTTTAAGTCTACGAGTTGAATTCTTTCTGTGTAGGTAGAATCATAACATAAAAATTTAAACCAACAACCTGTATGCTTTCCATGTAGGGAGAGACATGTTTTTGAAAATTCTGTACTGAAATTATGAGGGACATAAATAAACGGACGGATACGATATTATTTGAATCAACCTTACACGGTCTTAAAAAATCCCATAAGAACTTTTTTAAAAGCTGAAAAATGCCCTTCCATTGGGTGTAATATTTTTAATAAGAGCATGATGAAGAATATTTTAAATCGGAATTCCTATAAAACATAGTTTTACTTTATATGGACTTCAAAAATCGGTCGCATAACTACATACTACTCAGGTAGTCAGATTTTGCCGGGTATGGTGCTTGTAAACAGCCGAAAAAGGATTCGTTTAAGAGCTTGCAATTTCAGCCTGTCTTTTTTATTATGGGGTTATGTTACATGATGATCGGTATCACGACCCCACGTATGTTCTCTTTCCTAATCGACCCCGTATTTCAGAATTTCTGCTTACATTCCCTGAGATGGATCACTGAGCCACTATTATCACGGCAACTTACACTTACGAGGTAAAAACTGTGCAGAAACTGGGCGATTATTTTGGACGATAGACTTACCGGAAACGTCTGTAAACTAGTAAGCTTGCTTTCAGGACTTTTCTCTCTTATCCCAAAACAGCTGCAGCTGATAACAAGCACCTGGTTATATTTTATCTATGGATGTGACGCCGTGCACGGTCTCCAATGTTTCTTTTCATTTGTCTTCCCGTCTGGTTTTCTTGATTTTTCATTATTTTGTCTGCTTTGGGTCCGTATTCCCTTTCTTTCACGTGTGACTTACCTAAATTAGGTGCGTTCGTACTAAGTTGACAATTGTTCATTTGTACGTTTTTTAGTGTGATCGTGTGCGCCGGAAACGTAACTCCTTGATGGGTTCTATTAGGCTGGTGCATTCGGACAACCTTGATGACGTGGATTGCAAACTAAATTCTGCCAGGTTTGTCTGCACTTCTTGTCTTTATATCTCTTTTGCGCTGCTGACCCCTTTCTCTATCTCTTCTCACGGCCTCACCCCCTCCCCCGTTCTTTTTATAAAAATTGTAGGCACGTCCTGGAGAATGTCAGCGATGATCTGCAGGAACGGACTATTCGGTGGACTCGGATCGAAGAATTGACCGGCATGCGTCTTCAGGAACCAGTCGACATGCAGTGGCTGATTACTCAGCTGAGTATCACCGATGAGAGCTTGCCCCTGACCTTTGTTGCAAGCCGCTCCTCCGCCGGAACCTCTGAAAGGCCGACTATGGCTCCATCCCTGGAGTACCCTGACTTCGCCGACGGACCTTCTGACTGGTCGGGCAGCTTGTCGTCAAGGCCGCCCCTTGATTTACGCCTCGTTGAGAAGAAGTTACAGACTTCGTCCTATCGGTGGCCTAACCTTCAGCAGGAGCCAAGCTGTTGTCAATGTAATCATTATTACTTGCCCTGCCTACGTTTATTTACTCCCACGATTCCTCATTTACTTTTGGAACGACAAACTGTTGCATGTCAGGTGGGAATTATAATACTTTGTCACACTCAGTTTCGTTGGTCGGTGGTTCAAGTAGAGGAGGTCGCTAAGTTTGTAGTTTGTTTATCCATCCGCATTGATGACAAAATACTGTTGTAGCCGCAATTCTGAAAAACACTCCTCTGCATTAATGGCCGCGACCTTGAACAATCGGATATCCTTGGGTGGACTTGCCTCAAAGTAGACGAGGTAAAGACCAAATCGCTCGAGCGGTTGCTACTCACAAGGTTTTGTGAAGCCTTGATTATACAAGACAAAATCGCGAGGACTCTGCGGGCCCTCTAGTAACGGCATCTGAGACTTAGGCACCTTTGTTTTCGCTGCTCTAAATCAGCTTCCTCTGCTCACCTTCGCATGGCCAAAATTTCACTTCAAAACGTTGCTCAATGCAGTCTGTCAAAACCTCGGTGTGGTTTTTAGTCCCTCACTGGACAATAGTTTGCTTAACTTGACAGGTACGCATCCACCAGTTTATGCGTGGATAAAAGTTATCTGCGGCGTGTTTGGTGCCGGTCAGAGCGGGCATAGCTACGGTCTTATAATCCAGTTAATGCCCGTACAGAGCCTCATTATGGAGTGGCTGCATATCTGTATTCTCAACGTATTGGTCTACACACGTTCATGTTTGTGATTTCTGACATTGTTTCTTTTTTAAAAAAAAGTGTTCCCTTCCGATTGCACAGTTCTTCTGTACTAATCTAACATTTGTCCTTCTTTTCTCTCATTCAGTTGCAAGGTACCGCAGTGCCGAGTCCTCGGGAAGAAGTTCGCCAGACCCAGTTGAGGCTCCCGCCCCTCAAGTGCGAATTCCACGAAATTACTCCTTCGTTCGACCTTTTGCTACTTTTTGGCGCCGCAAAACGCGATCCAAGTATCCACCACATGGCCCACCTCCCATGGTTCCTTGTAGTGCACCTGTTGGTATCACCAATGCCCCTGGCACGTCAGCGCCAACAGTAGCTACTACTGGTGGCAGTGGCGGTACATCGGTCGCCCTCAGTTCAAATACTATTTCTGACGACTGCCAGTGGAGAGTTTCGAATGGTTCTGGTAAATCCGAGCGACCTTAGGAACCTCTCAACTGCCGTTATGCAGTTCCCTCTGATTTGCCCCCTACGCTCTCTTTTACTTGTCGCCGTTTTGGTTGTATCCTCATTTACCTCGTATCTCAAAACCCATGGTGTGCAATTATCCAGCAGCCAAAAATAAGCTGGCTCTAATCTCCCTCTTTTCCCCGCCCTCTCTCCCCGACTTGGATTGGCTAGGGATACACACGTTTGTTTATGGTGCATTTTATTTATCCAGATATTGAACTACCTTATGCTCATCTTAACAACATAATTTCTCCCACTTCGCGCGGGTCGCTTTTTCGTTGTGCAATTTGTTGTGTCGTGAAACCCTGTTTTTTCCTCCATTGTCGATATTTTTATTAATACCTGGAGGGAACGACTTTTTTTGTTTTCACCCGAGCTGTCACTTGTACGGCATCCTTCATTTTCCATCCAATTCAGATGTGCTATTTCATGATTAGGTGGGTCGTTACTTCTGTAGGTTAATACTTGTCGTTCGCCGTCAGCTGTAATAAATGTCCACTACAAGTCCACCAGCCATCACTATTGCTAATCCGTTCCCGCACTTTGCGTCTTTGTTGCATGGTTTTTCTGCGCAGTGGTGCTCTCTAATTCAAGCCCAAAGAGACCAAAACTACCGCGGCATAAAATGGACCAGAAGACCGAGGTTCCCCGATTCTTAAGAGCAACTTAACTTAGCCTATTGATTGATTTGGTAGGATTTTTTAGTTACAAGAGATGAAGGCCCCTCTTGTCGGCTTTAACTGACAATCAACTGCCGGGTTTCACTTGGTCAATATGGAAGTGCATGCTGATTCACCAGAGGCTGAGTATGTAATCAAACTATCATGTAGTAAGGCCACTGGGGACACTTTAAATAGTCAAGTCTTTGTGTGTAGACTTTCCATATAACAAACGCAATAGCTGACTACCACCAACTCGTCAAGATCATCGCACTCCATGAATGTCATCTCCTTAGTCAATATCTACTAACAGTTCGGAAATATGTCTGCTGGTCCTAGTCAAAGATACCTCGATCCTACAAACATAAGCAGGCCCTTGAGTTGGCGAACGATTGTTAATGAAGGTAACATCTTACATTCCACGCTGCCGTTTCTTCTGTGTAATCTGAAGGAAACATTCCGTAAATCGTGTGATCTGGTTGTCTTCACCGACGAACTTTATTTAGGTTTAATTTGTATAAAGGTCGTTTCTGTCATAGGCGACACACGGACAAAGCAATGCAGAGCACATTCACTTATATAAGTTTACTACTTGAATACCAGTCTCCACAAACTGCGCATGGAACGCCATTTATATAATAGTATACAACAAGTCAATCTACTTAGCTGTCTGCATTAGCTTATTTTGCCAGAAATATAAATACTATCGTTGAAAGAAATACGCAATCGCATCTTCCGTTTTAACACTTGGACTGCGACGTGCGCCATATTTGGTAAACGCATACACGCACGGGCATACAGGCTATTTTGGCAGTCAAAGTGTTAAAGTGCCTACACCAAATCAGGAACGCCATTATCCGCTGAAAATATCTTAACTACATTAACACTAGAACAGGTTAACTGTGAAAATCTCGAAATAGTTCACCAACAGATTGGCCGCTAAAATGATGCCAACAAAAGATAGAAGCCGAACAGCAATTAGTAAATACACTTATTATAGAAATCAGTGAATACAAAAAAGTAATCCGTTAACCGCCGACAATGATACTGTTAATAGGAACAAAGACCAGCTTTATTACGAAGCCGAGGATGCCCATTGCGAAGAAACCAATGGTTGTCGCGATTACATTCTTCTTGAATTCTGCACAAAGGACGAGATTATCGAAATAGCGACAACTAACCTTTTCTGTCAGGCTTCGTACATCTGTGAAAGAAATGAACGGATGCTTTGGCGAAGCTGATAAGGGGATCGCTGACAGCCGACACCTGGTCCATTACGCCGCGTAAAGCTACGTGCACAGACTAATTGTGCGGTAACTCGAATAAACAAACCACTAGTGTTTATCCAGTGTTGTCTTCACTGAGACCACAATGGAACAAGGTAGTCATTACAGTTGTATTGTTTTTCTGACTCTAATTGTACGTAAAACCTTGTTAAAATCTGCATCCTTCATCAGAAATTCAGGGAGACGGAAATAAGATCCTTTCAAATTAAGCACACTCTAGACGAAACAGTCTCTCTATCACCGAGTTCATGGACGAACAAGTTTGGTTAGAAAATTTTGCAAAGTGCACTTTCTACGCAAGTCGACCTCCAGTTGCTGCTGATGAAGGCTACAGGGATTTTGTGCGTATGTAGAACAGCATTATGTATCAGCGCCCTTACATGCATATAAAGCATACAGAAATCGAGTCGATTAACTAATTCTTAGAAAATGATAAGAGTTTGATGTTTTTCTTTACGTATGACACTTAAAACAACGTTCCGATACCCCTGCTGAGCACCATCTAGGTTATCAACCCCGCTGAATCTTTAGCGAAAACTAATATTCTCACTGAATTTGTCCAGTTGGTTTTCACAAGGGGAAAAGGATAATATCATTTCGTATAAACTGAAAGGCAGGCATCCCAAGAAATGTAATTTCAAAGAAAGACGTCCTTTGGGAAAATAAGTAAATTAATTGAGTAAATTTTTGACACTGGATCCCCAGGTCGTCGTCAGGCTTGAGAGAATTGTGCAAAAACCATTGCACACTTGCACATTTCTCGCAAGTCTGACGACGACCTGGGGTTTCAGTGTCGAAATGTACTCAATGAATTTATTCTTTTTTTCAATGGACGTCTTTCAATGAAAAAGATACAATCACCGTAGTGGCTACTGTTCAACTGGGATTGTTCAATTCATCATGGCGATTATTCTAAAATAATTGTTAGGGATAAAGGTAGTCTAAGTCACTCTGTCCCAACAAATTATCGCCCGCCATTCTGATGGAACTCGCCAAGGATAAACGACTCTATTCTCTTTTCCAAACATCCTTCAAGGCTGGATATGTACCAGCCGCTGTACCGAATGAATGTCATGCCACTTCAAATAGTGGACGCCCAGAAGGATTTTGGGAGTTTCAATCATGCCCTCCCTTAAATCCTCTCTGCATTACGCGGAGTTTGTCAAGTAAGCGAAGTCGGTCATGTACCTCGCCAAACGAGCTTCCTCTGCTTTTGATGACGACTGCTTTGCCAAAGTCTTCGGAAACTTCATGCAGCCGCCACTAGAATCCGCTCTCCACGCTTCGAGATCCTAGGTCGCTTAAGACCAAAAATTATCGAAAAGCCCAAGAACGTGCAACTTAACTTGTCATTGGACAGGGTTAACTAACCTGTGAAGCAGGGCTGTCTTATCTCAGTCGAGTTACTGACAGATTCCGCGGGACATTATACTGACTTTCCACATCTAATATCCTGAAGTGTTATTATTGATCAGGAGCTTTGTTTGACTTAGCACCGAAAACGAACTTGACAGGCCATTCTTTCAAACTAGCTGTGACTTTAACCGGACTGGACACTCAAAAGTTCCTTTTTCTCCAGTTCAGTGGTCAATGCTTTAAGTTCTCTGACACTGGATTTGGTTATATTGGAGCCCATAGTGATTTTTTATGTTGAAGCTGGAGCTATATAATATTACGCGCTATAATACCATCTGAACGTTGTCAACAGTACAATAATTATAACATTTTCTTCATTCTAGTAGCATCCGTTTTATGGCATATGTTTTAGGGACGATCGACAATACAATCTGACGAAAAAGCCTCGGCTGTCGATAAAGTATAATTATGCACCATCTACCACGATTACGACTAGTCTGAATACATTCTCTGTCCAACGACCGATCAATTCCCTTGCCTTTAAATCTGCAACAAGCTCATCAATAATGTCGCCAATACCATCAAAAGCGTTGAGCCCGACCGCTTCCCCACCAAAACCTAGCTCCTCCCTTGACCGTGCGAGTGATGTTATTCCCCCGTGTAATGCGTTATCGAACACGTCGGGCCTGAACCACGAAAAATTTGATGTGCACGGCAGTAACCCAAACTGGTATAGTTTTAAATCTAATCAGAGTTGTCGTACAGGAGATTCACTGATAAGAACCACTAGTCCTTACGCAAACGGCCCCAACACTAATTTTATATCACCGTTTCCCCCTCGCAGTTCCTTTACCCACCCTCATCCACCCAAACCCGCAAGATTCTACATGCCTTTTAGCCTCCCCCCATTCCTCCTAAATGGCCCAGAAGCCTATTTTGGTCTCCCCACTCCTCATTTTTCCATGCCAGAAAGTGAGGTCCCTAGATATATCAGACCTTATCAGCCATCCATTATTGGCTACCCATATACAAATAGCCCCATACCCGTCAGTACTTATTCCACAAATAAAAATGGCCTACAGTTTGCCTATCCACCTCCAAATTCTTTTTTATGAATAATGATAGCCATAGTCCTGTCACTCGAAACACACTAGATGTCATAATGCTTAATGCCAGGTCCGTTCTCAATAAAATGGCTCAACTTCGAGCTATCGCTTTCGAGATGATGCCCGATGTTATATGCATAACAGAATCTTGGACCCATCCAATCATTTCTGACTCCTCCCTTATCATAGACGAGTATGATTTCTATCGTCATGATCGCATTAATAAGCGTGGTGGTGGTTGTCTTCTCTATATTAGAACGTCATTTAGGCACTTTCCGTTTTATCTAAATAGCACGTCCTTCTCTGGAAATTACTGTTTCGCTTCCAGTATCCTGTCGCCCCGGCAAAAGGTGATTATCGGATGTGTATATAATCCTCCTAACTATTCATCTAAAGAAGATGCAAATTTGTGTGAAATATTGAAGTTTATTTCAGAATCCACTTTTGAAGTTAAAATTATTGCGGGAGATTTTAATTTTCCTGAAATCGACTGGCTTTCAAACTATTGTCCACCTAGATTTCAGCCTTTCCTAGATACCATTAATTTTTCTAACTAGTCTCAACTGGTTCGTTCCCCAACAAGGCAGAATCATATCGTAGATCTGATTTTTACAAACGGTGTTGCTCCCCTCTTCGTAGACTTTAAGCAGGACAGCTTCCAAAGCGATCACACATTAATTAACTGTCGTCTTCCGCTTCCTTCTACGGAAAAGGCTAGTGCTTGTCGTAACTATCATGCTTATGACCTTGCAGAAATTAGCTAAATCAACAACTTTCTTGACTCATTAGACTGGCAGAGACTCTCCTCCATTAACCACGCTGCATATCTTTCTGAAATCATGTCAGTCATTCCTAATAAAATGCTGGAATTTGTGCCCACTGAAATTGCGAAACTCTACGCATCAAAATCGACTGTCCCTCATTTTCTTTTGCCCCGACTAAGGAATTGAGGAAGCAGCTGAAAGATCGATCTAGTAGTTCGCTGTCTGTGCATCTAAGGATCGCCGAGATCTTCGAATTAGCGTCCAAGATTCGTCTTGCACGTGACCAGCACAGGGCATCTTGCGCCCTGGGCGAGCCAAACTCTGCGAAATCGGCTGCACAACGTTTTCCTCGTAGGTCCTCCGCAAAACGAGGAATTGAAATACCCCCATTGCTTATTGAAAATAAAACATATGTACTCGATGATTCTGACAAGGCTGAATTGTAAAATGCTTTCTTTGAAAGCATTTTACGACAGAATCCGAACAAGTCCCGTCGTTTCAACCATACTCAGACAATTCTCCCGGGAACATTGATTTCTCCATAAAATTAATTCGAAAACATATAATTCGTCTAAAAAACTCTCCCTCTTCGGGAATTGACAGTACTCCAAACTCAGTTATCAAAAGAATGTCGACCTTTCCCAAACTACTCAGCCATATATTTTCAGTCTATCTCTCAAATGGTTTCTTTCCTGACACTTGGAAGACATCCATTTTTCTTCCAGTCTTTAAGTCAGGATCTCGTTCGGACGTAAATAACTACCACGGTGTTCATAAAACCCCGGCACTAGCTAAACTTCTGAAAAAGCTAATTATTAATCAAATTCTCGATTTTTGCCTGAAAAAGCTTTTCAGCGACTCGCTGCATGGTTTTCTACCCGGACGATTATGCGAGACGTGTCACCTAGCTTTTCTTAACCACGTCACTTCCCTCCGTAACGAGCGGCAATCCGTAGTTGTTTTCAACTTTGGCCTGAGCAAGGCCTTTGACCAGGTACCGCACAGACGGCTTTTGGTAAAATTGGAAGCCATTGGCATCCGCCCCCTTTCCTTGACTTCATCGGCTCCTACTTGTCTAACCGCAACCAGAAGGTCTTAGTAGGTAATAGTTACTCCACTGCGCAGCTGATCACGAGTGGCGTTTTTCACGGCAGTGTATTAGGTCCTTTACTCTTCATTCTATATATAAATGAAATGTCGAATGTTCTGAAAAATTCACACAATGTCATTAATGTACATGACCTCAAATGCATATACTCATTTTCTAAGGACACAGCCAAGATATGTGTTGATAAAATAAACGCGGACCTGCCTACACTCTCACGTTGGGGTGCTACCTGGCAGATGGAGTTCTCACCATTCAAGTGTAGTTTCATGTGTTTTGGTCCCGTCAAGCTTTCTCGTTCACTAGTCTTTCAAAATACTCTACTTTTAGAACGATCCACCATAAAAAACCAAGGTCTAAGCTACACATATGAATTAGCATTGTCACCTCATGCGGATCGAATGTCTGCGAAGGCTGCACAGAGATGTGATTTTATATCACAAAATTTCTCCCTGCTGGAAATAAAGTTACACATTTATCGCATGTATGTTCTACCAATCCTAGAATACTGCTGTCCCCTCTAAGGTCTAATGAATGCTTCTGGCCGCGGTTAGGTTAAAAATGTACAGAGGATGTTTACTCGCAAAATATTCACTCTTTCTTGATCCACTATTTTTTATACGGACAGATTTAAGTTAGCGAACATGGCATTTCTTTGGGTCAGATGACTCAAAGCGGGTCTCTGCTTCTTTTTTGCGTTAACTACACCCCTAACCTCCCACGAATCGACGCTCTTATTCCCGCAGATAGAAGTTATGCCACTCGTAATTCCTTTAGGATTATTGCACCCCCCATTTAGCTCCACATCTCGCTTTTTTGCCTCCAAATACGCCTTCCTCTAGAATAATATTCCCCTCGAAATTAGGTTGTCGTCTACATTTGCAGTTTTTAAAGTCAAATAACGTAAACATTTAACTTCGGAAGATATAAACTCCTTGTTATACGTCTCTTTTCCCAAACACACAACTTTTGGACTTTGAAAAAGCTCTTCCTGGTATTTGAGGTGGTTATATTTGTATTAAATTTTTTTCCATATATGTCTATATCTTCCTCTATAGAGTGATATTTGCAACGATGTTTCGTCCCCGTCTCTGTCCAGTCATCATTACAGTTCTCCGCTCCGCATTTTACAACCCTGACGATGAGCTTCATGGTCTCTAATCGTGCTGACAGCAGTTCTGCTATTTTCGCCAGCTCGTCGCTGGACGCCGCAGTCCACAAGGTCGCATCTCCAGCGTTTGTGTGATGATCACGTGACCGCTGCCGTTCCCTCATCTTGTCGACCATGTTGTCCGCGATAGACTTCTCCGGTCTTACCTCCTTGATGGTTGATTGTGAAGCCAGTCGGGCCGTGGTACAGTAGTGAACGACAGCCTCTGTTGCTATGTGATTTCTCCATTTGACAAGAAGCATTTCCCACCATCATACGTTCTCATCAACAGTCCTGTCTCATTGCACTACAATCAATCCTATAAAGCAACCTCCTTAATTTTGCAGAAGCCGTTTTTTTCTTCATCATTTTGTTTTCTTTTTAAGCGGGGGTCCGCTGAACTCTGCCCCCTTTTTAATGGTAGGAGTTTTTCTTAGTGCTTCCTCCTTAGTTCACCATGCGTTTTCAGAGAGTGTTGACTACCATTTTAAAATGACGATATGTTGGTGGGTATTAATTTTATTTGCCAACAGTACTAAACGGTCCCGCTGCCTATGTGGTTGTTCA
The DNA here is from genome assembly GCA_036362985.1 of Ligula intestinalis. Taxonomy (NCBI): domain Eukaryota; kingdom Metazoa; phylum Platyhelminthes; class Cestoda; order Diphyllobothriidea; family Diphyllobothriidae; genus Ligula; species Ligula intestinalis. The sequence continues at coordinate 72,716,635 of JAYGXS010000001.1, read as the reverse complement.
CGGAGTGCAGCACTTATCAACTTTGTATCTATTTTTCCACAGCACTAGGTTTGCAATGAGGAGGCTCTTTGGGCCTAAAATATAAAATTTATTCATTTATTTATTTATCATATAACCTACTGCATTCTCATAACACCTGATTTGCGGACTATTTTATTTGGAATAGTGCGCACTGCATGACTACCCGACCGGCTCCTTCGGACGCTCAAACAAAGATAAATATTCGGTACGAGTAAATAGTAAGGTTTTCTACTAGTGATAGGTGTTGTTATAATAGTGCAATTGGTCCATAGACATGCCCTGTTAACGGACAGGGGTTTTTGCATACTTATTTTTTATAGGCTTCCTTTGCTGATTAATAGGAATTTCTGTAGTTCTTTCTTGTTTTTTTTCACATGTTTTTCTTCATATTTTATTTCAGTAAATAACTTATAAGCAGCCTTACTCTATTCCCTACTGAGCACTTCTCATGTAGTAAATAGGCATTACTAGCTCTGTAATCAAGCATTAATCTTCTTCTCACGAATTCCGTCACACACTTCGGCTAGAGGGGACGATAAGCACCTATTATTATTTTACGCACAACATATTACTTACGATCTCTCATGATCAGTCTCAGACAAGGGTCTTCGGGGTCATGCCTACTTAACTTTATACGAACAGCGACTATCCCGTCAGCGATTGCATCCGTCGAAAATTTCGGCCATACATTAGACTACATATCTGATGAAAGGTAAGGGATTATAATTTATCGACATTTGATGTTGTTTGTTTAGTTCACTGGGTTGAATTGAGGTGCAAAATAATAATAATAATTTGTATATTTAAGGCCCAAGGGGCCCTATCGTTAAATGCTGTTTACTAGAATAAAATTCCGTTCAGATCAATATACTGGGAGAAAATACAGGCGGAACTGGGCTAAATCCAGCGTCCATTGATATCCAAGGAATTTCCTAAGCTATTAAACGCTCCCCAGAAGAACTTCTATAGTATGCATGTTGCAATGCATAAAGTTATTCCTGAAGAGCAGGAAATTTATCTGCAACACCCACAATATCACACGTCGCGCGCTCGGTACAGCCACTTAACACCAGAAGGATTTCTTTGACCGACGCCTCTCCGGCACCCATTCCATGTCGACGACCCTGTGATGTGCCACCGCTTTTCCCGCTCCCTGGCACCTCCGCTAAATTGCAATATTCATGGTTCGGCCCCTTCACAGTGATTGCCTTCAAATTTACTACCACCGTCAACCTCTCCGAGACTGAAAACCCCTCTTGCCCTCCCTTCACAGCCCAGTTAGACAAGCTTGAGCACTACCGCAGCCCCATTCCCTCATGTACTCCTGATCCCTTGCCCATAGTTCCACCCAACCAGGTCCACCCCATAGCCCTAGAAGTTACTGTAGCCTTCCTCATAGTCGACACCAGCACTGAGGATAGCACTACACATAAGGAAAGGGGCCATGTAGCGACCCAAACTGAACCGTGTGCGTTTTTTGGGCTAACCACGCACAATTCATTTTTTCGGAGCTTGACGCGTGGACGCGCAATCTTCGACTTGGATAAGTCCAACCCTGGCTTGCTTATTGGAACTTATGGATATTCTCATCATTTTGATTCTACTATCCTGACTTTTTGCATCGTCACCCTTCGCTCCCCCAGCTCTTCCACCTTATTTTAGAGTTATATACGAAAAATATTTTTCCATCCAATTACCACCAACATTTTTCGTAACTAGACAGTATCCCGTTCCTACGTTGTTTTATGTGATTCTTCTAGCTACCCGTCGTTCCTTAGATTAACTCCAATCATTCTTCGTAACAGATTTATTTTGACACGTTTATCATTTGTACTAGTAAATCTAGTTTCCTATCACTACTGTTCTCGTACCGCAACGGCTCGTCACATTATGTCTGATGAATTCGATCAATAAGGATTTGCCCGTTTGTTAGAAGAAGGCTGGGAATCCACTTCATTAGTTCAGGACATTCCACGACCACGACCAGACAATCTCTGGTCTGAGATTTCTTCATTAGACCCATTCCCGCCAGCTAGCTATATTCAAGCTAATCTATTCTCGGACTCATACTGCCATATTGTGAAACTCTTAGCTCAAATGGTCAATCCACGTGAAGACTGTATATTCAATTTACCGCTTCAAGACAGTTCGGCCGCTACACACATACATTGACCTAAAAATGTCAATGTCAAGTTAGAATGAAGCGGATAACAGTCACTCTGTAGCCAAACGATACAGAGAAAAAAGGAAACTTCATCCATATTCATTGGAAATTCTTTCAATTCCTACCCTATAACAGTTTTATTTTTACATTTTTTGTGTTTGAGTTGGTCAAAAACGTTTTTTTGTTGGTGCTGTGATTGTGCTCTTGGATGTTTGTAGTATCTTTGGCTGAGAATCCAATCAAGAGTATTTCTCTTTATTGATCAGGTTTGTGGTTATTTACATAACGTTAAAAATTGTCAGGAAATTTTGACTTTTCCGTCTATAAGGAGAAACAAGTTTTCGGCTTTTTCCTGGTTCCGCGGGGGTTGTCAGAGCCGTAGTAGATATGTTATGGAAGATAGATTATGAAAAATTTGCTCTCCTAAAATTGCTTCGTTGGATATGTGACTGATAAATATAAGCGACTGAAAAAATTAGTCTGTTCACAGACTTGTAAAAGTGTCGTTTTGCCGTATCATTCCACTTTACAAAGTCATGGCGTAATTATCGACGATAATGGATAATTATCCATTGCGTTCAAGGGTGCGCTGATGAAATCGGCTGCAAATCGCGCGCTCCTGAGGCTTACTTTTTCTAAGGGTGATATTTCTTGGTTTATCAATTTTATTCTTACGGTAGAGAACTACTTGAGGTGTACCGAAATAAGGTAGTTTATTTTGCCACGTTGGTGATTTTTCTGTTGTTTTTAAGATTTTTCTAATAACAATAACTTGCCTATATTACGTACTCTGAAGAAAGTTATGATAGTGTGCAGAAGATTGACGAAAAACACTTCGTGAAAAATGCCTGTCTTGCGATGTTTTGAACATAAGTTTGCTTCCCCTACTCGGTATATATAATTGTCCTTTGTCACCTCTACCGGCGTACTGCGACCCATCCAGTTAGGAAAATTCAAGGCAAAGATGACCGTCAATTGGCATCCGTTAGTGCTTGTATGCTATTTTGTGGGCCTTATCATCATAACTGCGTCCTTTGGCCAGATACATTTATAGACCGATCTCACTAAAAGTTAACGACCATTATGGAATGCGGTTTCGTGTAAGAAGAATTACTCAAATGAGGTTGTAACATTGATCATCGTGCGAAGTACTGCCATGATATTTCGGACACATACAGATACCAGCTTTTAAAAGCACTTGCTTTCGACCGTCTGCAAAAATCACACTAGTAGGAAATGGTTACTTAGGTAGCATGCGTTTTTCCACTGATTTTCGACGTCCTGCTAAATTCAATTATATTTTTTCAGAAAAGATGCCTAAATGTATTAATGTAATCATTTTATACGCAATCACGTCCTTTTTGATTTTTTTACCCAAAAAGTATCTTTTGATTAAAAAAATTTATTGAGATTTTTAGCACAGTATAATATGTAGTCGAATAGGATCGTATCACTTCTTTTACGAATGTCCATCATTAAGCACAAAGCATAGTCCACATCCATAAAAAAATATATGAACAATTTATTTAGTTTTCTTAATTTCATAGAGGAATGTCTAGTTCTCATTACACACATCTTATAAACTAAAATCCCTTAACACAAATGCATCGGCAGATCGAGCCCAAAGTTAGTCGGGAATCGGAAAGCATTTTCAAAGCCTAAATATACCTTTCTCTTCAATATAGAATTTAAAGACCCTGAATTTCAAGGCACGCGCCCTACTTCTGTAAACCCTGAATATTGCGAAGTAGGAAAAACCACCGAACTTATTAGGTCATAAAATAACAGACACTTTTTGATTGGGGAACGTTTTACATCCTAAGTATGCAAGTGGAAAGCAAGACTCCTCGAACATACTGAAAATTAGCATGTCTAATTCCATTGAAATAAATTTCTCCTTACTTAAGACAAAAACAAGTTCGCAGAAGGTGCGCATAGGAATAGAAGATCATATACTTGATTTGTTTAATAAGGTCAGTTATGTTCCAATCCACCGTCTGAAACACTGTTATTTGTCGTTATCAGAGAATAATTTAAACAGAACAATAGATGAATAACTGGAGTAGTATGGATTCCGAGATGATAAATAAAGAAGGCTCGTTGTCTCTTCTATTTTATGATAAGTATTGCCAGCATGTGGGGAAGGGCACCCCGTGGGTTCACCGATACCGGGGTTACTTGCAGAAGTACTTCTACACCGACTAGAAGAAGCCTTGTTTCAAAATTATGACTCCTTCGTTGTCATAAAATCTGCGAAGTAGAGCGATTGCACCAAAGTCTTAATGCTGTCTTCCCCGCCATACAATTCACTCGCGAAGAATCAACAGAAGACATCCTCTCGTTTCTCGACGTCAGCGTGCAAAGATTGAGTGATGGCGATCTCGAAACTGGAGTCCACAGAAAGGACTCTAAAAACGAAATAGTTCTTAATTATAGGGGCAACCATCCTGCGATCCACAACGAACACTTTTTCATCGGACCCTTTGGTTCTGTAGCAGCGAGCATCTACTTAAAGGAGAACTTGCCTATTTACACTAATTATTCTGATCGAACAGATATCTGACGAGTTTTGTGAAGATCTGTTTCCAAGGTCAGAGGCAATCAGAAGATCGGAAATCTAATGGAGAAGTGGTACAGGGAAAATTCTATTTCTTACCCTACCTGCAAGGACTTTCCGAATTGATAGCCCGACAATTAAACCGTCTCGGCATTAGCTCGATCGCAAGCTGACTTCCTCCCTGAGGGTAGCACTATCTCGCGTTAAATACCACATGCTGGAAGAGCACCAAATCAATATCCTTTACCGCATTTCGTGTGCTTATTGCTCTAGTGTCTACATAGGCCGTACAGATCAGAAACCCGGAATCCGCATAATTGAACATAAGCTGGCCATCCGAAGACATGACCCATTGTCTCTCGTATTTGCACACGCTATTTATCGTGACTACCGCTTTAATTTGGACGTAATTGAAGTAGTGTGTGTGTGTGTGTGTCGTAGCCCATAGTTGGATCAGGAAACCCCGCCGGAATCCAAACTGGGAGTTGTTGGGAGATGGAGAAAAGCCGCGACCTCGACCGACTTGAGCCAAAGGTCCGCAGAAGTGAAGTGGTTGCTTGGCCGATAACTGCAGGTGAACAGATGGCGGCAGTCATGCGGCGAGACGCCGCAGTCGGGACAGCAGTTGGGTATGGATGGGTCAAGCCGGTGTTGGTACTGGCGAAGGAGCATGCAGTAGCTACTGCGTAGCTGCGCCAGGGTACAGCGAGTGACCCTCGGGAGATGTTGTTCCGTGGCCGCAATCGCAGGTTGATAGCCACCTCGTTACCTCGGTTCTCCTCGACAACGACTCTCTGGTGGAGACGCTGGAAGCCTGTCTTGGTACAGAGCTATCAACAGGTAGATCAGCGAGAGACGAGGCAACAGCTTCCTTGTGGAGTGCTCGAATAGACGGCCGGACGTTGCGGCAGGGCTCAGGAGCGCTGCAACGGTGATGATTGGGATGGCTGGGTTGCAAACAAGACCACCAGAACTGCTGGCTAAGGAGAGTGTTGTGATGGGCGACCGGTAGAATAGAAGCCTCCGCATGAAGATTATCTATAGGCGACATTTTATAGCCACCCGTGATCGTGCGGAGGGCAGCGTTCTGTGCTGACTGGAGGCGGTGGAGGCTGGAAGATCTCATCGTAGGAGACCAGATTAGTGCCGCATAAGTGAGGTGCGGCTTGGCCAGTGCCTTGAAAGCAGTCGACAAAGTCTCCTTCGCGCAGCCCCAGGATGTGCCTGCTAGAGCCTTGAGGACCTTGGTGCAGCTGCTTACTTTGCTTGCGGTCTCCCTGGCATAGTCTGTGAACGTTAAAAGCGGATCAAAACGCACGCCAAGGAGTTTGGGCTTGCGGACGAGCGGTAAGGACGCACCGTTGACGGTGATGGCTGGGTGACGATTAAACTCCTTCGGATCAAGCGTGAAAACAGTTACGGACGACTTGGCTGCAGAGATCGTCATTCCGCGCTAGGTGAGGAAGTTTTCGACGACATGCATGAACTCCGTGAGGAGCTGTGCAGCCTGATCGATGTGATGGTGCCGGCAGAAGAACGTAACATCGTCCTCGTAGGATATTACTTGCACACGTGCCCGGGGGAGTGGGAGCTCTCGCATGTAGATGTTAAAGAGCGTCGGGATGAGCACAGAGCCTTGAAGAATGCTACAAGTCTGCTTACGGGACTTAGAGAGAGCGCCTCGGAAAAGGACACGATCGTGGCGGCCGCGGATGTAAGCCGCCAACCATCAAACCAGGCCAGTCGGGACGTTCAGCGAGACCAAGTTCTGCAGAAGCTGATCGTGGCGGACGCAGTCAAAGGCTCGTGACAGATCAATTGAGACTGCCACGGTCTGCGAATCGGGCTTCTGTTGATTGAAGCCCTCGAGGATAGCGTCGCTGAGGTCGAAAAGTGCCGTTGTAGTCCCACGACCCGATCGGAAACCATGTTGGTGGCCAGATAGTTCCGCCACAGACGTCAGAATTGGGTGGATGAGCCGTTCCAGGATCTTCGCCAATCGACTGAGGAGGGCAATTGGGCGATAAGAGATTGCTAGGCTGGGGTCCTTGCCCCCTTTGACCTGGAGATAATGATCGCCTGGCGCCAGCAATCGGGGATGATTGAAGTTCCCAGTGAAAGGTTGAAGAGGGCGGCAAGGTAGGCAGCCACCTTTGGGCCGATGTGGCGCACACGGATAGGCGCCAGACCATCTGGTTTTAAGGCTTTCGAAACTCTCGTTTTCTTGACTGCGGTGAGGATGGCATCAACTGAAAAGGAAATGTCTGGGGGCGGGGCTTTATAGAAGAGACGGAGAAGGGAGCGCTGGCTTTTGGGATTGGGCACCGAGCGGGGCGAGAACAGCTTGTTCATCTTCGCGGCGATCTTAACGTTGTTGGAAATGAACTTGTCGTCCCCGAAGCTAATAGACTGGTTAGATGTATCAGCCCGGGGATTGGCCAGGTTGCGTAAAAGCTTCCAATTGGTAACTGAGTTGCCGCTGAAATTGCAATCTGAAACTAGTTCGTGCCAGCGTTGGCGTTTGCCATCGTTGATAGTATTAGTGATTCAGCCATTCAGTTCGCCAACGCGCGGGTCGCTGGCATCGCGCGCTCGTATTTCGTCTCTCTCTCTCTCGTTCCAGGCGGGATGCTTCAGGCGGGTAGTTAGGACGGAGAAGGGGAATGCGGCCGTGCTGGATGTGGTGACTTGCTGCTGCCAGGAGTAGTCGACGAAGGGCTCGCTCCGCCGTGTGGACTTAGGTGGGAGGCGGTAGGCTATCGATATCGGCTTCGCATTCGGTCGTGAACGCTGCTCAATTGGCTTTCTTGAAATTAGTGAAGTGCTGGTTGGGGGCCTTGATACGCTCGGTGGCGGTGGCCAATTCGAGCACAATGGGGAGGTGGTCGCTACCTAGGCTGATTTCCGTGCTTCACATGGTGGGGGCTACCAGGCTGAGACTGGCGAGAGAAACATCGGGCGAGCTGGAGGCACCGTTGGTCGGGAGCCGCGTTTGGCTGTTCTCGTTGGGAACGGCAAAGGGAGCGTTTTCTATTTCATCAACCAGAGCTTCTCCACGGGGTTCGGCTGCCAAGTTAGAGCTCCACAGGTCATGGTGGGCGTTGAAGTCACCTAGCACCAAACTGTCTCCAGAAGGAAAGTAAGGAGCGATAGAGGCGGTAAAGCCGGGAGGACAACCGGAAGTTGGAGGGCTGTACACGTTCACGACGGTTAACGGCGCTGGGCCAATGTCAAGGGAAATCGCCAGTACTTCCGTGGGATCGGCTCCAAGCAGGGGTAGCTGGTGATGGGCAATGGATTTGTCCACCAGGAAGGCCAAATCTCTGCCTTTGTTGCGGTCGCGACGAACAATCGTGTAATCGGCACAGGAAGGGACCTTAGTGGAGTTAGACCACGTTGTCTCTTGGATAGCCGCCACAGCTATGCTGTGCGAGTGCATGAAGGCCAGGAACTGGTCAAGCTTCTCAAGGAGGCCGTTGGCGTTGAATTGTAAGATCTTAAGACCAGGTGGTGAGGCAAGGTCGGAGACCAGATGATTTGGATTCAGGACAGGACGGGCTGGAGGCATGGAGATCGGTGGGGGCACGGAACAGCTGGGACACGCGAAGGCGGGCGACCAATCGGCAGCCTTGGCTGGCACAAAACAGGCACGAACATTTCTCGAAGCTTGCCACTCTCGGAAAAACAGCATCAACAGGTGTGTGAACCTCGATTCAAATTATGCAGGTTTGCGCGCGTTGTCCACTAAATTGTGCCCATCGTGAAATAGCAACTGTCGATCCGTGCTTGGTCAAGTAGAACTTCATTGATTTTGCATCCCAAGACACGTGGCCCACAAGCTAAACGCTCACACCCCTCTCCCTTGCAGAGCCTATCGCAGCAGGATTCGCGTCACCCTATCATCCCCCACACTCCCACCCCTGTTCGATGTAAGTTCTGCCCCCAAACCCTTTAGTGAGATAATTCCAGCCCTAGTGTCATGTAGCCTGACGGCAGGCCGTTGTTGCCTGCTTGAAAGTTCACGAGTAAAGCTCGAGTTTCAGACGGACCTTTACTCAATCACAACAATAAATATCCAAATTCAAGCTATTTAAGGTGCGCTTTGGGCTTTTTCGTGCGCAACGCTTGATTTATTGTGGAAATATAAAACTGGTTAAGCTTTTATACAAAACTTTGCTTGCTGTTTTGAAGTTTTACACCGTGTGGCACGCAGTAAAAGCAACTTATATTAATAAAAATGCTGCAGGGAGATTAGTTTGAAATATCATATGGCTCTTGTGTTTCTGTCACAATCCCGAGACTGGGATACACACCACAGTGAACGGACGAATATGTGCGATTTCAATGAGTAAATATCGACCACTTGTTACTATTAGTTGATTCTGGGATTACTGGACCGAGGAGAGAAAACGAAGAAAGCAAAATGTTAAAATTAGCGCTAGAGAGTCAATCATCAAGCTGGTTACGGTATAGAACATTTGCACCCTATTTTACCCTAGACTAATAATAGAAACTAATGTATGCTGTTGAGGACTGATGAGCTAGGAATGGCCACACACATCTTCCAGTGCCTACTATACTTTTTCATATATTCAGGTTGCGTTGACTCCCAAGGGTGCAGGCACTCTCGCCGTTTCAAGTAGGCATGCACGGCCCTTCGATGCTACTAAGTTGTGCGAAAGTTAAACAATCAGAGCTTTGCGATGTCGCACGCTCTAGGCCATTTATTTGTTTTTATTTCATAAGAATCAGCTCCTTTAAGCATTTTCACCCTGGACATGTTGTAACCTTTACTCTGTCACTCTTTCAAATAAAAACTTTTTTGAATGAATTACGGGGAGGTAAGGTAAAATAGTCTCATTCCGATCGCGCTTTGGCTGCTTTCTTTTGATTTACCGAATACGCAAACCGAATCAGAAATCCAAAGTGTGCAGTTTGTTGATAGCTATGCACGCGTGTCTGGGGATATTTGCTTGTCTGCGCAATCGGTGGGAGCCCAGTGTGCACCTGTTGCCCTCATTGCGATTGTTGCACCCGTTTAAGCCATCTGCGAGCTGTTGTTCGGCCGTAAATTTTTGCACGAATCCGGCGTTATCCTTCCATTCTGTATGTCTGAACCACAAATCCAAATTGATAAGGTTGCTCATTACTATGGTCTTTTAACCTTACCAGATACATTATAATGTAGGTGAAATTCTGATCTCCAGGTTTTTTGTTTAGGATGGGAGATCCAAGTGATCACGCAAACATCCAGATCCCCTACGATCGTCTGTCGCGTTGGCTGTATGGTATTTGCGTGATAAACTTTGATGTAGACGTTGGCCAGACGTTAGAAGTAAGTTTTGTGAGCTTATTTTTGTATCTCTTTGCTGTAGTTACTTTATCCACCGCATGTCACGCTAACTGGATCCGAGGTAAGCTACCTGCAATTGTAAGATCTCAAGCTTAAGAAATTCGCTTTGTGCTACTTGGCTTTTCCAGACTCCCATTCAGCGTGCGCCGGCAACTCCCAGCACCACTTCCGGTTCTCCTCAACATCCATTAATCCCCTGCTAGTGAAGCATCAGTCTTTATATCAAAATTACCTCCAAACGCTAGTAGTATGTTCCATGAAAGCCCTTACCTCCTTTGTTAGCCCATCCCTGGCGCTTGTTTTGGATACGCGTACTTCCGTCAGGAGAAAGATCCTTCATTCAAGAGGAATTACTCACAAAAAGTAGGACCCACTTTTCCATAAATCATTCCACTTTTTTTCAGTCCGTTGTCCTTCTCTCGCCACTTCCATTTGATATGCTATTTTATGAAGTATCTGCCATAATTGCTCAAAAATACTTCGAAAAGGGCGAAACGGGTCTTCAAGAGGGTGAGTTAAAATTTTCCTGAACGCATTTTTTCTTTGAATCTGCATTCGAATGTGTCTTTTGGTGGTATTGATAATGCGTAACTGATTAATTTTGTCTACACTGAAAGCAGCCATCACCCCTTTCAGGGGAAAAACTGCTGAAGCATTTTTAATTGGTATGATAGATTTTCTCCGAAGCGTTTGCCCTCATTGGCAAAGGCCGCCGTTACCTTTGTTGCCTACCTTTGCGTGCGCAGGGGCGGTTAATGTGCCGATTCCCATGAAAGCCTCCTAGCGGTACTTGAACATGGA
>JAYGXS010000001.1:72683465-72697398 GCA_036362985.1 Ligula intestinalis | reverse complement strand
ATGATATGGATCCAATAAATCATTTTGCTGCTATTGCCATATTTAAAATATCCCTTAGACCTTGCTCCCTTCCTTGAATGCCCTGTTGACCATCACCCCCATGCCATTATGCTTCCAGCCTGCCGTGAGATTGACCGTTGGCCGGCGCCTGAGGCGGGAAAACACCTCACGCTACCGTTGCTCGGTCCGTTCTTCACTCTGAAAATTCCCCTTGTGGTGGGCTCAGCTGCCGCCGCCTCCGGGTCACCCGTCTCTCAGCCCTCCTCTGAACAATCATCTGCCCGATTGGACTGCCCAAAAGAGGACACAGAGTCCTGTGATTCGGAGTCTGTTCTCAGTCTGCCCGAAATGAAAGACTCACTCAGTGCTGAGGAGGGCTCCACCTCCCCATTTCCTATCCTACACGGCTCCGCCTCAGTACCCCAACTGAGTGTCGATGGAGGTGTGGATGTGGAAGCATCCTACGACATTGTTCCGGTAGGTTTGCCTTCTCCATGTAGAACTTTCCTCTCCAGCCCCTTTATCTAAATCGGCCCAAGCCTGCCTTTTTTCCGGAACCATTTTGCACGCAACTGTATGATTTATTGTTTTTTTTGTGGCTTTTTATTGTTTCTACTGCTTTAATAGACGATTTCGTCTTTAAGATTAAAAAAATCGCATGCATCCAAGCCTGATGTCCTCTGAAAGCCCAGTTGGACACCTACCTCTGTGGATGTGACCGTCTTTTGAGTCCTTAAGTTGAATCTTGAACTTGCGTTACTCAGCGTGTACCCTCAAACTGCTGGCTATTCTTTGAACGCATTTTGTCACCTCATCGCGTGTAAACCATGGTAGGAGTAAATCTTAGAACCGCCTAATGGTGATAAGGGGTTTCTCTAATAGTTTTCTTGATTTATAAGCGTCCTTTGCCAACCAATAGGAGTTTTTCTTGGTCTTTTTTGCCCTTTTCGCGCACTTTTTCCCATATTTTTATTCTAGTAAAACAATTAGAAGTGGATTCAGAAGACTAGTTTGTTGAGCGTATGTGCACTTTCGGTAAATTCTCTTTAGGCCAATACATTTATACAGGAGGGGTAAAATTTAAACAAGCGGTCGATAATTTTACAAGCGGGAGACAACCAAAGCGCGGATGATTGCATGCCGCTAAGTGACTGCGGGCCACGCCAGATATAGAGCTTGCACGAAGTACTTTTGCGCACGCAACACCGGCTTCATCAACCTGACAGCGGTCGCTTCTGATGTCGCTAGCAGGTGCTGACCCAGGGACTTTGGATAATTTGTTAGATCACTCGAAAAGCTTCGTTGGGGTCCACCCAATGTCCGGAATCAACCATGTGCGCTATAATAGAGCTGTCTATGCTCCTGACTTCGCTTTTTCTCAGCCATACCGGGAGGCGTTCCTTCATTATTTTGGATAGGCGCTGACTCATGCGACCAATATAACCTGCTCCACGGGAGCAAGTAAAGGAGTAGATGCGCATGGATGTGGTCTGAGCTGGTAACCTATCCTTACCTTCCGGTGTAAGATAGGGTTGGTTGAGAATAATACCCGAACTTTGGCTGCTGGGAAGGTTCGTTAAACTCCCATGACTCACTTGGATGAAATGAACCTAATTGACCTTTGGCCGCGTTCGCAATTGCCCGATGAAAATTTATCTAAAGCTTACGTTTGTTCGCCAACTGCTCTTCTGGATTCTTTTGATGTTTTTTCTCCTTTTCTTACCTTTTGGGCAACATTTCTCAAGCTGTCACTGTCCATTTTCTTTGCTCTAGGACGCTGCCGAAATCGTCAAACAGCAACAGGAAATCCAGGTTTCTCTCGAGACGCGCAATTTCCTTCAGTCTTTCACCTGTATCCTACCTCACCTGCAGCGCATATGGGAATTAGTGCTTACGGCCCAGGTAAAACTGTAATTTGATTTACCTCCCTCCCATATGTTCAGTAATTGACTTCATACTTTGACGTCCCGCCCATATCTTTGTTTATGAGTATGTTCAGGCCTTTGAAGTACCTATGTACGTTATTTTGTCTTCTTGCCTTCTCTGACTGTATCCAGCAGTCAACCGTACGTGAAAACCAATGATAACAACTATCAAGGCAGTACGGTACTATTAAGCAAAATAGTAAGGGATAAACCATGTAAAATGTCAACAATGGATACACACAGTTAAAAAGGAAGAGAGTCAACCAAATTGCTTGTCTACACGTAGAAACAACGCACGTTCGACAAAAATGCTACTTAGGGCAAAACCGATGTTGGCGGAGTGTGTATGTGTTAAGAGGAGAGGCGGGGACTGTCACTTTTATGTGATTTCAGGAGGCAGCTCCTGTGAACTCCCATTGGTCTGAAAGACCAATGGGAAGGGGACAGATGTGACAGAGGTAATGCTTTACGGGCAAGGGGAGAGGGAATTGCAAGCGTTTGAAGTCAGCAGTAGTGACAGCTGTCGTCAAATCAGAGGGGGAGGGAGAAGCAATATCGAGTATCTCTTGAAACAGTTGTCTCTTGATGCAGTAGGGCGGCCTGAAGCATTGTGGGAAAAAGTGAATAAAAGGCAAGGCAGTCGAACGGATGGTGGGAACAGTATTCAAGTACCACTTGGCCCGGGGGACTAGTTTTAGCGCTAGTGTGCATTCGACTGGAAACAAAATGGTCAACAGGAGCCAAATTATTGGAAAAAGGGGACTCGGGCACGCAGTTCAGAGGACGAGGAAACAGCCTTTCGTGCGAGGGAAGCAATCGCAGTAGGTATAGTAGACAGTCAATGGAAATGGACGTCATGAATTTCAAACTTGTTCAGCTGTTGAAATGTACAGTGTTGTCGTCTGCCCCAAACGGAATACCCATACGACAGTTCCACCCGTCGCATCCGATGAGGTCCACCATATGCTCTGCTGCACGGTGCTACAGGGACGGTGACTTGCGCGCAGATTAGTTTTAAGAGGTAGTAGACTTGAATCGCATCTACCACGCTCCCTCTTCCCTCACTCGCCCAAAGCCAGTGTCGAGACAGAGTCAAGAAGACCATAGATGGGGTCGGGCACAAGTGATATACTCAGTCTTATAGCCTGCTGTACCCTGGTCGGGGGGGGGGAGAGAGTCAGGCGCAGTTGGCTGGGGTGGCTTGAGCCTGCATCTACGCGTACCACAACCTCCCACGTTCAGCATTTGTTATGGGAGCGCGATCCGAATAACGCATGCCATGCCCTAATCTAGCCCCCGTTTTGGTCCAGCACATCTGTCACGCGGTCCGTTTAGGGCGTACGAACGAAATATCCACAACACAGTGGATCGCTGGGTCTATTATGTGATCCTCCTGTCTACACGTCTTCCAGTTTAAAATCCTCCTCAATGAGGTCAGAAGATGGTTCTATATGTCGAGGGGACTTTGCGCTAGTACTGTTCACTTGTCTCCGTCGCCAAGATCGAGAAGGTTCATTAGTGCTCAATGAGGTGGTCGCAGCCCTGACTTGAGCGGGCGCGTGTGCAGTGAACCCCGTCGAAATCGATGATCGAACTTTTGTAATTTTGTGTGGGGAGTGGGGGGGGGGAGAGGGAACTGTCCGGTTAGGGGTTCTACGTGAAGTTCGTGCTAGGTCGCATCATCTGTCTCGTGCAGATGGTGGTCACGCCTAACGTCCTTAGCTGGCAACCAGTTCTCACTTGTGGCTTCTTGGAGCTAGACTTTTCCCAGCAGCCAATCCCTGACAACCGCTCCGACCGATGGGCGAAACCAAGTGAGGGTCTGCCGTGTATGTGTCCTTTCCCACACTCGGTATGCTCCGGATCGTTGTAGTTATCGTAGTAGCATTAATGGGAGGATGAGTCGTAGTAGTAGTTATCATAGTAATATAAGGAATAGTAGTAGCAATATGAGTAGTAGAAGTAATAGATAGATAATTGATAGATATGATCGCAACAGTAGTCACAGCTACCATAATTTTATTAGAATTCGTAGAGGTAGGATTTCGTATTTCTGCACAAGTCGCCCTCCCTGCGACCACCCTGCGGTGAGGCACGGGGTGGATATCGTCGGTAACGACAGTCCAAATGTTTTATCATGTGCCATGTACGCACACAGACCAGTGTGATAGTCCTAATGCCAACCCTAACGTTTTGAAAAAAAACTGTTCTGGAATTGATTTGTCAGTGCTGGATGACCGTAATATGTGCATATCTGACCGTAAGGAATTATTGTTAACTTAAATGGTCGATGATATTTTTGGCAATTGCAGTTGTGTATGTGCATATGCTCAAGTAGATCCATTTCAAATGGTAATCTCGGGAACGTGGCGTAGTAATCTCTTTTGCAACACTCGTTCTCCGTTTTACCTTGTACCTAGCAGTCCCTAAATTAAATTGTTCCATTTTCCTTCAGCCATTGCTTGTGATGGGTACCACCCCTGGTCAGACCAGTCAGACCGTCCAATCGCTTGTTTCTTGTATCTCTCCTCTTGCTTTCTCGGCTGACTATCGACCCTTCTTCACCATCCATGACGCCGAGCTAAAAGATGTCTCACGAGCCTCCTCTGTGTACGTTTCTCCACTTACCCAACCTGGCAGCGTCTTTTGCATCAAGCTTATTTTTTGTGCTATCCCACTCCCACGCGAGTCCTCTCTCATTTGGCCTATTCGTACGTTGTTTTCAGACCTTCTCTGCCTGGAAGGTTTTTGAAGTTTCTATAGCAAGGATATTAAAATCTGCACAGTACTGCCCATGCTGTTTTTGAAAACGCTGATGATGCCAACGTCAGTGCAGACAAATTCGTAGTACCTCTCTGTCGGTATGTGCAAGCACTCAAACCTCTCGAGCCCCAACATAAAATTTCCCCTATTTTGGCAGTTCAATCAGTACTTTAGACCCTTTATTGTGGGAATGTCGTCAAAAGGGGGAATCTATTTCGGGAGTACTGCAGAAATTAAGGCAAATCAGACCCACGTTCCAATTTGTGCTATGTTTCCTGACTGTGTAAACTGACCACAACTGTCGACATAGTCTCAATATTGAATGCTAGTCTCATTCAAATTATAAAAATAACAGCGCTGCGACCCTGGGCTGTCTTTGCATTTGAAGATAATAATCAATGCGGAATTTAGTGGAACCAAACATTTCATGAGAGAGCTCTTCAGTTGCATCCACTCATTGCGTTGAAGGATCACAAATGGGAAAAATACGAAATTGAATTTGTACAGAAAGGTCATAGGTCCTAGTCACATACAGAAGGAAAGTTGAAACAAAGTGGAAGGGGAAACAGGGAAAATGGGGCAAGGGGAATGTGTAAATCTGGGGGTCTGTAGTTACCAAGGCAAGGCTAGGTTAACCAAATGCTCCAACTGTTTGCATAGGTCCGGTTTAGAGCGTCTAATATAAGTTGCCTCCAGTTAGCGCAAGATTCGAGATGTTCGTGCTTGAACAAGAACTCGGAATGAAGTTATAGGGTCTACAGAATTACCCGTGTCCAGCAAGTGTTCAGTTATAGAGGCACGAGGGGAACGGTTTTCCTGCTTGAATAGCCAACTAGGCAGATGTTCCTTAGCTCTAGCTGCCAATTGCCTTTGCGTACGCCCTATGTACTTGCATCCGCAAGTGCATGTGAATTCATAAACGCAGTTGGAGGTTGCGTGAAAAGGTAAGGCATCCTTAACAAAAGGAATTGGCAGGGGCTTCGTTGGAGAGCAAAATATGAGGTCTGCGGCGTAATAGGTTCTTTCTATTGTCTTGAGCAGGTGCCTCTTGGCAGTGTTTAAGACGTTATCACCCTTAAAGGGCAAGGATACAAATACTGGCTTCTTAGGACCTAAATGTTCGGTCATTTTCGGTCGTAGAGGTTTCCTATATTTGTCTGTAAACTGAGGTGGATATCCAAGCTTCACTAATTTAGCGTTGAGACAACCTAATTCTGCGTCCAAACTATCCCCAGAACAATTTTTTCTAGTCCCCTGGAAAAGGTTACATACCAAGTTACGTTTCCATTGAATAGGAACAAAGCTTAGAAAATGTAATTACTGACCTTTCCAGGTTTTCTTGTGGAAGAGCCTCCGTGAAATGGAGCCATCTGTCAGTCTGGACAAGTAGACGTCGAGGAAAGAAAATTGGTTATCTCGTTCTAGTTCCATAGTAAATTTACTCTTCGGATGCAGCTTGTTCATGGTGGACAATAATTCCTCAGCTTTTTTCAGGTTCTCCACAATCGTGAAAACATCGTCTACATATCGTCTGTAGAGTGTTGTGTGGTTCAATTTTGCAAATACTTTTTCTTCCAAATGGCCCATAAATATGTCTGCAAAGGTTGGTCCAAGTGGACTTCCCATTGCGACACCGTCAATTTGTCTATAAAATTGGCCATTCAACAGAAATCGGACCTTCTTAGTGCACAATTGTAGTGAGTTCCGTAGTGATTTCGGGGGCAGGCGTGTGTCAAATGAATAAACACAAATAATGTATATGGTTTCATTCAAGGGCATGTTGCATTGTAAACTAGTTATCGTGATTTCACTACGCCGAAAATAACAGTAGTTTAAAAAGCATACTTTGTACATTTATAATGGATTTCTTTGGAAAGTATTGCCAATCAATCGCTGTCTTAGATTATTTTATTTGATTGGTGTTCGCCGCTTGTTCTGCGTAGATTGTATCTTTCAGTTGCCAGACCATTTTGCTTGACCCACTAGGATGGGGGAGTGTTCACTCGCCTAACCAATGCAGAACAATGTTCTGTGTTCTGCGGATTTACATTGTTTCTCAGCGGAACGCTTCTCTCGTGGCTGCACCCTATCACAGCAGCTAAATTTGTCTTGTAAACACGCGATTTGAAGGCTGTGCTAGGCTACGCAGGGTTCGTTATGTGGGTCCCAGCAAAGCATCCTAGATACGGACTGGCGGGCGTCGTTATGCAGGTGTGACGTCAGCGGTTTCAGTCTGCAGACAATTACCAGGCGCTCGTGTTCGTCTATAGTGTCCTGACGAATTGTTTTTATTACCGAAATTGCTGCGCTTCGACTGTTGAAGGGCTTTTCATCGAGGCCTCTTCTTCGTTGGTCGACCGCACGCACTAACATTGCGTGCTGATATCCTTCACTTTCCTGGAGGGTGCTTCCAAATTTACGCGCATTTTTTATTCTAAGCTAAGAGCGTGCAAACACAAGTGTCCTGGTTGACTTTAAAGTTTAGTTAATGCAGAAAATGCATCTTAAGCCATCTAATGCACAACTATTAGCTATTTTCTGTGAGATAGTGCTTTGTTTGAAAGAAAATCGAATTCCCTTTCTGTTGTGGATTGTTCGAATATATAGAACTCGGAAGGCCTACAAAGTTATCCTTAATCATGACTATGTATAATCCCTCTTTAGTGTCAGAAAGGGAAACACTTCGTGCTTGAAAGGTCTCATCATAGAGCTTTGCTTTATCTGCTTATTTTAGGTGTTCGTCACGTTATGAAGCACTGTTTTAACTTCTAGGATAAAGGCTTAGACGGGGGATTATTCTTGCACTGTTAGTTGTAGACCTTGATCACAGCGGCAAATTATATGGGCATATTGCTGAGCTCCCATTTTCGTCACAATAAATGGACTCGGATGTTCTGCCGGAGTAATAAAACGGGCAGACTTAGGTTACTGGTGACAGTGACGAAATTAGAAGGAGCGGCGCAGCGTATATATTTAGTCGGATCAGCCACGTCCGCTCACAACCAAATTTTGATGTTATTGAGCTTTGTAGTCCGTTGGTTCACGTACTTGGTCTTATTTATTTACGTTAAAACAAGCACAAGGATGGGATGATCTAGTTTCTAAACGGCTTTGTTGCATTGGCATAAATTCGCTATGCTCATTAAACTCCCCTCATCGCCTGTTATAATAATGCTTTGCGAAGTTTTGTATGTTTTGTGTCATATTTCCATTTAAAATCTGTTTTGCAGAAGTTTTTGCGTTATAAATAGGGGAAGTTTTCCACAGCTTTGTGAATTTATGTAGAAATACCACGTGCCAACCCCCAAAAGCACCTAGATTCGAGGCAGTGAGGTTTACCCATCCATTCTGTTTCGTGGCTATTGTGCTTCAGATATATGGGTTGTTGATGTTACTATGACATTCCAATAGGAAGTATCTGACTCAAAAAATATTCCCACTCATTAATGCTGATGCATTGAGTATAAATGTGTTCGAAAACGAGATATAATTTCGCAGGCTGACTAACGTTAATCTGCTTTTATTTCTAGTTCAATAGTGATTCTGGGCGTCACCAACCCCTTCTTTTCAAAGACACTACAGCATTGGCCGAATGTCATCCGCCTGGGTACTCCACAGCGTGAGTTTTCGCTTTTTCCCGTTCTATGATTTTCGACTTTATTTTGTAAGATCAACCCCGGTGTGTCATTGCCATTTTATTGCAATTGGTTTGTGAAAAAAATCCCCCGCTATCCAGTGCTTACCCTTTGCATGAATGCTGTAAACCTAGTCACGGTTATTTCGTTTTATCATTTTTCATTTAAAGACTGTCCTGACAGCCAATTTCCATTCTCAAACGTGTGTTCCCAGTTTGCTGTGAAGGTCGAAGGGGGAGAAGTTGTTATCTAGGTAGGGGTCGCCGGTTTTCCTGACGTCTTTTCCCCTTACTGACACTGACGCCATCCCTCACACGCGGAGGCTTCATTAATCCTTCGTGGTCAAATTATCTTTGTGGGTTGTCGTCTGTCTGCAATTAGCAGACACTGGTCTTTGCAACAAAGACATCCATACGTCACCGAGATGGTTCACTTATTGTTTTAGAATGACCACTTAGACGGGGAAGGCTGTTTTGTCCGTCTTCTGTATTTTTTAATGTATGCCTTAACCCGACGTACTCATTATTCGAGCAAGTCTTTCTGTGTGTGACTCACAGTCACCATTTGCTCATTTGTCCTTTTTACGCTTAACTAAGCATGTTGCCATTTAGTCGCTGCCTGAAGCCCTCAGCCTGTAGAGGGGCTAGTCTCAGAAAACTAACATCCTGTTCGCAAGACTCCCACTAAGCGCTGTCGCACGCTCGTGTGGGAAACAGCAGGTGTTTGTAGTAGTCACAGTGCGGTAATTTATGCAATTTATGGCTAATGAAGCACGTGCTGCCCGGAGAATTCGTTTGCTGAGTTTGCTTACATGTTAGTCATTTCTTTTTTGTTGCCGTCAAAATGGCATGTGATTTGGTTCTTGTCTATCAGTGGAGAAATAGTTAGTTTTAAGAGCAGTTGATTAAACTTCTCGCTTCGACCGATAGGTGCGTCTAGCCGTGTTGCACGATTCCCGGGGTTCATAGTTACGTCTGACCTTGAACCTAGGTATGAATACGTCTGGGGTCGAAGTGGCAACTAAACTCGCTCAGCCCAGGCAGTATTTTGTCCGTTCACCGTATATTGAACAAAAGACCTCGCCGACTTTACTATAAATCTTAGGCAGTTTAAAATCTGCCGTAAATAAGTGAGACTCGTTAATTCTCAATTTTTTACTCATAGGTTCAAGTTTTCCATTTGTTTTACTCTTTTGCGTGATTTATCAGTCACTGATTTAAAGCCGGAAACGCGATTTTGACCCTCATCGCGAAAACCCGGAATATCACAAGCTACTTGCTCGCTTGTCAAAGACGCCAGTTCACAAGTTGTCTGGCAATTTTTGCTTGCGTGTGCGCATGACTGAACTCGTCGCTTGTCCCCTCTCTGGCCTGTGCTTCCAAGCACCAACTGATTTTGTGCCGTTTTCTGCCGTTTCCTCCAAAATGCTCTGACGTCACTGTAGGGCGAAATAGGCTCGTTTACCATAGGCAAAGATGCGGCTAATAATACTTGTTACGACCCACGTCAGGTACTTGTAACTAGCACGAACTCCCAGCTAGCCCGACTGTTGTCCCGAACGCCCGCACGAGGGAACAAAAGAAGTAAATTGGCCAGGAGAAGAAATGTATTCACACAAAGCAGGTCAAGCGAAGAAAGTACAATTCAAACAAATCACTTTTGTGAAAAAAAGCTGTGGGGTATTTATTCAGACCGCTCCATGAGCAGGCGTCAGCGACAGGGGACCAATCAGCTATGAGGAAAAATCGATAGCCACGGCGCGCTCTAAGGGCAGTGGCGTAGAGTTGCACTCGGTGGCCATTCTGTAATCGTGGGGATCGGCGCGACCCGAAGTAAAATATGAAAAAAGTAATAATTTCACAATTTAATGAATCCATAAAATTGCATGAGAGCGCATCAGTTGCATCCACTCAGGGCGTTAAAGGTGCATGAATGAGAAAAAAATACGAAATTGAATTTGTACAGCAAGGTCATAGGCCATAGTCACTAAAGATGGAAAGTTAAAACAAAGTGGAGGGGGAAACAGGGAAAATGAGTTGCGGGGAAAAGGGGGCAAGGGAATGTGTATTCTCACAGTACAAGTTAAGCCAGTCACTGCGAGTCACTCTTACAAAAGGCTGGGGGGTATTTATTCAGTCCGCTCCATGAGCAGGCGTCAGCGACAGGGGACCAATCAGCTATGAGGAAAAATCGATAGCCACGGCGCGCTCTAAGGACGGCGGCGTATTAGAGGAAGATGCTGGACTCGACCCAGACTATTTGACGCGTAGGCTATTGCGTGTTTACTAGCACGCGTACGCGTCTGCAACCGCATGAGCCTCTCAACAGAAGGTCATTCATGGCCGTTGAAATGTCGTTGTAAGGGGTTATGCAAAACCACAATTAAGGTGCGAGACGGTGGTCTACGTACTGAACCGATGTCTGTTATACTAGGAATACGTGGCCGAATTCAAACGAGAACGTTAGATTTCTAAAAAATCTGAAAACGCATTAATCCTGTTATGACCCGTGTCTGGTACTTGTTATTAGCACGAACTCCGAGCTAGCCCGAGTGTTGTCCCGAATGCCGGCAGGAGAGCAGAATAGAAGCCAATCGGCCGGGGGGAAAGTGTATTCACACCGAGCAAGTCGAGCAAATCAATATTGCAAAAAAATTCTGCGGGGTATTTATTCAGTCCGCTCCATGAGCAGGCGTCAGCGACAGGGGACCAATCAGCCACGGCGCGCACTCCCATGACGGTGGCGTGGAGTTGCACTCCGGGACTTTTTTATATGATGAGTCATCGTAGGAATTGAGGCAATTCCAACAGTATACCTGCTCGAATTCACGTAAGTCGGTTCTTTATCAGAGTGAACTTTCAGACTACTTTTTGTAAGTAATTTTTTCACTAGCATCTTAATCGTTCATCTTATGCGCCCATTGTTTCCCTTCCTTCTGGACCGTTTATACAGTCATTCTTTCTTAGTCCTGCATCGTTCATTCCCCTTGAATTCGTGTAACAATCAGTAAGTAATTGTCCTGGATTAACTCTTTTTCTCGAGCTTTGTGCGTATATCTGGTTATAACCGTTTGCGTATAGACCAAATACACGAAGCTGCTATGGAACAGAATGTACCTGGCAGTTCTCCCCCCCCCCCGGCCCGTTTACACAAGCATTATGTCGCAATATTACAACTGCAGTATCTCCCAATTGTTAACTTATCGGACATAATCTGGCTCTTCTGTAACACAGAAACTTCGTTTTCTTCACCGCAACTAGTAGTGTTTTTACTATTTAAACTGGAAGTTCGAGAGTGCAAGTACCCTTTAGATAGGAACCATGAAGACAGTAAACTGAAAGCACACTATAAGTACGGTACTAAAGGACAGCAGTATGACAATATAGTAGTAACCAGATACAGTAAGACAATGGAACAGTCCAGTACAGTGCAACAAGATAACTACTGATCGGTCATACGGCTACCCCAAGCCCGAAACTTAATCCCAACCCTAACCTGTTTAGTTTTTTTTTAAATTAGCCTTTATGTCACCTGTTTCAGACATCGACAAAAAGAAGAAAGTGCATCAACCGAAAACGTATATGCTGCTGGAGGAACTGAAGCCGGGACTTTATTCTCGCTATAAGCCATTCCTCAAGCGCTGTATCGGATTTACAAAGCAGCTAAAGAAGGCAAGTTCTCTGTGGCATATTATTTTGTGGATTTTCACGCATGTTACTCGATTACGAATATCCCAAACTTTACAATGTAGACGATATTGACAATGTTAGGTTGCTACCAACATGCGAGTCCCAGGAAGTACTTGAGAAGACGACCACACAATCGCTAGGACAACACTTTTATTCGCCCAACGTTTCGAGATGCGTCGCGGATTCATCCTCAGAGACATAAACAAAAAGCAGTAGCAGGTACCGGTAACATATGCATAGGAATTTGCAGTATTTATGGGATACAGTCGTTGTATGTTTGCAGTAGTGACTGTATCCTATAAATATTGCAAATTCTTGTGCATATGTTACCCTTATCTGCTATTGCTTTCTGCTTGTCTCTGACGATGAACCAGTAATGGATCTCGAAACGTTAGGCGAATAAAAGTGTTGTCCCAGCGATCGAGTCGTCTTCTTCTCAGCAAGTAATGTTCTCCAATGTGGACCAGGTGGGCATAAGACAGGCCGAATTCTTTATTTCTGAAAAGACCACGTAATTGCAATCGGCTTCTTATATCTGTATGATCTGTCGATTCAATCATTTAAGGATTGGCAACGGGTGCGGTCCGAAGCAACACCTGAAGGGTTTGCTGAAGAATACCCTTAAAGGTGTATGCTAATCACCCATACTTCCTCAGATAATGTCGGCTGGCTTAAGTTTTCTAAATGATACTATCAAAATCTAGCATGTAAGGCTAAGTGTGATCAAAAACGAAATCTACCGCGTTATTTCAATTTCTAGGGCGTGCATGTAATCAAGAGTTTTCCTTAGACTAACGATCGTTCATTTTTTGTCCCGCAACTAAAACAGTAACTGAGAAGAAGAACAACTGTAAAACAACCTTATAAACGTCGAAATGCCCAATTGTTGCGTCTGATGTCAACTCTGAACTGATTTCGATTTTACTCTGTTTTCGAAGGTGACGGAATTATGTTATAATCCACGCTGGCTATTAGAAAAACTTATGTTTTGCCGGCTTCACCGGCCTTCGTGACTTAATTTTTCTGGGAACCACAGCAGACGCGTCTACGAATCGCGTTCCCACCCGCCCTCCCGGCGGCCAAAGTCTGCTACACCCATCTCCCTACGTTGGATCAACTCTCCCCTCTACCCAATCATTGTTTTTGATGACGGAACAGCCCTTCCCGGCCACGCTGCTCCGACTCCTCCTCCTCGCCGCCGGAATCGAGGCCAACCCTGGACCTCTCTGGTACTGCTCGTTCTGCCGAGTCCGTCTGGGCCGCCGCGACTGGTCTGTACGTTGCGGCTCCTGCAATGGTTGGTGCCATCTCCGCTGCAGTGGCCTCGCCACAGCTGCCGACTGGTCGCCCGCCTTCGCGTGTCCCAGTTGTCCCGTGCCCCCACCGATCTCCATGCCTCCAGCCCGCCCGGTCCTGAACCCAAAGCCTCTGGTCTCCGACCTTGCCTCAACACCTGGTCTTAAGATCTTACAATTCAACGCCAACGGCCTCCTTGGGAAGCTTGACCAGCTCCTGGCCTTCATGCGCTCGCACAGCATAGCTGTGGCGGCTATCCAAGAGACAAAGTGACCTAACTCCACTAAGGTCCCTTCCTGTGCCGATTACACGATTGTCCGTCGCGACCGCGGCCGCAACAAAAGCGGAGGTTTGGCCTTCCTGGTGGACAAATCCATTGCCCATCACCAGCTTCCCCTGCTTGGAGCCGATCCCACGGAAGTACTGGCGATTTCCCTTGACATTGGCCCGGCGCCGCTAACTGTCGTGAACGTGTACATCCCTCCAACTTCCAGCTGTTCTCCCGGTTTCACCGCCTCTATCGCTCCCTACTTACCTTCTGGAGACAGTTTGGTGCTAGGTGACTTCAACGCTCACCATGACCTATGGTGCTCTAACCTGGCAGCCGACCCCCGAGGAGAAGCTC
>JAYGXS010000001.1:72615337-72681665 GCA_036362985.1 Ligula intestinalis | reverse complement strand
GCTTCGCGGACCGTGGCAGTCTCAATTGACCTGTCACGAGCCTTTGACTGCGTCCGCCACGATCAGCTTCTGCAGAACTTGGTCTCGCTGAACGTCCCGACTGGCCTGGTTTGATGGTTGGCGGCTTACATCCGCGGCCGCCACGATCGTGTCCTTTTCCGAGGCGCTCTCTCTAAGTCCCGTAAGCAGACTTGTAGCATTCTTCAAGGCTCTGTGCTCATCCCGACGCTCTTTAACATCTACATGCGAGAGCTCCCACTCCCCCGGGCACCTGTGCAAGTGGTATCCTATGCGGACGATGTTACGTTCTTTTGCCGGTACCATGACATCGATCAGGCTGCACAGCTCCTCACGGAGTTCATGCCTGTTGTCGCAAACTTCCTCACCCAGCGCGGAATGACGATCTCGGCAGCCAAGTCGTCCGTAACTGTTTTTACGCTTGATCCGAAGGAGTTCAATCGTCACCCGGTCATCACCGTCAATGGGGCGTCCTTACCGCTTGTCCGCAAGCCCAAACTCCTTGGTGTGCGTTTTGATCCGCTCTTCATGTTCGCAGACCATGCCAGGGAGACCGCAAGCAAAGTAAGCCGCTGCACCAAGGTCCTCAAGGCTCTAGCAGGCACATCCTGGGGCTGCGCGAAAGAGACTCTGCCGACTGCTTTGAAGGCGCTGGCCAAGCCGCACCTCACTTATGCTGCATCAATCGGGTCGCCTACGATGAGCTCTTCCAGCCTCCGCCGCCTCCAGTTAGCCTAAAACGCTGCCCTCCGCACGATCACGGGTTGCTATAAAATGTCGCCTATAGATCATCTTCATGCGGAGGCTTCTGTTCTACCGGTCGCCCATCACAACACTCTCCTTAGCCAGCAGTTCTGGTGGAGTTGTTCGCAACCCGGCCATCCCAATCATCACCGTTGCACCGCTCCCGAGCCCTGCCGCAACGTCCGGCCGTCTATTCGAGCACTCCACAAGGAAGCTGTTGCCTCATCTCTCGCGGATCTACCTGTTGATAGCTCTGTACCAAGACAGGCTTCCAGCATCTCCACCAGAGATTCGTTGTCGAGGAGAAACGAGGTTACCGTCCCCCGGTCCTTTTGGGTGGCTATCCACCTCCGATTGCGGCCTCGGAACGACATCTCCCGAGGGTCACTCGCTGTACCCTGGCGCAGCTACGCAGTGGCTACTGCATGCTCCTTCGCCAGTACCAGCACCGGCTCGACCCATCCATACCCGAATGCTGTCCCGACTGCGGCGTCTCGCCGCATGACTGCCGTCATCTGTTCGCCTGCAGTTCTCGGCCAGGCACCCACCTCACTCCCGCGGACCTGTGGCTCAAGCCGGTCGAGGTCGCGGCTTTTCTCCGTCTCCCAACTACTCCCAGTTTGGATTCCGGCGGGGATTCCTGATCCAACTATGGGCTACGACACACACACACACTTAATTTTTCTTGGAGTTTTTCTACTCACTGTTGTTATATGAAGAGAACTTTTAAGGGCTTTTTATCTTTGTTTAGGCCTCTTCTAAGCGTTTGTGACATCCGTTCTGGTTACTATTTTGTCCGAACTCGTTTACTTTCGACCGTTTTATATGTCTGTTGATCCCCTTGCCTTGTTTTTCTTCGGTCTTCAGGCTCTAGCAAGCGGCATTCCGGAAGTGCGCATATCCCGCATGATACAACGCTACTTTCACGACCTGACAATGAGCTTTCTTTTTCCAATTGTAAGTTAGCATAATCGAGGTCTTTGTTTTTTACCTTATCGCCCTGCCTAATTTGAGCAACGTCCTACTGTAAATAAGAACAGTACGAACTGTGTTAACTAGATTTCTGGAAGCTTGTACATTGTTTACCTCGGCTCGGTGTATCTGGTACGCAAAATTCTCAATTAAGCCTCTAATGCTGCACTGGTAGCGTGAAAGCGTACCGATACACCAAAGTCCACAGTTTGTGCGTTGTTGATTCGTTCGACAGTTCGGCGCTGTGGGTAAACATTGAACCTACACGGCAGACAAGTCCTAAAAATGAATAGAAACTCTGCGCACTCGTACGCCCCCCCCCCCGCAGTTCCGTACAATATTTGTATTACAGGGGTATTCATTTGTATAGACCCCTGTATGCATTTTTTTAGACCTCTGTATGCATTTGTATAGACCCCTGTATGCATTGATATAGACCCCTGTATGCATTTTTATAGACCCCTGTATGCATTTATATAGACGCCTGTATGCATTTATGTAGACCCATGTATGCATTTATATAACCCCTGTATGCATTTTTATAGACCCATGTATACATTTATATAGACTCATGTATGCATTTATAAAGACCCGTGTATGCATTTATATAACACCCTGTATACATTGTAATATTTTCGTCGGGCACCAAGGCGATTGGATTCGCATAAATTCTCCGGATATTTATGAGTGTGGCTGTATTGCTTTCTACAGGCACCAATGACAACCGCTTTCTCGAGTAATTGATTTTTTCATGATTCTTGAAACGGTGGACTGTGACGTCGGCACCTGCAGGATCCCCAATTCCTGAACGATTTCCCTCTCAGTCATCTCGTTTTGAGCATTGACCATCTCAGCAACAATCTGCTTAGTTGCTTCCGATGTTTGTTTTGGCCTTCTCTTCTCATAAGCGGTTTTGAAACCTCGCTCGTAATTTTCATTCTTGCTCAGGTTTTTTGCACTTCTTTTGACTGTCGAATAAGAAAAATTGAGTGTCTTGCCTATACTCTTCAGAGGGATTTCCTGCTCAATATTGAGCAGGAAATGCATCCAGGGGTCTATATAAATGCATACATGGGTCTATATGAATGCATCCAAGGGTCAATATAAATGCATACAGGCGTCTATATAAATGCATACAGGGGTAAACAGCTAAAAGGATTGGAAGGTACTCAAGGTCCTCCCTGTATGGGTAGTACTTAGAGAACGGATATACCTTTGACCGACGACCCACTCGCCGCCAGCTGTCGTCTGGCTTCTCATAATTGTACCGAAACAATCGCGGCACACCAGCAAGTTTTTCAGTATAGTAGCGCAATTACACAAGGCTAAGAGGCGTATCCTTCGAACTCCGGTGAATTTATATCTATAGCCGAATTCTGTTGTGTCATAAGCGCCGAGTCGATCGCTTCTGTCTACCTAATTACTGTGCGTCTACGCTTATTTTTGCCTTTGGAGCATGGCTTATTTTAGAAGGAGAAGGTGAGTTCAGTGTTTCGGAGGTCACTACCACCTCCCTCTGACTGGTCTTTGACCTTTGCGGTTCGTAAGCTATCCTCTTATTCTCTTTTACATGCTGCTCGTTAATGCCTCTTTAATAGTCGGATAAAAGCGCAACCGGTAACATTTGCAGTTGGTGCCATCGACGTCTTGCTGATTTTAACAAGATTTTTGAAGCAAAAACATATTTTCTAAAAGTACTGCTCGTAAAAAGGACAGAAAGTGCAGTTTCTTCTCGTTGCTTAATTTTATTGGGAACGTGACACTATTCGTTGTCAGAGGGACTGTCTGAATATAAAAAAAGTGAGCGACCTTAGTGAGCCTGCATGTGTTTTTCGAAATCAGATTTTTTTATAATCCGAAATGGAACATACGTTGCGCTTAAAACTCCCAAGAAAAGCGGATTAAAATTGGGTATTTTATAGTAATTCAAAGCTTGTGACGATAAGCTATTAAACAATGGAATTGTACTAAAATTCATTGCGTGAGTCAGGTAAGAAGTCATCGTGTTTTTTCTTGTTGATAGCGATGGTTTTCGTTCGTTATGATTTGATTTTGTCTGTCCTGTAAGCTACAAAAAGTTTTGGCTAAGGCAGTTTAAGTAGTGGACCTTATGTAACTCAAACCCCAGCATTCTGTCGTATGGAACGTGTGTTGTTAGGGGTTTTGTGGATGAGGAAATAGGATAGCCAGTGAAGTCAGTTTGTAGAAGTAAGTGTAAAGTGGTCAAATGGGGTTGAATTTGTTCACCACGGCCGCTATGTAGCTACGGATTAGGGCGCATAAATCGAAAGAAAGTAAGCAAAAAACAGCATTTAATCAACAAGAAATATTTAAATAAACAGGCATGCGTAGGTTTGTTACAGGCCAGGAACTAGTGGGATTAATAGTTAAAATGCATATAGTAATTATTAAACTATATTCCAGCATAATTCTCCACCGCCTCGTCGATGCCGCACTGATTGGAACCCCAAAACGGATGTGTTTAACCACTAAACAATTTGGTCTACTACTTCTCCACCCTCAAACCCCCCTAATAAAACCGGTCCCGGACTTGGGGCATATAAGTTCCACTAATGAAACTATATTTTCCAAAGTTTCTTATAAAATTACCCACAGTATACCGCTTTGAGCTAACATTCTCTTGACGGGATGCTTGCCACCCTGGTACAATATGTTCGTCAGGTTCGTGAAGGCTGTCATAGTTCCCCGTTTGTCTTTAAAGAGGAGACTACTCGTGGCTGAGTCTCTTTACTTCTTCTTGACGAAATCTGACTATACAAGGATTTTGTTCGATTGCTTTCTGCGTTTCCGGCATTATTTTACAGTCGAAAGAAAGTTCAGTGGAAAGTAACTAGGGAACTATTGTAGGGAAGCGCTCACGGATCGCGTTACGATCCACTCCTCCGGTTGTTCCTTGGGGCTCATTACGCTACCATTGGCCATTCCAGTCTCACTTTTCAGCCTATAATGATAGACACTGAGCAGCTCTTGGCAGGACTCGAAATTGATCCCCAAGGCACAACAGAACGAGTGAGTTCCGTAACGCGGCCCGTCAGGGTCCCGTTATCAGTGTTAAGCTACTCGATCGCGACCGCCTGTGCACCCAGCCCGTGACTCAACTGTTAGGACGTTCGAACCTCAGTGATAGCAGCACTTGGGGTTGGTTATGGCTGGCGGATGACGGCTAATAAGCCAGATATATCCCCCTCCGTGTCTTTGTCAGTAATGTCATTTGCCGATAAATATGTTGCTGTCAGGCGCATATATTTTAAAAACTTTGCCTCCAATTATTTGTTCCGTGTGCTCGCAATCGTCGAGCGTGCCACATCCAGCACTGTAGTCTAATCCGTTTATTTCCCTGCCTCCGACAGGAACACTACGTCGCTGGTCTGCTGCCATTCCAACGAGATATATCTCCCTATAAGGTAAGCCAGTGGAACTGCTTACAGCCCATAAGGTGTTAATTTAAGCGCCAGTCACTTACGTTCTGCGTCCGTTCCTTTTTTCAGCCTGTGCCGGAATCGGGTCGATTCAACATGGATGAGTTCTTTCGCACCCTGGAGACTTTAGGCCCACAACTGACCTGCGAAATTAAAGGTGACTGGGCTGGTCTCTACAGGTTAGTTTTCAGCTTCTCTATGTCCCCTCTTGGCTAAATTGTTCTTTACTGAGATCCAGTACTTTGTTAGTCTGTCGGCCGGATGTGGGACTATTGCTGATAGAAGCCAAGATGCGAGTTCCAGGGAGCAGTTCAGGAGAAGAAAATGAGATCACTTGAATAAGAATTTTATTTTCCTCACGTTTCGGATTCTGTCGACAGTCCTTAATCATAGGTAACCGTAGGATAGTGTGAGACATGCACAAATTGCACAGTATTTATAGTTTGTAGCGGTTATCCGCATGCGAGGCGGAATTCCTCACAAGGAAGGACAACCGCGTGAGTGGCGAGATGATCGAGTCAGGGGTCTCAGGCCCACAGTCTTTCGACAAGCGCAACCATTTGCCGTTCTCCTTCTCTGTATTGAGACATTGTCTGAGCAAGAATCAGTCACGTGGGAGGGGCCGGGCCCAGCAACAACTTTGACGACAGAGAGCATAATTTTCGCACAATTACCAAGCCCGCATCCTACATGGACAACGAAATCGCGGCAATTGATGCGTCCAAAGCGAACTTTCAAGCCTTCACCGCACCGATTAAGACCCCAAGCGCTGGCTACATGAGCTGATAATTATGGTACGCATGCGGATGACCGCTACGAAATACGAATACTGTGCAATCTGTGCACGTATCACTTCAATCTGCGCATGTCTCACCCTATCCTACGGTTACTTTTGGTTAAGGATTCTCGATAGAATCCGAAACGTCGGGAAAATAAAATAATTATTCCAGTGACCGCATTTTCTTCGTCTGTGAGACTGTTGCTGACACAGGTCGACAGACTGGGATAAAGAAGATAAAATGGGTGTTTCCTGTCTATTTTCCACCACTACAAGGCCTTTCCTCAAACAATATTTCAGTTAGCGTTAACCTTCATTATAAATAGAACCGTAATTTCGCAGGAATCGGGCCAAACTGGCGGAGTTGATTTGCTGTAGTTTACGGCAACAAACTAATTCTTCCAAAAGCCTTTTTTTGCTATCTGGACTTCCATTCCTAGATACCTTTTGTCACCTCGGCTTCCTACTTCATTTGACTCTTTTTTCTCTTCTTCATAGTATCAAGCCGTTTGCTGACATTTCGGGTGGTGGCTATCCTATTCATGTTGACCAGTTAATTTTAAATGACTGGGACTTCAAAGACCTATTAGTTGAAGATGAATCTTTAGAAGAAGAGGATGCGATCACTGGAACAAGTTTTATTTTCCTGATGTTTCGGATTCCGTCGGGAATCTCTAATCATAGGTAATGGTAGTATAGTCGTAGTCATGCGCAATGCCCATTGTGCTCCCCACAGAATACGCAGGAATTCATTTATAGTGCTTGCTGACTTGCGCAGCACCTTCCCCACTATCTCAACCCCCCCCCCCCCAACATGAGTCTGTCGACAAGACAGAGGCGAAACAACCTGAAGCGCTCTCAGACACATGAGGCCACTACAGCTCCCTAAAAGGGTGTCAATCTGACAGAGATATACGACCTTGAAGGTCGATTCGCTTGGCTCACTTCCAACTGAGTCAGATTGACAGTGCACCAGAATTATCATACACGTTCATGCAAAACTATTTGGTTGCAGGATATCTGGGTTGAAATCGGCAGATGAGCGGAGTGCGTGCTAGAAGTTCCTGCGGCCAGCACTGCATCCTAATGTGGTGAGAGGCGAGCGACTCCAAAGGATCATGCTAAATAGGCGTCACGACGCCTGAAATACTTGTCTGATAGGCGCGTTTTGAAGGTCACTACTCTCCATGAAGGTCATGATTCAAAAATGTCTTTGGCATGTGAGACTGCTGTATGCGAACTGGAGCAATGAATAACAGGCGTGCGCTGGCATGGTAGAATCGGGTCCACCTTCTGGAGGTTAAAGGGATCTATTATGACCGTGTAAACCGTGTGCATTTAAGTTTTCGTCGTTGCTTTCTCAAAATCCTGAAGAAAGTCGTTTTAAGAGGATGAAAAACGTCCAATTAGTCTGGTCAGTATTGAGATCATCTCGACCGCTTTTTTCTGCCGAAGGAAGGTATGGTTGGAGGGGAAGAACGAACGATGTGTAGAGGGAAAAAGGTTAGGAGGATTAGCCACCTAAGAGTTACGAATGTTGTGAGGATAGCTTCACGAATAATGTCTACAACTGGGCCCAGTTTTGGACTGTTAACAAGATGAAGTATGAGACTGGAAGCAGCTTACAGCCTCTTAGCCCAAATAAATTGGAGCTTAGCTAACTGGCGTCTATTTGTAGAAGAAATATTTGAATGAAAAAACATTGTTGACATAGTCTCTGAGCACGTCGGGCCCAGATCCGTTCTAGGGAGATTAAATTTCTCGCGTTTCTGGCATCCCCTTACTTTTATTTACTTATGTTCTATGTCTCTACCTTGTTTTTTTTTAATTCGTCTTAACAGCCATGTGTTTAGACTCGTAAAAGCGTTTCTAAGAGTTAAAAAAACTATTTTACTAATGGAAACTTGTTCCTTGAACTTGCATTATTAGCTTTATTTCTTGGTATAGTCATGCATTTACCACTCTCCTATCTGAGGTATTTCGTGGTCATCAATTGCATTGCTCTTCATGTATTTGAAAGGTCGTATTCTTCGAGAACGACAACGCAAGTTCCGTTTATAATATATATAAAGCTGAAGGGAACTTAGGAAAAGTGGTATATATGTTTTTTTCACTCATTCAATGTGCCATTGACGTTTGACTATTTTCGTTTCTGACTTTTAGCGTTACGTATTTCTGGAAAGACACTGTTTACCAAAACTCTCCAACTGTTCCGTTTTTAGTAAATAGCAATTTAAACGTCCAAGCAAGCATCAGCTTTATAGACGGTGGGATGATTTCATAGTGCATCCCGTCTCCTATCACGTACTACCCGCCATCTGGTCCGGTTAACTGTTTTCCACCTTCCGATTTCTGCTACGCAATCCTACGCCTATTTTTATCTTCCTGCAGAAATTTCTTTTCTGGACCACATTTCGTCGCCTGGCTAACTCAGCGTGAGTCGGAGATACGCGCCAGACTTGAGTCCCTGCACTTGTCAGCAATTGCATGTGCGGATTTCTCGATGTGGCTCGAGGACCGTTCCGAGATCGAAATTGTGGATATGATCATCCAGCTAAATCAGAAGATTGTAAGGCCTCATTGCTACAAACGTATTCTCTTGTGCTTCTTCTTATTCCTTTTCTTCTCAAAATCTATTTTTTGCAGGAGGGTGTTTGCGATCTGAGTACTGAGTACTGTCTTGTTTCCTTTTCAGGAGTCTCTTTACCAATTAAGGACAGCTGCGCGTGATGTCACTGTACATTCCCTGCGCAAACAGATCAGCGTCCTACTGCAGGCCCTGCCGGAGGATCTTCGCAGTGTGGTGAAAAACAGTGCTTCCGGCACCGGGGCCACCAGGAGCACTGTTACTGTTTCTGAGCTCTCCTAACCCCCTAGTTGTGTGACTTGCCTCGCCCCCTGTTTTCCCCGTTACCTCATTGGCTGCACAGCAGTGCCGCTTTCCCTCTGTAATTTTTGACATTTGGTGTATTTTTATCGACTTAAAGTATTTTTATATCTCGGCGTAGTAATTTTATTTCTGGCCGGTCTACCTGTTATCAGGTATGTATATTTTATAGTGCAATAAATGTATACTTTGTTCTTCCCTGAATACAAAGCTTCGGGGACCTGCCACTGAAAACGCCTTTGACATTTTCTAAAAGGTGCTATCGTTAGAGTAGCTGAGGGTGTGCAGTGTTGTCAGCGTAATGCTATTAAAGACTCAGTACGTATCTGTCGCTTTATTTATTGCCTGTATCCGCACCTGATGACATTTTGTTGTTCTCCTGAAGCATGATCTCTATGGGGGAAATGCGTGTGACGACTCCTTCACAGACCGAATTCGCCATGTCTGTATTCGTGAGGTTAAATCGAAGTGAGCAATCGAAAGCAGAAAGGTTCCACCGAGGAGCTCTCTTGACCCCATTCTCGAATTAGCATATGTGAGTTACCATCGAGGGGACAGTATTTGCTGCTGATCTCATAAAAAGGCAGACTTGAAAATCTTACAATAATGGTTCTCGAGCCCGCTTTTCAACAAATTCCGAACTATTCAACTACTCCCGAATGAATACGGGAACAGTTCGGGCGTGATGCGCTTCGTACAGGTCGCAGCTGGGAGATTTACTCCACCCGAGAAGCAGCCACATATGAACAACTCCGCTTCCTTCATAAATGCCTCAAAGAAGAACTGACACCACGATGCCTGAGATATAAGGCTCCTGTTAACACCGCTAT
This sequence comes from Ligula intestinalis, assembly GCA_036362985.1. NCBI lineage: Eukaryota > Metazoa > Platyhelminthes > Cestoda > Diphyllobothriidea > Diphyllobothriidae > Ligula > Ligula intestinalis. Next base: position 72,671,996 of record JAYGXS010000001.1, on the reverse strand, counting down.
GGGCAGAGAAGTCACAAGACGAATTGTCAAGCAGATGACGAGGGTTCTTATCGACGACTGCCACCGACGCCTACAGATCTTTGGAGATTTTGTAGCCGAGAAACTGGGCAAGACGATCGCAGCTTTGGCACATCAGAGGCAGGCCAAAAAAAGAGAGGCTTTGGAGCAAAAACTGAATAGGTTGAAACCAGCAGAAAACAAAAGCTCCGGCTTGGTCCACAACCTTTCATCCAAACCCCTCACCTCCACACAACTCGCAGTCCTAGAACGTGGAGCAACTTTCAACACAACAGACGCTTCACCCGCTGAGTTTATCGCCGCCCTTGAATCAGCCCTTCAATCAACAAAGGCCTCGGAGGAGGCAAAAGAGTTAATCCGCCACAAAACGTCATCGCTACTTATGCAGCACAAAAGGCGTGAAACTCTTAGCCGAGAGGAACAGAAAGCATTAAGAAGTCTAAAAGCCGATGAAGACATCATCATTTTGCCGGCTGACAAGGGCCGCTCCACGGTGGTGCTGGACAAATCTGATTATCAAACGAAAGCCCAGAGCCTACTTGAAGACAAATACTCATACAAGATGTGTCCAGCCAGTGAAATGAAACAGTTGCTCACCCAAATCAGCAAAAGTCGGGCAAAACTCAAAGCAAACGGGGCAATCACGTCCAGCGATTGGTTTTCTATGAAACCAACCGACACAGCCCCAGCCAGATTTTATGGTCTGCCTAAAGTACACAAGGAAAACACACCGCTTAGGCCCATTGTCTCCCTTCGCGTCACCCCTACGTACGGATTGGCAAAGTGGATGTTCACCCACCTCAAGTTCCTAGCGGTAGACTCAACCATAACCGTGGCTTCTGCCAAACAGTTCCTTGAGCGAATAAAGCATCTGAAGGTAGAACCTGATGAATCCATGGTATCCTTCGATGTTGTCTCACTGTTCACTTCCATCCCAAAACAACTAGCAATTGATGTTTTCTGACAACTTCTATCCGAACGCCACGATGACAGCGAGAAACCACTCAAGTCTGAGCATCTGTTTGAACTTTTACGACATTGCCTCAAAACGTACTTCACATTTGGCGGACAAATGTATGAGCAGATTAAAGGCACTCCCATGGGCTCCCCCTTGTCAGGCCTGATTGCTGAAGTGGTACTCCAACGGATAGAACACTTGGTCTTCGCCAAGTATCAACCGAAGTTTTGGGCTCGTTATATCGATGACACCTTCGCCATTGATAAAACATCTGACATCGAGCACCTCAAAGAGCTATTGAACTCGGTTCATCCAAATATCCAGTTCACAATGGAGGTGGAAACAAATGAAGAAGTACCCTTCCTCGATGTCCTGGTACGCCGGTGTTCGACTGGACTACTGAAAACTACAGTATTCAGAAAGGCCACCAGCACGAATCAGGTACTCAACGCAGCTGCGTCCGTACTCTTTTCCAAAGAGTTCAAACACACTGCAGCACACCAGCCACCCGAAGAGCTGAACAACAACATCTTCAGGAACTCTTCCGAGCTAATGGCTACCCAAACTCGTTTGTCAAACAAATCAGACGCCAAGTGAGCAAACGACGACTAGAACAAAAGCAGCCCGAAGTCTGGAGGGCCATTCCTTACATAAAAGGTGTCTCCGAAACAGTCTCACGACTGTTAAAACCTCCTGGCGTGGGCATGGCCCATCGACCTCAAGCGACAATAAGCCGCCAGGTGATGCAACCTAAAGACCGACTGCCTCTTAAAGAAACCTCTGCAGTCGTCTACAAGATACTTTGCAATGAGGGAGACTGCAATTATGTTGGGGAAACAGGCCGCAAACTGCAAACCCGCCTTCAAGAGCACAAACGAGCGGCCCAGAAGCTGGACCCAAAATCACAACTGGTGGCACACATCGCAGAAACTGGCCATAACTTTGATCTCCAAGGGGCGACCATCGTAGGCCGAGGAACCTCAAAAACCGAAAGGCTGACACTCGAGGCATGGTACTCAGATGCCAACTCAGTCAACAGGCATCTGGACCTGCCAGCGGCCTACAAAGTATTGCGCCACTACGTTAGAAAGACCCGGGACGAAGACATATCAAACGTAAGAATGGCAAGCGAACAGAAAACCACAACGAACCGGCTGGAAGAGGAGGCAGCGTTACCAGGGCCCTCTACCGGGTGACAAGGCGGCATACTAATTGCTGTTCATGACCCTCAGCCCCGCGGACAGCTTTTTCGCCTACACCAACATAATTGCCCCTCCGATCCCGGTGACAGCTAATTAACCTCCTCCCCCACCCCCCTTTTTCATTTGCTGTTTCTAATCCCTTGATAACCTGACGATTTCTGACATTTGATTGGCCTTTGGCCATTATAATTATCCTCGTTTTTTGGTTGCTTTTTCATCTCTGAAGATGGACACCTGTAAGTGTTCGAAAGCTCAGAACAATAAATCAATTGATCTGATGCTCGACCTGCCTTCTTCCTCATCCATATTCAACTACTCTTAAGCAACATCAAAAGGATAAGCATTTTAATGCCATTATTCCTGCTAATTTCAGCATAGTGTATTGAATTGGAATAGGCTTACGCATTCGCAAATGGAATCGAAAAATTGGCATCAGTTTGAAGAATTTCCACGTCAAGCGGATGCGGAATTAAGATCACACAAGGTTATATCTTCACATAGTTTGCTTGCCACCGTAGCATTCGTCTGTCAAGGCAATGTATGCATGTTCCCATAGACCGTGACATAAAGATGCCTCGGGCAGGATATTTCGTGGCTACAATTATACGATCTCCCCTGAAACAAAAGGAATTTGAATGGATGTCCCCAGAGGCGCATTATGGGGACTGGCTGACAGAAGTGATTCCACATGGCGGCGCAGTCCAACTCGCCTGAAACGAAAGGCTTTATCAATTCCTCACGCAACTACCTATAACCTGGGGAGCCGGGTCACGTACGGCCGTGCATTTTGACGTTGTTCTAATTGGTGGCTAGTCTCTGCAACCTTTCAAGCAAGTTGTAATCTGCCACATCCAGGTTCTACGGGCTTGGATAGCAAATTGAATTTGAGTTTTACTGTTATGCCTGAGTTCGTGACTGATATCTGAGCGCCCTTGTATCAATTTGAGTCTATTCCTGATCGAAACCAGCAAGGCAAGGAGCCCGTGTCACAGTACTAAGAGCGGTTGACTTCTAACGAACAGGTCGCGGGTTCGGGTCTCTAGTGCTGCAACACCGTGTGTTGGGTATGGTGGGCTGATGACTCCAAATAAGCCAGTAATCGCTGATCTGGTGAGTTTCCCTTGTGTCTGTCAGTATATAATTAGTTTTGGTTGGCGGAATGAAGGCAGATGAATCCCGAATCAAACTGTACCAGCCTACCCGCATTTTGTGAAAATGCAACTTTTTCGACTTCAGCCTGGTACTTAGTGGCTTGTTCGCTAAATTTGTCAGCCACGCTAAGCTCGCTTATTCCGGGATGTCAACGGATCGGTGCTCACCCATTCGTGGCTTTGAGTTGCAAAGTCTGCCCGATCTGCTGCGACCCAGAATGACTTCTGCTTCTTCTGTAATCCCTGATTTTCGTCCGTTTTCCGGACCAGAGACTAATTAGAGGTTCGCTGAACCCTGTAGACACGTTGACAATTCCGTGGTTTGTTGTTACTTCTGCGGAAGTCTTATTGCTTGTTTTATCCTGCCTTCTTTAACTTCCATCGTCGTCTATTACCAATCATCGGGTAACCATTGGGTCAAGTTTATTTAACTGCTCTTTCTCCATTTTCAGGCCATCAATAAACTTTTCCCGAATCAGAACAGTGTTGATTGAGTTTAAAGCACATCACACATGCTTCAACACCGTAACTGACCTTCGGCCCTTTGGCGATCGGTGGGAATTGCAGCCGTTAATATAGCAACTAATTTTTGTTCTGTTTAGATATGACAGACAAAGACGGGGGAAGGCTGGGACAGCTATTTCTGGCTTATTAGTCGTCGTCCGCTATCGATACCCAACTTAAGTGTTGCCGCTGAAATTGCTTCCACACTCGAATTTCGAACCCGCAACCTCTCTTGTCAGAGTCAAAAGGCCTAACCATTAAGCTACGGGTTTAACGTCTTGCAGGTTCTTGATCGGGAGTATGTATGAGTAGGTAATCGTACTCTGATCCGTTTCAGGAGACCCACGACTTTCTAACAGTATTGTCAGCATTAAATGGGGTTTGGCACCCTGGGTCCACTGTCATCTTTTAAACAAATTTTGTACCATGTCCTTAGGGTACACGTTGGACTCTCAATGCAGATCTTAAAAACAGAAAACGCTATTATATTTATAAGACTACGTGTCTAATCAGATCAACCGTACGGATAGAATAACGCAATGGCTCTGCCGATTGTACATTAGAAAATCTTGCAGAATGGCTTAAGGTTCAGGAGGTCATCAGTCGGTTCGAATGCCGTTCTGTTGAAGGAAGTGCCGATTCGAAAAAAAATCCGCAATCTGCAAGCCAGTCGGAAGAAGAATAAGATGCAATCACTGGAAAAATGAGCGCGTCAGATTTGTGTTTTGGACTCGCAATCTCATCAATTACAGGATGCAGTCGCAGATAAAGGTATTGAAGGCTCGAGAATCGCAATATGTATAAGCCACCATTACAGCACATGTCAATGCGGACTATAAATAAGCGTTCCTGTGATCATCATGGAGATTTGAAATTAATGCGATGTGTGCCTGTTAGTTTACAGCCAAGACATTAATTTCCGTGATTTCTACCCTATTCTCAATTTAGAAAATTTAATAGCAAGAAGTTTTCCTCGTTGCTATCGGAAATGCTGAGCATCCACGCATCCCCAGCTGAGATGTTTTTTCGAGCAGGTACAGTCAGAGCCCATCATATAGAGCAAGAATAAAGCATGCTTGTTTACCAACTGCAGACACTTGCTAGAATTCAAAGAGCTATTGGCACATATGATCGTATTTCTTCATAAAAATTTTGGCCTCGTCAGACCTTAAAGTATGAAAAGCCAACATCACATGAGCCACTATCTAATACGAAACATATTTTATCTCTACGGATGTTGAAGTTCACCGATTCACGCTGAATTGAAACATGTACCTCCTCCGAGGTCGTGGATTTATCTACAACTGCACCAGACGTGGTTGGACCAGAAAACCTCTTCTGTCAGTTTCTTTATCGGGTGCTTATAAAAAACCTCCCGTTTTGATATCTTCAGAGATTGGACTGAAATCTGTAACATGGTCAAACCTTGATTGTTGACAAATACATTTGAATAGGTGGACGGTAACAACGGGCTAGTCTAACAGCCCGGTCTTCAGCAGTAAATTCAAGTTTACCAATCACCTTCAATCGGATGGAAACATGTTTGCTCTTCTGGTTATTCCTAATGATTGTTTTGTGTAAGTATTTTGCGCAAAACATAAGCGCGGCGGAGCCTGTGCAGTATTTTAAGTCAGCTGTGCGTAAAAGTTAATAGGGATGGCCTCTTTGACTGAAACGGGTCCTCATTCATCCGAGATTTGCTGCTCTAAGACAACAATTTCCCTGAAATTTGACTGAATTGTTTTACTACAGTAATGTTCGACCGGGCTGGAAGAAAATTTTTTCGCCTGCAACTTTCCTGTTCCAGGTTATTGCACTTAATGCAATTTCTTGACCATATGCTAGATTAGTATCCCAAAACAAAATCCTTTGTACATTTTTACGTCTATCTCAAAGTTTTAATAGTGTGAACAGCGTTTCGTTTATGATGTCGTAGATAGGTGTTGTTTATAATAGTTGTGGATAGCGACTAAAAGTTCGCTCTCTGGTCCTCTACGCGTGTTTCTTTGAACATAACACGTATCTTATGTTGTTTTTTCCTGAGGTTCTCCGTACCACAGTTTTGGAAACTGGTGGTGTGAAAATGTAGTCTTGCAATTTCGGATATAATACCCCTGATAGCAAAGCAGATTTGTATTGTCTATGGACAAGAAAATATATTTTCAGTCGGCGGGGGCAGTCATAGACCTTTATACAGTTCACCGGTCTACAGCCGTGTAGTCCATCCAGGTGCGATGAAAGAACCACACCATCCCTCGCACTCCCTCGAGTGATTCCCACAGTTTATAGGCCCAAGCATGTGCTGCCTGCTCCTTTGAGATAACTCCACCGCGAACAACTTTGGCGAAGAAAAATATTAACCTCAGGCTTTACGAGCGAAGCTTTTGTCTCGAACCGACGCACGTTTTACGCGCGCTGTGCATGACATCATGCGTCAAATTTTGCTATTAGCATATACTGTCTATTTTAGTGGCAGATAAGCGCACACCGATCTGTTAGAGGACACACTCGTCCGTCCGTGGTAATATTGGAGCTCTCACTCGAGCTTACACCGTGAGTCAGCTTAGAATATACGCAGGTTACCTTAAGATTGCCCAGGATTGTTGCCTACAAGCGAGCATTATTTTAAAAAGTAGGGAATCGGTTTATCAGTCAATTTTTAGGCGTAAATATGCATTGGTATTCTTAATGCGCTCCTAAGCTATTACGCTGTTAAACACTAAGTGTTTTTTAACCCGGCCACAAAAACGATGTCAAGTCATTTTGTAATTTATTGGGTTAAGGTGAAATGCTGTATGTGGTTCGTGCTGGAATCGACAGAAAAACGTATGTAAAATCACCCCGATGTGGCAGCGCATTGTCTGTTCCCCGTTTCAAAAAAATGGATTCCAGGATCTGACATGCTTTCAGTGGCCAGATTAACATTTGTCACTCGGCAATAAAATTATTTAAATCTACAACAGTATTATCACGTGCGTTGACCTTTGTTTGAATTCCTATAAGAACAGTGCACACTTTTTCACAGTTTATCTTTCTACGCTAAGATATTTTGTGCCCCTGTTGTGACCCCTCACCTAAAAACATAACCTCTTAATTTTAGACACTTTTTATTCAAGCCCAAACTGATGTTTACGCTGTGCTTTTCCGCTTTCTTATTATTACTTAGCAAATGTATATGCGAAATAGACGTATCAGACTCCGGGAAAAAAGTAAGTTTTCTCGGCCTTTTTTTCCTATTACGGTTCCAGAATGCTCTTCCTTTAACTGAGAAGATATTCTACAAGGATTTTCTCAATTCATATAATTACTACAATAAATACCAAATAACCCCGAAGAAAATTACGCAGGCTTCTTTGGCATATGTGACACCGGTACGTCACTTATTAATCTATTTTTTTAGTGGAATTCTAAAGGTTATGATATTGCCAAATTATTCGCCGTCAAGTTTTCGCACATCTCACCTGTTTGGCTGCGGCTGCCTCCTTCGGAGGGATGTACAGTTAAAGGGTTGCATGACATCGACTCCTCATGGATGTCGGCGGTGAGGGGTGCAAATCAGGACGTAAAAATTCTTCCGCGGTTTATTTTTGAAGGATGGACCGAGATGGATTATCAGAAATTGTTTAGGACCTCTGGGGCCCAATCTACATGCATATCAGCAATTCTCCCCGTTTTGAAGGTATCTGTCGTCCGTTGGTTATTACGCTGTGCTTTTCTATTTGGGCCTCCAGGCATCCCAGATGTTATTTTCTTCTCGCTTTGTCTTATACACTGTTATATTCAAATTCAGGCACATCTTAAAGTAGAACCGTTCTGTGGAACTAATTTCAAACAAGTAAAATGTCGGTAATATATTTTACGGACTTAATTAACCATAGTTGGGCCAGTGTCGCTGTTGGTTCCCCAATCTTAAGTACCGCTATTTTGGGCTCGCTTTATAGATGCTGGCGCTCCTAAAATATCTTCAGGACGTTTCCGTGTTTTATCAAATTAAGCATAAGAGATCGAAGAACACCACTCAACTATTGAACTTCAGTCATAGACAACAAACTAATCAAAAACTGACTTTCCTAGAGATTTTCTACTAACTCGTCCAGGTGTACTGCCGTGAACCAAAGACAAATAATTGGGCACCCAACTTCAGCAGTTTCTTCAAAAAAATAGGACGGGAGGCCAGGCATCTTAGAACTCCTGCTTTGATGAGCGTTCTCGTGCTTCAAAGACGCACTGGTTGCGGTCCGTCGTTTTTTACGCTTATTGTGATCAATATTGCATCGATCGCGCGTCTTTCTACGTAGTTCGCCTAATTTATTTTGACGAGGCCCTGTGCGTCGTGATCTGCTACAGTCGCTTATCGTCAGCTTCGAGTTCACAAAAAAAACGAAGCTGCCTTTCCACGGTCAATGCAGGTCTATAACTGAGTTGAGAAATAAGTCACACGTGTCACATGCAGCCTTACAGTACCCTGGGAAGAGCCGTAACGAAACTGCCTACCAACACGAATAGTCAGCAGAGGCTTTGCACGACAACTCTTCCACCTTCCATCCTTAACTGTCGCTTGACGAATATCGTAACCAACTGGTACCGCTGCTATCACCGTACGCTTACTCCCAAATCTGTTTTGTTTTCGCCATTTTGTGTTTGTGAAACAAAGGCCCCGCAGACGTAATAGTGTATCATTTATAACTAAAATTTCAACTTTGTGAGGAGATTCGATACTCTTCCGAGCGTCCTTTCGTCTTCTTGCTTCATTGTCGTGTTATACTTTTTGAGTTAAATATTTCACGACTGCTTTCCATTTGTGGCTAGAAATACAAATTCGACGGCATTGTTCTTGAAATTTGGATGCAGCATTCGGGAACATCTCATGAGTACATTCGTTTTTTGAAGAATTAATATTTGCAGAGAGTTGATGCTTTTTATACGGCGCCTATCAAAAAGTCTGCATGACGAAAACATGAGTATCGTTCTCGCAATTCCACCACCCGTTTATCAGGGGTAAGTAACACTTTGTCGCAATAAACTCCCTATTTAGAGGATACACTGGTTCATTTGTGAGAGAACACTTCAACTTTCTCTCTTCGGATGTGGACTTTTTCAGTCTCATGACATATGACTATTCTAATCCCTATATGTATGTTTCCACTTTTGCCCATTTATCCCTGGTTTGTGCTAAGATTCCTGTAAAACTCTTTCTACCTGCCGGATCTTGATTTTCCTGTCTAGTCGTTCAACATCCCGTGAAAGGGATACCTAATAAATTACGCCGATTGCAAAATGGCACAGAGAACCTCGTATCTTCCGCGTATAGGTTTTTACTAAGCGAGAGACAAACGCGGGCGTAACTAGACTAGCCCTTTTAGGGTTATTTGCCGTCCTGCAACGAGGATAGAACACTGAATCCTAAATCTGGGTCGTAGCCAGCATAGTTTCAGACTGTGACCCGATTGCGGAGTGTTTACTACAGTGTTCACTGGTCAGAGATCCAAGTCTTATCGACGGACTATGAGAAATAGGTCTCCACAGTGTTTGCATGCGTGCTTCCGCTCATCATTTGTTTCAACTTGAATCTTCCTCCATTGCCTGATTTCTTGTATATTTTTTATAGGCCTGGACCAAACAGTCCCATTAAATGGGTTCGCGAATGCGTTGAGCTCTTGGCTCCCTCGGGATCCAAGAGCGATCTTCGTTCCAAAATACTTGTGGGCTTGAATTTCTATGGTTATGATTTGGTTCCGAATCAACGATCTGGTCGTCCCGTTCTTGGCCACGAGTAAGCCTTATTGGAATCTTTTACCCTCTCGTGCAGATTTACGTCCTCTTTAAGTTTTATATCCGGAAAAGCCAATTCTTTTGTATTTATAGGGGGTTTTAAAGACCACAAGGTGCCTAACTTAAGAAAAGTACGTTTATCTATGCACCTTGTAGAGCATACAGCGTGGTGCTCATTGATTGCACTGTTTTTTTGAGCCTATATGACACTTTCTTAATGACGTTAAGTATTTTGGGCAAATCGACAAAGAGAAAGGAAAACTGTAGTGTTCATTTCTGGCTTATTAGCCGTCGTCAGCCAGCCATATGTAGACCCAAGTTGTGCGCCACCCGAGCCTCGAACTCGTGATCTCTTTGATCAACGTTAAGCACCCCAACCATTGAGCGACGAGCTCGTTGTCTTGCCGGTTTACTATTTTCCCATATGGGAAAAAGGCAGCTTGTAGTTTGCAAACCACAAACGTGTACGCAACGACAGGTCGGGATAAAAGTTATTGTGAAATTAAAAACCTTCCTTCCAAATATGGGATACTGTTCTTCTAGCACAAAATTCAAAGGATGATTTTTCACAAAAATGCGTGCACTGAAGAATATTTTAATGCACTTTTCTGTGACATGTGTCTAGATTTATGGGAACACTGACAAGTTTTTGGTAATTAAGTAATTCTTTTCATGAGTTGAATTTTTGTAGTTGGTTGAAAAATGCAAATTCAAATCGGCATCCTATCATGAATTAAATATCTCATAGTTATGCTGCACGACAACATCATAGCATCATCTAATGTGGCCCTCGTGACGGAAACCACGTTTCAGTGTTCTGGCTTACATGTCATAAGATACTTTACCAACCTGGAGCTTATGAAAATGCAACAATAACCTGTTCGACCAGAGCGTCTTCCACAAGACCGCATGCGCAATAAGATCACGCCGCCGCAGCCTCTTCCTGTTTTATGAAATTGATCATGTGACTACAACTTTTCCCCTTTAAATCTCTCAGATCACACCGACACCGCCTTTTCTACAAAATTGGTCTTAGGACTATCTTTCCCTTTAAGAATCCCAGATCACGGCGGTGCCGCCTTTTCCCATTTTACAAGATTGATCCTGTCCCTTTCGCTCCTTCCCCTTTAAGACTATCAAATACCGACTTAGTTTGTTAGTCCTTTCACGGTCGGTGTTTTCACATACCTCAACATGGATTTGTGGAAGATGGTTATTATTAATTTTCATTGATAAAAACAGGCCTTGATCTCGACTTTTCGGAATTGTTAAGGAAATACTTTTATTATAGGTTACTCATTTTTATTATATCATTGAACTTCAGCATACTTCTTTGAAAACAGCAGGAAGCGTTTTACTGTCAGGCGCTTGATGCTACAGTTAACTTCTCCTATAATGAAATGCCGGCAGGAGTTTCCTTGGTAGTGGCGGCACAAAACTTCAGATTTCCAGGTGTGTCGACAGCGATTCAAGGTCGATTCGAGCACGATTAGGGTTAGGGTAAGTGGTTAGGATTAGGGTCAGAGGTTAGGGTTACGGTAAGGGTTAGGTGCTGGGGTAAGGTTTAGGGTTAGGTTAAGGGTGAGTGTTAGGGGCTAGGTTTAGGGTTAGGATAAGGTTTGGGCTACGTGTTAGGTTCAGTGTGGGATAGTGATATCTCATGTAAAAAGCCCAAAGTTTCTGCTTACAATTACAAAATTCTTCAAAAAATTCATTATTACTGGGTTTTGGGCAAAGGAAAGTTTTCGGAATAAAACTCCACATTTCCAAGTTTGTCGACAGCAATTCTAGCTCAATTCGAGCTCGATTTGTTTTGTGGGCCTTTTTTTATTTACGCGCCCAACGCCGTCGGCCCATAGCCACCGTATTAAATTATTTCGACAAAATTTTACGACTTGTTTTCTTATTTTCGCAAAATCCTTTTTTGTTGTACCAGTTTTGCCAACACAAAAAACCCCTTCTCACGGTTACCGTATGAAATAAACCTACGGCTTGTTGTATCCAAGACCACTACCAAGGAAACTCCTGCCGAAATGCCTTTGCTATCGTTTGAATTTAACCTAGGAAACCTAACTGACCTTGTGTGGATGTCACGCTGTTCCTTGCAAAATCATATTAAACTTTTTTGTTTGCTCTGCTCGAGAATTAGCGCCCTGAGAATATCATCTTCATCTTAATTCCTATTAAGGTTTGTGAAAATGGTGGATAAGCACCATCCAAAGTTCCGCTGGAACAGTGACTGGGCTGAACATTACATAGAATTCGAGTAAGTCCTATAGATTTCTGCCTCTGCATGTAAGCTGTATCAGTACTCATCATTCTTGTCCTGGCTGTCTAAGGTTATCCGCGTTGGAAATCTGGACTTTCGCATTGTTTTCTCTGTTTTTTTTGTCCTGTAGAGATTCCAGTGGACACGAACACGTCGTATACTTTCCCTCTGCCTTCTCAATTGCCCGCAGGATATCCCTGGTTCAAGAACTTGGTACCGGAATCTCTGTATGGGAAATAGGACAGGGCTTAGATAGCTTTTATGAACAGTTGTAATTTTAATTCGGGGGTTTGCTTTTGTCGCACTTGACATCTTGCCGGGTTTTGGTTAGTTTTTTGTTGTTGAAATTATAAACTTTGTATATGTTGTTAATATGGGCGGATTATTTAAACACGTATTTGGCGGGAGGATTTTCCTAGGACAGAGATCCATCCATTGAATATAATGTTGAGATTTGACGTTATATGAACAGGAAAGTGGGCCGCAGTTTCACTGCTAACACGATGAACTATAGACGAAGGCCTCTGTCACGCATTTTTTGATAGGCAAATATGAAATATCAACGTCGTTCTTTGAGCGCCTTACCTGTTATAGCGTACCCCCTGAAATATATATTTCTTCGGATTTAAAATATCTGTCTGGTATGGATACGTTTATATATACCATGAATGCTCACGCATTTACGAAACTGTAATATTTTGTCCATTCTTTAGACTTAATAGTCCCATTAAAACGTGGTTGTGTCCCCTCGTTATTAGCAAAGACACCACTAGTTTTTTTATTCGTAAGACAGAGAATGTGTTGTGAAAGGCACAATTATTAATATCAAAACGCTTGCGCAGATTAACTAATGCTGTCTCTGAGGAGAGGTTTGAACTGGAATCCTAAACGAAGGGCAAATAAATCTCTTGCCCCAGCGATCGCGTCCACTTCTTGTCAATTATTTCCCGGGACTCGTATTTTCGCTTGTATCGGAAATTTCGAAATTCGGCTTAGAAGGCACCATTGAATTATTCTATTTTAATGGTGAGGCTATATTTACTAGGAACCCGACTAAGACAATACAACCAAATGCTGTGCGTCTACGGTTTCAGTTCTATAATGCGATTCCGGGCTGTGCGTGACTGTAGGACGTGGCCCAACCAAGCCGGATTCCGAGCCTTTTCTGGACGGGCAGACCAAATATTCAATCTGAGATGTATTCTTGAGTCCCACTATGGTTACCAACAACTGACGACGCACTACTGAATTCAGAACGGAAGAAGCTTGAATAAGGTAGTAAAGCCACTTGCTGAGATTCCACGTTGGAAGCTTGGTAATGCGTTTGGTAAATCCGTAAGATGCGCCATTACCGTAATTTAAGCCGTCATTACAACTGCGGCAAACAGTAAAGCCTGCAGGCATAACCTAAGGTGTAGTCGCATGGCGGGAGATGAAGGCACAGGTCGAATCGAAGAAGAATCGTAGATAAAAACCCAATAAGAGGACTAAACTCACTAAAATTCGGCAATGCTATCTGCCTAAGGCTACTAGTCGCTACGGCTGCTGTCAGGGCCCGAGAAGCGAAACGAAGGCAGAGCGGGACAATTGAGTGCCGTTAGCGGTCGGTGAACGTTCAAGGACATGCGTTACTGTTTGCAACGGACTCTATTACATTTATAACTTTGGTCATCAATGGTAGACAGACGCTCACCAATCGGTTACGATGCTCTAGTCTCGTTCTGCCTTGGAAGTCACCCTCGAGTCCCGTCAGCAGCCACACAGTGGCTAGTGATACACGCAGAATAATAAAACGAGTGCGTGGGGCAGTGAGTTGGACTTCTAGCCAAGAAGTCGCGAGTGTGTCGCAATACCTGGGGCTAGTTATGGCTGGCTAGCGAAAATTAATAAGCCAACCTCCCTGGTCTCTGTCAGGAATGTCATTTTACTTTGGTCACCGTAATAAGCATTATCTACAAGCTCAGGAGAAAGCACGGCACCTTAAGCTGCTGGTACATTATGTTTGGTAAAACATGGATGCAAACTCAGACAGCCGCGTTTGCGACCTCAAGAAAACACTGAATTTGTTGGACAGTATGTGTACTTACAAAAAATAAACAGTTAGAGGGCGATTCAAGAAATAGAAAGACAATATATTCTGGAAAAAATTCTGTCTCCATGCAAGGACTGGTTTATCAGATAAAGACTGGCTATGGTCTTCACATCCAAAAAAGAAATTCGGGTTCATTCAGGAATGCATCGCACGCAATGGGCGATGGGGCTTTTGCTGCTCAGAAGAACGTTAAGTCTATTGGCCAGAACTCATGGTATAAAAAGGGGTACGAGGGGGTAGAGACACAATTTAGGCCAACAGCGTGTCGTTCAGACCGACTTGATGGACCTCGTAGTGGCAATTGAAGTTCAGATTGGAGGGTAGGAAGTGAAGGCTGGGATCGGAGTGCGACTGCAGCATGATCAAGAAGTTTGTCACCATTTCCTGTGAAATAACAATGAAAGAAAAAAATACGTTCACGCCATCATTCTAGGAGGAAGTTCCTTCCTTTTCTCGACAAAACTCCCTGCAGTTTCTCTAATGACGTAACTAGTTAATGTCAGATCAACAAAACTTTAAAAAGGCGTGTGCTGACCTACTTCGGGGGGTAGGGTTATGTCGTGGGGTCATCTGGGGAAAGTGTGAAGCGCGCCACGCAGGCTGACGCACACCTGATTTTTGGGAAGAGGACGGGTGGGGCATGTCCGGGAACAAATTCGATCCCAATATTTATGTTAAATAAAAAAGTCACGAGGGCAATTTGGAGCGCGTACTCAAACCTTGGGAGAGACACCGAAATGAGCTTTAATATCATCGCTAACCCCCCGCCCGACCAACGGCGAACGTGTGTATGTTTGGGGAGCGTGCTCAAACCTCGGGCGAGGTAACTGAGAGGCATTTTCCAGTGGTATCGCCAACACCAACTAGGAAAAAGTTTACCGAAGTACAAAAGTGGGTAGATTATGTAAATCACCCTACTTAAAATGTGTAAGTAAGCGATAATTCCCGTGGTTAGTTCAAAGTTCTTAGTTTGCTGATTTTAGCAATTATGGAATGCGGTTGCCTTCGGAGAACCGCTCTGCAGTTCAATGCCATCAGCAAATCCCAGCTGGATGCACATACTTTTTGGCCAAAGACCTATTGCGGGCTATCATTTAGGTTTTTGCAACCAGCTAGTCAGTCGAGGATTCGAAGGGGTATTACAAATGGCGTAGCGTACCAAGTGTGCTCGTGTCTATAACTTTTTGAGTGGATTGCTTGCTATACTAACATCAGGTCAGGTTCATTCCTGTGCCCTCTGCACAGAATGAATTAGCTTTCGGAGTCGGATAAAACTGTTTGACAACGGCTAATGAGCCAGGAAGTGAAAAGTCAGATGACAGGTGGGGTCCGTGCAAATAAATGCTCTACAAAAACAGTGAGATAATATTTTTAGTTCATAACGGAAAGAGCTAGGAGAATTGTGGCGTTTATCTAAAGTAATGTTTAGACAATCATCATTCCACTTACCCGGTAGCTGGTGGCGAGAACACGTAAACGAGTGCCCAGGGGACCAATAGTATCCTCAATAAACTGTTTTCGACGTTCGACCTCTTGGCTATCTGACACCTTATTGACACCCCACTTGCCGGACTTGCAGGTGGCATCAATCTAGAGTACAGGGAGTGAAGATTGCGCAAATGAAAAGTGGTACGGGCGTAGCAAACAAGGGTTTAAACTTGACAGTATTCTGGGGCTCTTGCCACTAAAGCTTACGCAACACTTGCAATTAACAGAGGAAGGCAAACAGTCACAATGGTTCGAGTCGATAAAATAATCACACACATACGGTGGGTTTTAGAACGCCTACTATTTACGAGAAAGTATGATCGTGGAGTCGAAACGTGGCAACTCCAATCTATCATCGACTTTGTGAGGCTGTATGAGCTAACTTTGAGGGATTCAGCTCATCAGCGGATTCCTCCTACCGGCTCGTACGATTACTCGCAGGATTTTTAGCTGTGAAGATCATGTTTTTTCCAGCAAATTGGATACTATCCAACTTCACAAACAAAAATAAAATATGGCATGTGCCGCTACCAGGCTCGGTCGTTAATTTCGGTGGGGGGAAGCTTTAGATCACCAAATCAATGCTAAGGCCTAATAGTAGTCACTGGTGTATAGATCGGCCGATGTCCTAAATAAAATAATGCGGATACATCATTTAAACGTAACTAGATCAGCGAACAGAACCTATAGCTGTCCTTGGTAGGTGATAGGCAGCCAGACGCCTACAAAGTAAGGTTGACTAATTGCTGGGAATGTGCCCATTCCCTCGACTACTCTGTTAGCATACGCCTAACAGATTGATAGCCTGCGCAAGCGGCGCACCATTTCCAGACCCGCGAACTCCTCTTACGCAGCTGTCACGAGAGCGCGACGTGGCTATCCATTTCCCCCGATCATGATTGGCCCACATCGCTCGATGTCTCCCTCGCGTTCCCTTTTAAAGTACATGCACGCAGTGTCAGACTCGACTTTGCGCTTGCTGGCACTGACGCGCTGTACCGTGCTCTTGTCCAAGTACAGTCTGGCAGACTGGTCTTCTCACGGTCTCTCTACTACGGGCTCTTAAGGTACCGGTTCATGCTGATTACAAGTACCAAGGCGGGTCATAACACTAATGACTAGTAGCTGTTTTATGCCAGCATTAGAGGTCATGGCGGACTACTAAGTGAAAGGAGCAAGTCGGAAAGGACATGCCACAACAGCAGAAAAGACGCTACAAAAGCTAACTTACTTCCAGCTGAAGCCGCGCACGATAGTCACATTCTTCGGCGGCCGTGTTCTCGAGGTGAAGATGAAGCTGGGAAAAGTTAATGATGAGGTCAAAAATCGCACGTAGCTGGCAAATGAGTTCCCGTGAATCAGCATCAAGCAGGCAACGGGAGAGAACGCTGGATAGGAAAAGCTGGTGAGCCTCGATGACGTCATCCAAATCGTTGGCTTGATGGATCTTTTTCACTAAGGCTTCCCAGGCACATTCCAGGGCCTAGGTTACGACAGGAGATACATAATAAGGCCACAGGGCGAGTAAGGAAAAGTACAAATCTATACTGAATGCATGAGGAGAATGAAAATAGGCGATACAAAGGAAGGGCCTCGGAACACCCTGAACGGAGAAGGATTAGAATGGAAACATAAAAAGTCAGATATGGACGTGATGTGTAGTCGGTGTTAGGTGTGCCAGGCATGCTACTGTATTTATTTAAGTAGGTGTTGTTCGGTTGAGTTTTTCCTGGGGTTGGGGGTCTGCGTCCCACCAGTGTAACCCATATTATCAACGTTCCCGTAAGATAAGTTCGACAGGATAGAAGTCCAACCCTGGTTAAAAGCGCATCACCATCGATGGCAATTCTCATCCAATCATACTCACATATTCACTTCACTGGGTAGGTAGTTTCCACCACCAACATGCGGTTCTGCTGAGGCTGTTACACAATTTGAATTTAAGTTACCGGGCCTTAAAACCACGGCAATTAGATACCTACAACAATGAAGACTAATAATTTCAAAATTGCTGTCTAACGGACGAGGGCATGTTACTGCGTGGTCACCACCGTATGCATGCAGTAAGGGAACGAATTTGAGCGGACAAAACGGTCAGTGAAAAAAGACACTACTCAAGAACAATCGGCTGCACATTTATGAGTAAATAGTGCAGCTGAAGACCTACAAAGTGGCTGCATAGTTAGCCAGCCATGGACTAAATACTGGCCACAAAAAGGACAAAAGAGTTTGACTGTAGTCTGCGTTTTTTAAATACTAGGTTAAATAAGAAAGCATGGGTCATGAGGCAAACTATATTAACCTAGAGCGGAAACCATGGATGTGATCAGGCTCGTGGGATTTTGCAAGCTCTTGCAGAGCCTTGTCCAACTCTTGGAATTATCCAGTGCTGATTACCATTACGATTGAAGTGTTCAAATCTAGTTGACCCAATTGTGAAAAAACTTCTGCCGACGCCACAATTTTTTTCCGAAATTGGGTCAACTCAATTAAGCAAATCTGCTAAAACCCACTAACAAATGTTCAAATTTTAAAATTGGGTGTCGATTTGGTAATGGAGTGCACAGGAATACAGCTAGCCGACGAGTCTATTGCTGCCGGTTAATATCGCCCCTAACGAAAGGAGTTGGAATCTGACTGGGTAGGAGAATCAGCACCGGGAGCCAAGGGGGAGCCATAAGTAAAGTGACTGTTAGTAGCCCGCAGAATTACGGAATACACAATCAAACAGTAACTGCCCGGACACAGCCTCAGTTAAGTTAATTTGGAGGAAGATATAGACATGCGTCTTCTAACCACGTATTTGTACAGTGCGCATCACTGCAAAATAAAAGGGCTGTTAAACTACCAATGTTTCGCTGGATGCGAGGTAGAGCATAATGGTAATTCAGTAAAAAAACATTACTAAAATATATTAAGTAATAGTTTAATTCACATTAAAACCCCAATCATAATATGCTCGACGAAACGGTCATCCTTCGGAACATTGACATAAAAAGATGCAAACTGCTGCCGAAAGACAACGAGTAGTCTGTTTGGTAGGGTTTGACGTTTAATGGGAAGATGCGAGTGGACAAGTGGAAAAAATGCAAAGGTTCTCATATACAGGCAGTGGACATTGGCGTCTTCATAAGTCCATCTAACCTTAAGTGCACGCGTAAAAGGGCCAAACGAACTCAAAAAGCTGCAACCGGTTAACAAAATTTACGTT
The DNA here is from genome assembly GCA_036362985.1 of Ligula intestinalis. Taxonomy (NCBI): domain Eukaryota; kingdom Metazoa; phylum Platyhelminthes; class Cestoda; order Diphyllobothriidea; family Diphyllobothriidae; genus Ligula; species Ligula intestinalis. The sequence continues at coordinate 72,653,331 of JAYGXS010000001.1, read as the reverse complement.
AATGGTGTGTGCACCGATCAGGTTACGGTACATGCTCATCCCGTTGGACTTTAATGCTCAAGTAAAGCCCAAGGAGGGAGTCGCGCAGCGACCAGGCATATCTGCTGAAACGAATTTCCACAAAGACAATGGAGACTGCGAGGGATCTACACAGAACTCAAAGGCACAACGGAACGGACATGTGCCGTTACCCAAAAGATGGAAATACCTCTAATATAACTTAATATTAGTGACCGCAACCACTAGTTCAACCGGCCAGTGGTCCAGTTAATATAATGCTAATTTGAGGCGCGGCTGGGGTATAGTATGGTTAGTTGACGAATGTTGGTCAAGAATACCTACTGAAAGAACTTTCTACAGTTGACAAGGGAGACTGCGAAAGACCTACGCAGAAGCCAAGGGTAGTACTGGACAAGCATTTGCCGTAGCCCGATAGATGTACATGGTTATAACACAATGTATCATTAGTGATCGCAACCATTAGTACAACGAGCCGGTGATCCAGTTGATATAATACTAGTTTGAGGCGCGAGTGCGGCAAGTCTGAGGTATAGTACATCAGCTTGACGAAAGTTGACGGGCCAGAAATGGCCATTCGCGTCTGCGTTGTCTCTGTCGGATCTGTGAATCTGGTTGACAAAGCTGGGGGCAATAAAGACACGAAAGGATGGCGGATTGAAGTAGCACGTAAGGTCCAGAGTGTTACCTCGAAGCTGACGTAGTACTGCAGTTGTTGCACGAAGTGACGTATTTCGGCCCCAAGTAGTTGTACAACGTGCAGAACCGGGGTAAGATCCTCACTGAGACCGTAGGGGAGACGAGCCAGGACAAGTTGTTCACGCCAGAGCTGATTCAAAGTGGACTCCATACGCTTTGCGCGCCAGAGGAAATTGAAGGACCGCAAATAGGAGAGCCGGCAGTCGGGTGTGAATATTGTGCTGAGGGGTCCGTCGACAATGTAGTCAAGGGAAAAGACGTCCCAGCCCTCCTCAGCTGCAAGGTAAGAAGAAAATGTAGGTAGGTTCCAAAATTGTAGTGAAAAACGAAAATAGTCTGTTCAGTCAGTGATCGAACACAAGATACACGACATTCCCCTGATTCCCGTTACAGTTTAGTATTCACTAGGAAAGGGGGTATGTATACCAGCCGGCTCTATTTAGTGTCAGTCAATAAAAAATACCGTGAGTACAACTACATGATCTCATAATAATGCGTATTTGCAATACGTGTTAAACTGACAGACATGCAAGTCCTATATAGGTGAAATAACGTTTTTAAACCTAATTCACCAAATCAACCCTTCTGATTACTGGAAATTCAAACAAAAATAGCCAAATATTACCGAAATATTAACGAGAGGCTGTAATCACCATTGTCTGAAGTCCGCCGATTATACCCCAAGCGGATCACGTCTGATGGAAGGAACCTAACAAAGCTGGTAACTGGGCCGGGCGATTCAACATTTGAGCCAAATGCGATTGAAGTATAAGAGGTAACGTTTGGGAGGTTATATCCCATATAGTCTGATCGCATGTAATATAGGCTTCCGTATGCAGCCGGAGGTCCAGATTAAAACACAAGACCCGTAGACTATTCTAGAATCTGATCAGATGTGTCAATACAACTCCTTGTGACCTCCAGTGAAGTCGGTTCCCTAAACCAAACCAATGGAAGAAGAGAGAGATAGAGCAGACTGGAAGAATCGCTGTACTGCGGAGCATGTGCTGAAAACATAAGTGCAAGCAAGTCATTTGAAACAACTGGCAGTCCTGCAGTCAGTTGCCAAAGTGTTAGTCCTTACCTCTTAGTTGGTAATCTGTGTCAGCCCCATCATAGTGGGCCGGGGCCATACACTCAGTGTCTTGCTTCGCGCATACAACATGCCCAACTAACCTGCTAACCTGGTCCTAAGCTTCCTGCGAAGGAGCACCTGGGCGAATAATGCGAGTTAAGTAAAGCCTTTGCACTAGCTTAGTCACAGGCGTCGGCTGAGTCACAACAATGGTGATGAGGTGTACTCTTTACAAAAAAGGAAAGCAGTGGCCGGAAGGCATAGTAACAGACTGCACACCACCGGAGAGTCTCTACGCACTGCATTTTAGGTCGTCGGTAGCAAAAAGAAAGACTATGTAGGCCAAGAAAACTGCCAAGATGTTCAGTAACCACGGACGAAGTTGATACAAGTCGCAAGAAAGTGTCAAAAATGGGAGTTTGTTTGATGTAGTCAAAAGTAGACATGCGTCGATCATTCGCTGCTGACGCAGATGTCATAGCCATGGAAGGAGGATGCACTGAAAAACTGTCGCCATGGAATGAAATCGAACCACCCATCTCTCTAATCCTCGTCGAGTATTACAACAGTCAGCTAGTTAGTGAGTTTACGCTTGCATATTTTGCCTGTTTTCTGAAAGACAAGGACCATAAGAAGCTGAATCTACTTAAAACAGAACATAAATTTTATACGAGAAGTTGCAGAAAGTCGGCAGACATGCTGATCAGTTCTGCTTTTTTGAATAAAAAAGAACCCATGCAGATCAGAAGGGAAAAACGTCAGATGGTTTTGCTCCCCATAACACCCCTCACATTGTACATTCAGCGTACAGAACCAACTAGCAAGAATGTAGGCTAAAACTTGCATTCAAAACGTGCGTGTAAAAATTGGTCGAAGCTGAAAACGGTTCTGTTGGCTCAGACACCATTCGGACTCTAAGCAGCTGCTGAATTTTGTTAAAGATAAAGTAGTTTAATCAAGAAGTAAATGCATCTAGTCCAACTACATGATGCTTACCGAGGCTAGCTAAATAAGTGAAATTATGTTTAAAAATGACCTGCCGTAGTTTTAGAAGGTCGGTGTGTAAGAAAATTCTGGAAAACACATTTAATTTCTGATAGTCCAAAGCCATAGTGTTTGGAGAATTTGATCCTTAAGAGTGACTATGGACAAATAATTATATAACTTGGGATCCAAAAGTCGTGTTCTGAGCCAAGGGCTCTCTAACGCCGTATAAGTGTTACCGGAACGACTGAAACACAGTAAAAGCAGCCCAAACCTATACCTGACAGTATGCATAATACATATCCAGGGTAGCCTCAGACAGGAAGATCACACATGGTGAAGGAAACGACATACGCAGATAGGCCAACTCCCCCACCCGTATAACGAGTTTTTTTTTTCAGAAAAAAACACCCCTCCTTCATCAGTCTCATGATCTGCAGCATTCCTACAAAAAGCGCAAAAGACCAATACAATTGCAGCGGCTGTGATTCGGCGAAACTGATAATTGGAGGGCTTTAAATATTTAACTCCTAGGTTGTTTGGAGTGAACAGCCACCGGTCACTTACTGTCAGAAAGTTCCAGAAGTTGGACGTCAAGACGCTGCAAAATTTCCGGCGCCTCGTACTGGGCATTTGTGCCGCGGATTGCCGATTCCAGAATCTCGCTGAGATGATGACGATGAATTGCGGTTGCGGGTGCGTCGAGCTCCGTTCTAAAGCGGATGCAGATTAGCACGTATGAAGAACAGTAGCAGTGTGTGGGTAGTGGTGGTGGGGGGGGGGGGGGAAGGAGGAGCGAGGCAGCGAGAGTCACAACGGGTGCATTCGGGCTACATCGATGCAGGTGACAGAGGAACAGACAAAAAGGCACAGCCCACGTGAGGTTAATTTCCTTAGGTTTGTTTGTGACTCCCGGTGAGGGCAGTGTGGGGTTTTTGTTTGTACAAATTTCACTATGGAACAATTTAGTGGTAAGGCCATGTTAGAATGACACGACTAAACTTCTGAGTACTATCAAATTGACTACGTAAACACCGGCATCCTCATAAAAGTTCTCCTCATTATGACAGGCACGACTTAATCGCCAAGGCTGTGTGGGGCAGTACGGTGCCACGGAGGATGTGGGAAATCGAAAAAATCTGACGAGCACGAGGTAAGAAAATTAGCAGAGCGTTAACACATAGGAGTTAACAAAAAAACATCAAAAAACACTCCACCGTGGGGGGGGGGGGTTAAGATTACGCACAACAATGTGCACCCACATACAAAATTTAGGCCTGCCAACTTGAACGAAATGCTAATCGAGGTTTTGCTTCAGTTACCTCAAGCTACAAACTTCCTGATGATAAAACACTGTATCTGCTCGGTAAAAACTATACAGTTGGTAAGATAAAGCTCTTCCCAACGGGACAACTGTGAAATGCGCCTTTAAAAAACAGTCAGTAGCACTCCCAGAGTTCAAGTTAACAGATTACTATGCTGCGTACCACGTTGGCTCACTCAACTGTAATTATGCGTCAAACTCGGGCAAGTGGAAGCGGAGCAAATGCATAGTAACACATTATTAGTGATAGCTCGAGGCGTCTGGGCCATTATTCCCATCATATTCACCTTACAGTTTCAAAGAGTCAGGTTTATAAGGATGAAAATGACCGTCTAGGAGTTCATCCGAAAAAGTTTGCGGTTTTTAAGCGTATTTCGAAAAGACAAAAAAGGAAATAATGAAAGAAGTTGCACATAAGGTGACATAACTCATGAAATATGCATAAATTCGCGGAAAAATCTCCAAGGAGGGCGCTGTAGAGTCGGCTCTTCGTTTATCTTATTTCAAGGGAAGCGAATATCATGCCAAAAGTTTCGAAATTCCTTCGAAATCCACATTGATTTTCAGGGAAACGCTTTTATTCTAGGCAAAGCTTTAGACGACCGAGCGGGGGCTCGGACGAAGATTTTGCCTGTGAGGTTGATTAGGAAGATGATTCTGCAGAGAGGGCGCCTTCCAATGAAGCTCGATGGTGGTGTTCTTGAAGTACTTGTCCTTGTGGAACAGTGAGGTGATTCTACAAACTGTGGGTTCTCGTGTTTGTGGGTTTAAATTGGGAGTGAACCAGCGCCTAGCGCTTTAGTACCGAACGTCTGGCATAGAGCTTTGATGATTTGATGTCGCAAGGGCTTGTGAGAGAGGTTTGCATAAATCTCTATTGAAGACTCTTTTGCCGGTCTCGTCGGATATTTTGGACGGTCGATTGAGACGGCATCTCAATTCTACAATTAAGCCATCCAGAATTTGCGCTTTAGCCACGAGGAGTGGTGTTCTGTCGGAACTGAGTAGCGACGCCGGTCTCGTGGCTGTGCGGCCATGGAAAAGACAGAGAAAACATTGTTGATACATTACTATTTCCAATTCGGTTGATAAACTTGAGAAGAGGCCACCTTTACAGCCCGAGCCCCCAATGGTGCTAACTAACGACTGGTGCAGCACAATTTTTAGTTTATGGCCACTGATTGATTAGGGTCATCTAACTTTATTCGACTGGTGAAGAGCCTCTGGAAGATTTTAAAAAGACAAACCTTCTAATAAGGTCACACGGTCAAGAAAACACGCGGAAGGCCCAAAGGGTGCTCTCATTAACATAATGCGAGTAAGTAATGCATTCATATACAAAAGTCAACTTACTGCAGGAGGTCCATTAGCCGCTGGATGAAATCACCCTGGCCTAACAGAAGGAACTGACGACACGCCTAGATAAAAAAATGTGGCTTAAGAACTTATTTACATGATTGCAGGCGAAATAAGGAAAAATTGATAAAGCAAAAATGTGCCAGTTACGTGGTTAGCCACTGAAGTAGATGGTTCGACTTGGATACAAAGACAAATTATGTCCTAAAGACACCTACCAGGACAGGCGGTTGCCCGTAGAAAAGGATGAATCCGGCGCGCACTTGTGATAGTGACCCAGGCGAGAGAAAAGAATACTCCAAGAGCTTCAGTCAAATGCCTGAGAATAGACCTAGGCACCCCTAAAGACTCTTCTATGGTATATTCATGTATCGCGGTTTGCCTCGAGAGGGAGAGCGAGCTGCAAGCTTAGGTGTCGAAATAACACATCAGGCTAATGATAAGGAGTCACTACGGACGACTCAGATACTGAGTAACAATGCCGCCAGCGTACAACCCATTTCTATTTGTCCGCAAAACAACGTATTCAAAGGTTACACTGAAGTTTGAGGACATCACATTCACAATAATCAAAAGAAGCACGACAACGTGGACACTACGCCTAGAATCCCCGTCAAAGTCGGGTAATTGTTAATATGCACTCAGAGTTACATTATGTTTGGTGCGAAACCGCTGCGTCCACCTCTAAACTAACTGTGAAGTTGCGTCAAGAGGAAGTGTCTTCCTCGGCTCCTCTGCTGCAAGTGTGATCGTTGAATCGCCAACTCTCAAACAAATTCGTCGTTATAGACCGAAAAACCTTGACGTTTAAACCCACAAAAGTAAATTTAACATGATCGCACCACACAGGTTAGTCTGTCTTTCCATTCGCAGTAACGCTAACGCTGAGATCAGAATGGACTGGGCGTCCGGGATATTAGATGCGAAATTTCTAGTCACCTGTACACCGCTTCTGTGCGAAGGTCTCCACGGTCTTCCTTAGTTGGCTATCTTCGTACCATAATGATCCTGTCACCGATCGCAACAGCTGAACCTAGCGGCCTAAACATTCACCCTTCGCTCGACCCGCAGTGGACTGTTGACGATATGGACGGATGTTTCTGTTTTTCCAACCTTGTCGGCGGACTCTGCAATCAGCAAGGAAGTATCAGGCCGCATCTTCCGCACTTGGTGCTGATCTCGGTGACCTCTGCAATGCCCCCTTCCCCAAGAGCGGACTTTTTTTCCAAAACCCCACACCTCCCCAACAAGAGAGCCAGTTTTTCTCCTAAAAAATCCCAAGGAGTTTTTTTCACTGTCTACTCAAGTTAAAAAAAACGATGCACCACCTCATGGCTCAGGACTACTGGCCTCGCCAACAAACTGAGATACCATTTTTTTGCTACTACGACACACATATACAAATAGGGAACTGAAATGCAATCTACCCATATACCCCTCAAATAAACTGATATTGAATACTTGCGGCGTTGTGCTGTCGCCCACAGATTAACTTTCGGACCTGCAGCACCTGAATTCCAATAACCACCAGTGACTCATTTCCCTCGCCCCAAAAATTGCTCCACTTTCTACGCGTAGATAGCCTTGGAATTGAATTAAATGAACACTCCTAAAACATCACATGACTAAATCCCTTCAGTCACCTCTTTTAATAAATAAAATAGACAAATGAGTCCAGTCCAACTACAGGAGTGGGTACGGACGCAGGCTTAATAATACAGGGTTCGATAGTGCCAGACACTAGAAGCTGCCTACGGATACAGGAATTTACATGGAGAGAAAAGCTTCACTCTGGAGGGGATACAAACCACCGACAGTACCACTGAGCTGCCTCTGTGAACTGTCAAAAATTGTAGATCACCTTGTCTCCAACTAGCAAAAGGAGTTTAATTTACGCTACGCCAAATAGTTACTGGAAATTTAAGCAAACCCTTTTAAACGTAGCTCATAGACATCTGTAGAGACTAAAGTTGATTCAGTGGGGTTTTTTTTAATCCAAAGCAATTTATCAACATGCTACTTCGAAAAGTTCATAAATTCATAAACTACCTCAGCACAAATACCCCGGACTTAATTAATATGTTTTTTTGTTGGTTAACAAAACACCTCTGCCCAGATATAGGCGTCGTGTGCTGACCGTAGCGTGTTTCGAGGACTGGTCCAGTTAACAGTTGGCAAGCCGTGCCAAGTGCGTGTCGCCGAGCCCATAAGAAGACAGACTGCATGCAGTGCACATTGCATGCAGTCGGGAATTTCTCGCCACTGCAAACAATTGGCCGAAATGAGGGTGTAACGACAGCTTGGGTCAGAGTGCGATTTAAAGATAGGGCCGTATACGCAAAACCCTAGCTACCACTTATACAACAGCAGCAGGGCTGTGTTCTTAGGGGGAGGGGGGGTTAAAACCGTAAGCAAATCTTGCGTCGATATACTCCCAACTGCTATGTAGATTGCGGCTGTCAGAACCCAACGGCGCAGGCATGAAAACATGTTAGGTGCAAACGTAGTTTTCAGACCGTAACCGTACCGCTTGCGACAAATTCGGATGGCGGTACCGTCGCATTCAACATACCTTTAAGTGTTCCATAAAGTGGTACTGGGAGAGGAGAATTTCAAGGAGTCTCTTGCTGGTGTGTTTGTAAGCCGTTGATATCATGAGGTTGAAGGATTGGGAGAACTCTTGGGCAAAAATAGAGTCAACTAGAAGGAGAAAAAAAGTAGTGTTACATGATTTGCCGCAACCGAAAGGCAAGAAACCACTGTAGGAATGCAGACCCCATCACCTCACATCAAACTCCCGGTAAAACCGTAAAAAACGTAAACAAAATAATAAGCCATTACGCCGTCTTCGTTTTTCTCTTTACCCAAAAGGCTTACCATTGAATTGCAGACTGGAGATGGTAAAAAAGATGCAACGACGTAAAAATCCGTGCTAACCAATAGAATAAAGGGTGCAGTGGGAGAGCACATAGACTGGCTTTTTTCTTCTGCGATCACAGTTGCTTGTTCTGGAGTCTCAAAGGGCAGTGAGCGTTTCCGACCCCCCACTCTTAAAGAATAAAGTGTGAATTTGTGGCCAGCATGTACGTAGCTAGTCACTGCACTCAAGCCAATCATCAATCAGTTCAACCCTGTCTTAGCACTAGATGGGATGGACGCGGTCTCACTACAAACAAATTAACGCGTGAATCAGCTCTGTGTCCTAACCTGGGCCGCGGTGGTCTTAATCGCTTGTGATGGACGAGGTATTGGTGAGAATGTAGGGGCTCACGAAGGAGCTGGCATCGTGGACTTTACGCCAAAGGACAGAAAACGACTCGTCTCTCTATATTATTTTAACCTGCTCTGTACAACTTGAATTCCGACATAGGGCTGGCCGCATGTTTATGTTTAAGCGTGATTCCTAAAAAAGGAGCCTAGTCGTCTGGTATAATCCCTTAATTGTAGCGACTCCAATCTTCCCAAAAATGGCTAAATGCTGATGCTTCGGCTAGCGGGTCGTAGCTCACCTAGTCACATTGTATGCGCTTGTCAGGGCTGGCCGCTTAACAGTAATTGCTACCGAGAGTGAAGGTCGGCTTCCCTAAAATTAGGCTTCCTGTTACCGTTGTCTCAGCCTATAGAATGTACTTTAAAAATCAGGAAGATTCTGCATTCATTTAGCAGTTTATTAGTCACCGAGGTGCACAGTTCATCGCATACTGGTCTAGCGGGTGGTGTATGCTGCTGTCTGCGGTAAAACAGGCAAGGATAAAAAACGACGCAAAGATCCTTCAACTCTACTTTTTCCACGCTTCCGGAAACATTCCCAGTGAGGATTTTATAGAAAGGGTTTTGGAATATCTAGTTAGGCTGCTGTGTTAATAAGATGAAAACGCGGGGAAGAGGACCTGGAGAAATCGGACTAAACTAATTATTCAAGAATGGCAAATATAGCAGGCAGAGGGAAATGGATTTGGGTTCTGCAACATTGCTGGGCTGTTTAAGAAGCCTATCAAAAAGGTTTAACAGATAAATGCATACACACAAGCTTACTCTCTTTCAAACGAGTATTCTTGATAGCCTCAAGTTCTTTTAGATTCTGCGATTCACCACAGACATGCATCAGGAAGTTGACTGACTTTCCAATTAGGAGAATCTGAAAGATGAAAGGAGAGCATGTGCTTAATACCTCCCTTGTGGGGAAAGAGATTCGTGAGACCGGGTTCAATACCTACATACTAGCGATAGATGAGTGATGAGCGAGAATGCGGTTTGATGCTGCGGGAAGTTGAGTATCACTTAAAACCTAACTCGCGCTCAAGACACTGCATCAACCTGTTTGGAGCAAAGCTTGGGCATCAACAAAATAGATGGCCGAAGTTGTCGCGTGCAAAACCGGGAGTTGTTAGTTGCTTACGAACCTGTCTGGGCGCTCGACCGACACAAAGCTTCATCATGGGACTTTCAAAGGCTGCAACAATCGCCTGTTGGTCTGCGTCATCCGTACAGCGACAAAATCAACCCAGCTTAGCCAGCATGCTCTTCCGATCACTTCCGTGGAGGACAAGAAGGCTTGTAAGCGCATATTCACATCAGCTATGCTTATTGCAAATATAAGATGCATGCCTTACACTCAGATATTGTTACAGTAATAGGTACTACCTTGCTTATTCATTAGAACTGAACCACTAACACAATTATAGGATATAGCAATTTTGGTTTATTACATAACATATTAACCTCCTATGAGACAGGAGATGTCCTCATAAACCTCAAGAGAGGGAGTTAAGTACTGGAAACAATATAATATTAGCCAAAAAAAGACAAGTGGCCAAATAATCCTCGCTATAGGTTGCGGCTGCATACTAGGTCCCGATCTTAAACATTCAGTAGTCCTAGGTGAGCGCTGTCCACCGAACGCTAGACCCAGTGACCACAAGAGATGACCCTCCTATGGCCCGGACAGACAAAACCCCTAGATGCCATGTCAGGTAATCGGTATTTCTGGCACTTAGTTCAGTCGCCGAATACTGTTTAGGCATTAAGCAGGCCGTTTTCATTGTTATCCCTATCTGGAGCCGACTCCAAACGTGCATAATTATATGCTATTTGGATCAAATACAGTAACAGTTTTCTATGGACTTAACGAACTAAAATTGCTAGTATCTTCAGCATCACAATTAATGCGCTTTTACTGCAGCAATGTACTGTCATACTGTTGTCCTCTACTGCCGTACCCGAAAGGTACCTAACTGGCATACTGTTGTCCTCTAAAGCCTTACTTCAAACTCTAATTGGCTGTCACTTAATTACCCAGTTTTTAAACTATTGTACCCCTTAATTCATGCAGTCGAGTCTCTTAGTTTAGACTTTCTTGGCTTTCATAGAGCAGTCGAGTCCTCAAAGCTCAGTCCAAGCTTTCTAGCCTATTGCAGTCTACAGCAACACTGTTGTCCTCTATTACCGGTACTTTTAGCCCACCTATTTAGAAAGATGATGGTCTGACCTCCGACAAATGGTAGCGTCAGAGCTAGCACAAGTTCTACTACACTTATTACTGGCATGTGGAGATATGAGCCCAGAATTGACTTTAATCACTACTCTACAGACGCTTTATTATTGTCCAAATGCTAATCAATATTACATCCCACAGATTGGGAGTGCATACTGGGTGCGACTCCTAAAAAGCACACACATGCAGTACTAATAGCATACTGAGTACTGGCCGTACTTGAACTAGCACTTCTAGCATAGACATGTAACTATATCGGCATCTTCTTAGTGCTTACAGTTCCATGGATAGGAATGAAAGTGCGGAAACCATGACAAACGCAGCCTTGCTGATGACCCCAAGCATTCACTTACCCGAAATAGGTAAACCCAGATTCACACTCCCTGCTGAGACCAAGGGGATATGAGCCCTAGCGTTGGCTAAATCAGCGCCACCTCTAATGAATGGTGGCGTCAGTGCCAGCACCAGTAGTACTAGACATGAGCCCAGTGCTAACCTTAATCAGCGTCACTTATGACTTGCACAACAGTCAGTACCAGTACCAACAAGTACTATCACTAAGCTACACCCTAGTATGTAGTATTAGAAGAAATCAGTACCAGTCAGGGTTTACCTAAATTTGGCCAGACACCTACTATAGGTGAGTGAGGATAGATAGCACAGTAGCACCCGCGCAAAGTCTACTGTGACTTAGGACTAAGTTAGGCGGTTGTATTGGCTTGCAGTTGATACAGCAGCCGCGTCGGATCCCGTCTAGTCTTCGAGACTCATTGGAGAAAGTGAAGAGTGCGGAGCCGCTAACTACGTCCTCTATCACTTTAAACTAAGCCCTGAGGCCGTTACCTCCTGTTGGTGCACTACGTTGATATCATCGAAACCGATGGTCAGACACACACACACTAGCGATAATTAGGGCCAAGAAAAACCATCCAAAAAGCTCTGTCTGTTGTTTAAAGTCAAAGTGGCAGGAGTTTCCTTGGTAGCGCACGGGCAAAAGAAGCTCATTTAGCCCCACTCATATACCCCTACTCCCAGTATTTTGTCCTGCGAAAACGGTTGTCATAGAGTTTTGTGAGGTGGGGAAATAGGATAGGCAGAGAAGGAAATTTTAAGAGGTAAGTGTAAAGTGAAACAATTTAGTCGAAGTTGCTTCCCGCAGCCGCTGAGAGCAGGTTGTTCTACATGTACATTGAAAGTTTGCGCGGCGCTTCGCGCCACGGACTATACTAATCTAACTCCAGAACGGTAAGTTGGATCACAGGTAAATTGAAGTAGACGACCTTCTAACCACCATTTCAATTTTTCGGGAAATTCAAGAAACCTGCAATTTGATAATCGGGTTTTTCCGCAATAAGTTAAATGATAATCCAAATTAGGAAAATCTGCAGATATAAATCAATAACACATCTAAATACAGTAAAATGAAATGCATTAAGCATTTATTCAAGTATATTCCACTGCGCATCCTAATTTCCCGCCCATAACCACCGCTTTCGTAGGAAAACATGCAGAAATTCATTGAGTAAGCATGTAAACATAAATAAGAACAGTCGTGCGCTACCAAGGAAACTCCTGCCGTCAAAGTTAGTTTAAAATGCAAATTGTTCTTCTTAGGTCTACGAATGCTAAGCTAACCTAATGCATGGCTAGGAATAACGCCAAGTGCAGATGATGATTTTGCAGCACAGCTACATTTAAGCGATTAATTTCTTACAAAGGTATCAAGATAAAATGTTTGCGGAGAACGTAGTGAAGATAAGTAAACGATGTGACCCTAGCCTATTGCCGCAATTAACTGTTAACATAGGATAAGCATGAAATATTTGGAAGAAAAGATGGGAAGCAGAAACAGTGGCAGGCCTAAGCTAATGGCTGCAAGCAAACTGTTTAAACGGTACACAAATCCTATGATTCGTATGTTAAAGGCTTGTAACCGAAGAACATAAATTTCTATATAATGGCAGTGGTCGAAAAATCGTCCTATTAACAGAGTTTCGTGAAGATTGTTTGCCAATGGATATCATTTCCAATTCACAAATGATAGCAGCGTAAGAAACCAGATTTGGATAAACGGAAGATACTAAAAAACCCGATTGCCTTGAGGATGCTTTTATTGGATACGGGTCCACTGCAATAGCTTAAAAGACGTCAATAAAAAATAGCCAGCTAGTTAAACCATGCATACTGTAAATCTACTTTTTTTTTCTCGAATGTCTGTTGACAGAACGAAAATTCTAGTAGTCTAAGGCAGACAGTATTGCCGGAAAGAACGAGGGATACTGGTCAGTCATACTCAACCCCAAGTGGTGCACCACCCAAGGCTCGAACGCGCAACCCTTTCGACCCGAGTCTAACATGCTAACCACTAAGTCGCGAACTCGTTGACTTTTCGGTTTAGGTCGGGAGATAGTGAGACTGATTGATGAACGTTCACCGGCCGCTAACGGCACCCAATTGTCCTGCTCTGTCTTGGGTTCCATTTATCGAGCCCCGACAGCAGCCGTAGTTGGCTAGTAGTCTTAGGAAAATGGTATTGCAGGCAAACACTATCCGCCTAAGGCTACTAGTCGCTACGGCTTCTGTCAGGGTCCGAGAACGAAAATCGACTTTATGTATATTTAGTCGAGTTGAAGTATTCAGTCTTCCCGCATTCATTAACATAGTTTGTTGAGTATTTAATAAAAGTTTAAGGATTACCTACATGGCTACCCTACACAGCACATGGGGATGGAAACGCCCCACCCGAGTATTAAAAGTGGCTCTACGCAGTATTATAGGAAGGGTAAACGCTCCCACGTCCTAGCCCAGACACAAGCGCTTACATAAACCTAAACCGTGACTCTAATGTTACCCCTAACCCTACTCTAAGCCCTTACCCTACAGTTGACACTAACGCTTATGTAAGCCTCAAATTTATCTTAACGCTACTTCTAGCCTCAACGCTAAACTAACTCCCAAATCTAACAATAAATATAAGCCTATATAGTCTGTAAGTTGGTGAAAACGCATTTGTAGTGCGGCAAATCCCCTTCTCCGGTGCTGTTTAGGGGGCTACAGAAGCCCTCCTTGTCAATAGTGTCAACGAAGTGTACGTAAGCGATTCTGGTAGACTTACCTTTTTTGCCTGTTCCATGCTAATAAATTTTGGCAGCATGGACTTTCGAATGCTATACTTGTCGTACCAGAGGCGCTCATTGCTGACCGAGGGGTTCACAGCCACAAAGAACTCCTGATTGGGATCGTTGAGTTTACCGTCGTAGATCCATGCAGCGATCATCTCGTGCAGGGCTCGAGTCACATTGACCAGCAGATGACGCATGACGGCGCGCAGGCTGGTGTAACCGTGTTCTGCGAAGGTGTACACCTGTGAGGCCAGTGCGCCGCCTTTTTTGCCCTGGCAGGCGTCACACAGAGCCGCCATCAGCTTCAGGCGCCGTTTGGGCTCCTGCAGCCAGAGGATGAGGCGGGTGAGGGTGAGCGGCTGACGCATCAACTGCTGCTGGCTGTTGTCTCCGCTGGAGGTGATTAGCTGGCTGTTGAAGGCGGACATGGAAAGGGGAGCGCCGAAGCTGGAGGGAGCAGGCGCACGCAGGGTATCTCCACTCTCGAGGATTGGATCCTCCTGGGGGCCCGCTACACCCTGGTCACGATTGAGGTGGGCCTGCGAGGGGGGGGGGGACAGAGAAGAGGGGACTCTGGTGATTATTTTGCCCGTACAATGATCGTCTTCAATGAACGTACACAATTGCAGACGAACGGTGGATCGTGCCATTAAAACTATCAAGTGTTCAACCCTACATCGACCTACGCTCAATCCCTACATGATGCGAAGAAATTTGGACAGAACAACTTACGCAGGGGAAGAGAATAAAAATTCGTTCTGTTTACGCATAAAATTACCGGCCTGGGGAAAGAAATGTTTCCGATCGCCGAGATGCCCCAGTTCGAGGACCGCATAGTCCGTTTGATTTATCCCCTAATGCGTCCGACCATATTAAAACCATCTAAAGCATAATACATTATTATTTGATTAGTAATCTGCTGAAAATGGTAGGTGAAGCTTACGAGGATGCAGTGTGATGGAAATCCTAATTGGTGTACTCCGACTGCCTTCTGGGATACAACGAGTCATTCACTTCACAAGTTCTCAAAACCGTTCTAGCATTAGCAGCCGATAGTGGAGTGTTGAAGAGAGTAATCTGAACATACGCACCGCATGGAGTTTAAATGAAACAGTCGAAGAAACGACCTTTAAGAGCAATTTTTGATAAGAGGCATCACCTTAGCAACCCTCTAAAGGGGACCTACGTCGTTTATCTGACTACCTTCATGACGGGCAGTAAAATCGGTACAATAGGCGTTAGAGAAAACATTGCAAAAAGGCAAAGGTTAGAGCTCAGACGAGCACTCAATAAACCATCAGCAGCTCACCTCTGGCCGTCGACCAGATACATTCGTGCGGTCTGAGTTATAAAGATTTCCTAGGATTGGCAGGTTTCATTCGATCTTAGGTCAGACCAAGGACTTAGATAGTCCTCAAATTACCTTAGGCGGTTAAGTAGCTGGAATGGTTATACATGTTGTAGGGGTAGATCAGTGTAGACCCTTCATTTTTAGGACAAGGCGCTCCTTCGACGTGTGTGTTCTACCGTGAGACCGAATTACAATTTGGGTTATGACTCTGTATTGTTTTTGGCTACGATGCAAGTCAGTCGGGCAGCATTTTTTTTTGACGGCGCCAAAGATGTGCTTTACAAATAAACCTTATTATTATTATTATTATTTCATCCGCAGCTTCCCTGCAAGTTAGGACTTGAATAAAGTGTAGGTAAAATTTAGAACTACGCTCTGTATACGGGTCGGGCTGTGGTTAAGCTCAGGGTTGCGGTTAGGTTTTGGGCGAAGGTTACTTTCTGAGTTAATTCACTATCGCAAACAGTGGCGACACAGACAAATTTTGCACATTTTGAAAGAGGCTATAGAGAAGATGACGACGAATCCGCAACGGATGTCGAAACATCAGGCGAATAAACGTTTTGTCCCAGCGAAAGAGGCAATTATAGCTTCTCTGTACAAAAGCAAATGAAACCACCAAATCTGCAACCACCAACGCGGAATCTCTATTCTGTTAGATTTGAATAACTCATTTGACCCACTCGAGAAAAAACTCGGCGGCCTTGGTGAGGTTTGAACCCACAGCAGAAAGTTGGAGACTTTATTAAAGCAAACCCTCTAGATGTTATCCTCAATCTTGGTAAATCGCTTAAGCACATGCATTGAGAACAGTGACGTCTTCCAAAATCATAATGCGGATTTACAATTACTGTCTCCACCTAACGCCCTAGAAACGTGCGCGCCACTCTACTATTTCAAGGCCGGGGGAGGTGGGGGTAGTATGAGCATGGGACTAAAAATACAGTCAAAGCTTTCAAGCCAAGTGCAAAAACGTACCTCCAGAGTTGCGACCAGGCGATAGTACTCACTCAGCTGTTCCTCTATGGCAAGCGCAAGAGCGAGCATGAGTTTTCCACTGGTCTTGTCATCGCGAACGCCATCAACAAAACGCCGAATACGATTGTGCAGCCAACCACATTCGCAGATGCGTAGGATATTGCTTTGAACGGAGGGTGATAGCATGAGATTATTGGGAGGCTGTGTAACGGAAGAAAGAGGGTAGAGATAAGCACAATAAAGAGCTATATTCAAAGGAGAAAAACAAAACCCGAAGACAGATTTGTACGCTGGTTCAAAGAAAAAACGGGCGGAACGAGTAAATTTCCACTATGCACAAAGAATATGGATGGGGCTGTAGCAAAAAGCTTCCAAGTACCGACAGTTCTATGATCAGTCGACAACACTCTCTCCAGAAGTGAAACCGTTCTTAATTCAGCCGGGTGGTGAGTCGTAGAGGCACGCTCGAAAACGTTCAACACTTCTGTGGAATATGTGTTCCTAACCGAAAAGTGAGGTCCGGTATTTGGCATTGGCCCTCAGAACCAACGGCAAGGGGAGGCATACCAGTCTGATTCTCTATTATTTTTATACGACTTCCCGGGAGCTGTCTGGAAAATGTGGCAGGGTAATTTCCCTTCAGGCGAGTAAACCACCGCATAAATAAAATGCTGACTGAGGAGATGGCGTTCGCATTCCTCGATGAGACCTACGAACAGACTATACAAGAGGGCAGCACGTCCAAGGCAAGCGTTTAAAGGGAGCAATTCACCCAATGAAAGCATAAAATTCGCCCATAAAAGCCGGAATGCATGCGGTTCTGTGTCTACTCACTAGCTATGGTATTTGATGTGTTAGGCTAAACTGGGGACCAGGTTGGAGCACGGTACGCGTAACTCCATGACAAATGCAACGTATGGGGGTACGTAGTGGCGTAAATATGCATGGGCTCCTGACCACGCCAGCCACTTGCGCCCAGACGAAGCATCCTGTGGCTGACCGGCTCGGACAGTAAACTGGTGCATGAAACAAGGATGACGGATTGAAGCGGGCCCTGAGAAACTAACCTCACGGCAATTTAGAAGATTCTTCTTCATCAAAAAAGCTGACTAGATCGAACCTATCACCGCGCGGTAACAGTCGTGGATTGGAAGGCTACCAACGGACAGCTGAACAAGTTTGAAATTCTCCACGTTCCTTCCCTAGCGAAAATCCTGTCCAACCTATAGATGATCGTCTCCCTCTTGCGAAAGTTGTCCCCTTTCATCTGAGCCACGTGCCCGTGAATTCTTTCCTCCAATAAAGCGGACAGCCCCCCTCCCGTTGATTGTTTTCCGGTGGTTGTCCCCTCTCAGACACACACCCTCTCTTAAGACTGGTTTTGTCCTGCTTGGCGGTGTCGAACGTGCAGCGTTCCCTTGTCCAAAGTCGGGCTATTTGGCCGAATCCCCTTGTTTTTGATTGCGTGTATCCATTGCTGAGGCTTGTACTTTGTTTACCCTTTACTATTTGTTGAATAGTCCCCTACCACATTGACAGTGTGTCGTAGCCCTTGGAGTAGCAGACCTTGGCCGCTTTGAGGCGGGTGGGAACGCGACTAAGACGCGTCTGTTTGACGCATGCATTACGGCTGGGTACAGGTCCGGAAGAGTTAAGAAACACGAAATAGACTGGGCAATCTGTTTCTCCAAGGGCGGTGTCAGACTGTAATTACTCCTTCCGCGTGTGGCCTCTGTGAAGTACCGCCTAGGGAAGACACGATCTACGACATTTTTTGCGAAAACTTGGTACTGTGCTGAGACCAGGTTATATATAGCGCGCGCGTAGACGGGCTATTTATATTCGCCAATCATGACACCAATCTCTGCTTCCGGTCGCCCTAATTGTCTTGCCGCCAAGGCAGATTGAATGAGGGATGAGGGCGTGCTTCATAAGTCTGCTATCACTATAAGCTAATTCATGCACAGATCACCGTCCCGCACCCATCAAGTCATGGTAGATATCATTGTCCATGACGGTAGAACTGTCATTCACTATTTAGCAAGGACTCTGTTACTTAACTAGGTTTTTAACGGGATCTCAAATTGCAATGGGAGCAGTGTATACATCTTGATTTCAGTCCGTTAAGACGGAATTTTTAGGACAACTAAGGAAACAATAAGCAATAAGGTTACTAATTAGGCTAGAGTTGCAGCCCAACTTTTAACTCAGAGTTGGAACATTTTAACCCGTTCAGTTGGCAAACGTCCAGCCATGACTTCTGGTTTTTCATAGTGTCAAATCGCCCTTGGTGGCTTATGGGACGGAAACAAAGGTCATAACCGAGCTGGCAAAAAGAGGCTGCCCTTTCGGTATTTCTTCGGAGATAATGATTGTTTTTCGCCAAGCGACCGCCTTCGAAGTCTCCAGGTCACGTGTTTCTCACATATATTCCATCGGCAAACCATAGCGGCCCTTTTTAAGAAAACTAAATTATAAGGATAGCTGGTGACAGTTGAAGTACTGGCTCTGGTTTGAGGTTATTCAGGAAAATGTTCGCAAAAACAAACAATTGCAGCATTTGATTGAGTAAAAATGCCGGATAAGAATGATGACACCTACCACAAATGCATCCAGGCTCGGGTTGTACTGAACAAGCGTGCCACTGGCCCCAGAGAGACATAAAATAACCTCCCTTAACAGTTCCTGTTCTCCCAAGGAAGTTCGAAGGTCCACTTCGGAGGCTGACAAAAAAAACGGAAAAATAAAGTGCTCGATGAAATAAGCAAATCTAATTTCGCTGTGCGGGCATGCGACGGTAATTTCATGTAGAAGAAACTTTCTAGAAAAAATTAATTTAAAGAATTATTAACATGTTGACTATTGGAAGTACAATTTCACACATCGAGGAGGCATTTACTACAAAACGGAGGCAGACGGTACTCCGAGATAAAATATGACAGAGCACTCGACCGAGAGTTAAGAAGCGCGCCAGCTGCTTCCGTGTGTAAAAACGGAACTATGTTATTACTACCTCCAGAGCTAAGGCGTTGTTAAGTTGAAGTGGCAGGCCCAACAACAAAGAAGGAAGTCGTAACCTATACTAAACTAAGACCGACACACCAGACAAGAAGATACCGCAGGCAAAATTAGTGAACTAAGAGATTTATAGGGATACTTTATTTTCAAAAAGGGTTTTCGAGGTCCAATCTTGACCTAAAACGATCCC
Source organism: Ligula intestinalis (assembly GCA_036362985.1). Lineage (NCBI taxonomy): Eukaryota > Metazoa > Platyhelminthes > Cestoda > Diphyllobothriidea > Diphyllobothriidae > Ligula > Ligula intestinalis. The sequence continues at coordinate 72,633,722 of JAYGXS010000001.1, read as the reverse complement.
AAAACATGAAATAAAAACTTCCCGAGCATATTGGATAGAGTTCGTATGGGATGCGCGCACATTGATGATTTTTACTGTCTTTGCGTGGGCCCAAACAACCTGTTATCGGAAAGGCAGGGTCGGACAAGACCATTACTTCGACCATCTTACTAACTTAAACAACATTATCTTCTCTACTATGAATAAGTCGAACGACTCTGCTGAGGTAGCACACTCGACAGCCGCTTTGGGGGTCGTTTATATGGAATAAAATGATTCGAAACAAAATATTTCGCCGGAGTACTCGCGAAACACTTCATCAAATCAGACATAACCAGGACAGAAAGATGGTACAGCAACGTTTTGAGAGGGGAGAGCATGTTGCTCGGCTTCTGAATGGGCCTCCTCTGCTGAGGTCTACCTTCATGACGCCAACCGTTTGCTTTATAGTTGCAACATCGAAATGCTCAGCTTCAAGTGTTGCTCGATGCAACCACATGAACTTTGCCACAAATGTTGGGGAGCAGTGATGGAACCTATGAAGGGGAATACGCGCGCGTCACACCAATCTCCAAGGTAGTAAAAGGACCGCTCTCGAAGTACAAAAATAAGTGAAGCTTGCCACCTGGCGAGACCGTCTGGATCAGTACCTTCAGATTTTGTAAATACGATCACACCAATATTGAGGTCAGCAGCCAACTTCCGCTTATTTCATAAATCTGACTTCTAAAATAAACCGTACTATATGATGTCGTGTTAGCAAAAGTATTACTTATAATGAGGGCCTCGGTAGACTTGAATACTTCAAATGACTCAAGTGTGAAAAATTCGGCAGCTTTCATGGGTTTTGAACACACACCAGCAAGAGTAGAATTGAGTATAGCCAACGCTCTAGCCAACTGAGCTACGAGGACCTCACCAAGAGCCGTGAGTTTAACCATATTTGGGTCAATTTACCCGCCCAGCCTACTGCAACGTATGCAATACACCAATACTGATGCAGTAAGCTGACTGCCCGAGCATGATCTCCTAATCGTTTTCATCATACCCCAAAGAAGACGACGAAGAAGTTTCAAGGACATGGACCGAGTTATATTGGGTCTGACGTTTCGGACACGCGTTTGTTTCCATCGTCAGAGTAACGTGGTGGTTGTTCCTGTTTGCCGGGACTGTTTCAGCCTTGTTGCATGCCTGTCCGAAACGTCAGTCGCAATATAACTTGGTCCATGTACTTGAACCTTCTTCTTCGTCTTTTTTGAGGGATGATGAAAACGATAAGATATCTGGACCTCAAATCTTTGCTCATGATCTTCTAAGTAATCAATCTAGAATCCATCAGCTAACTACCAGGAACACTAGAACGAGGACCAAACTTCGACTGAGTAGTGGAGGAAAATAAAGTTTTTCGGCGTATCCGCCCTTCAGCAGGTTTCAAAATATTTTACCAACTTTTTGATTATTTGAGGTTTAATCCTTACTTGCGTTGCACTTGTGTTTAGGGCTTTCAGATTATATGGTGTACGTTTTTCCCCTAAGGGGATATCGTATTTTTCTGTACCATTAGGAAGTAGTCGCCAGCTACCCACAACATTTTGTAATGCATGCGGATCAAGTTACATACAAAATGCAGTATTCATGCACGTGGGGATACTGTCTATTGCTTAACAATTTCTAATGAGCACAAACATTTTTTTGGATACGACAAATATTCTTCTCTCAGGTATAAAATTTAAGGGACACACTTTTCTCCAAAAGCACCAAAGAGTACACTATGAAATTGAGGATTTCAAAAATGCTCAGTCGACACAAATTCCAATTCTGTGTTAAAACCTATTGACAACAGTGTGCAGAGAAAAAAGAACCCTGACTGCTGCAGTGAAATAATGTTGGTAAGAAATTTGGGAACCCACGTTTAACCTCAAGTTTGCGGAGGCAGTGATCCGGAGGGAAAAAAAGTAAAACTACTAAGTTGGATTAGGAAGCAAAAGGCGCACATGCTCAACATTGGCCGCCTAAGCACAGTGGCCCAAAAGAGTGTAAACCAGACAAAACAGAGGAAAATATAAGTAGATGACGAGTAGTACCTTTACGAGAACTGGGCGGCCCAGGTCCCCTGCGACTGCCCGTGCCTCTTTCTATAGTGGCAACAGATGTGTGCGGCGGACCCCAAATGGACACTGAGCTGCTGTCTCCAGCCGCATATCCATAACTTGAGGAAGGTTTGCGAGGCCCTTCCCTCCTCGCCTGGCTAGAAGCAAAAGTATAAGCGGATGCTGAGCGTAAAATGAGATATTAACTTTTGAGCAGCATATGGTAGTGACTTTTAAAGCATTATTGCGCAATATTGAGCTGGGCACGTCTGCCTAACCGACAAAGACCAAGGAGATTGGAATAGTCATTTCTGACTTAATGGCCATTATTAGCCAACCATGCCCAACCCCAGGTTTTACAACCCTCGAGGCTTGAACCCGCCGCCTGTTGATTAGAAATCCAAAGTCCCAACCATTGAGCCGCGGGCTTGTTGTTTTGCCCTGCAGCCCTGAATGGAGCTTGGTCAGTCAAATCACATAAGAGACAACAACAAGACTCAAAAAGAGGGGCAGTATCAGTTCAACAAAAAAGCACACCACCAATATAGCAGAGGAGAAATAATCAAGCTTAAAAAAATCACTAAAAGTGAAAAATTGAGGTAGAATGCGCCTCTAATTAGCGAATTATCCGCGTTTATTACTTATATCAACGTTTTTAGACCTCAGAGAAATGCCCGCAGGGGGATAGGCACGAACGGAGTTGCAATTGCAGAAAAGCTTATTCGTAAAGGACTATGGAATTCGAAATGAGCTTTCGAATGGTTTGCAGGATTTAGTCATACCATAACTATCATAGCGATTAAAGCATTTAGGAGTAAGCGACCTGCAAAATTAATCGTTTTAAGGGAAATTTTGAGATCAGCCTGTGGCAAAAAGTGATAGATACGGATAGCCATGACTTGCTGCATTGAACGGCAGAAACAACCCCTAAACAGCGTTACCGAACTGTGACTCCAAAGGGCCACTTTTGATCCTGCCTGACATACAGTAAAGTTTGCTAGGGTAGCACTTTTATATATCAGTCACTTGATGATGCTCATTTTAAAGACCAAGAGGCACTTTTTAAATGGATGGTAACAAACATTAGAAGTCCGATTTGTCAAGCAGTCTTATGTGGTTCGATTACGCTTTCCATACGTCTTCCCTACAAAAATGATATCCACGGTAATTGTGTGTAGCATGTTAGCTGACGAAAAAATAGTTTAACAGGAGATAATACGGTCTCAGTAAGATCGTACCGAGTAGAATTGGTTTTCGGATCCTATCACGCGGTCGAGAAGGCCGCAAAGTCTACGTTTCTTAGAGATATATCCCCTTGGGCCCCGAAAAGCACGTTAGACTGGACAGGCTAGACTGAAATATAAATGCCAACTAACTGGCCCGGCTTCTCAGAATTACACCCCCAGGGTACACTGTTCTGTCCAGGAAGTCTGCGTTAAGGATTCGCGAACCATCAAAATCAAGTTTTCTTATTCTTCTGCATGCTTTTACATCTGAGTTTTTGCATCTGTTCATTCTAGGAATATTGATCGCATGACAAAATCGGCGGCTTTTCGTCATAGTACTTTGCAATAAACACCTCTGTAGTCGATCTTGCAGATCACGTGACAGTTCTCCCAGTAAAATAAGGAGAGCTAAAGAGAGCTCACAATACGGTGAAATGCGAGTTGTGGTTTGAAATCCACCTTTCTCTAAGCGGTTTCAGTGTTCGACAAAACCTTTCAAAAACTCGCTTTATGAAGACATGGCCCTGCAGACATTTATCCATACTCTATCCTGGCCCCTTGGCATCTAGTTTGCGTCGACGTACAGGGTGTTCCACGTCTGAACTATTAGAGCAGCACGTGAAAATTGTGCGAAAGACGTACTATTTCAAACACAAAATAGTGGGGCAATCGAGCATAACAGGAAATGATTTATTCTTCGTTACATGCAATCTCCAAGCTGGGTTGAGTGCAAAATATGTCAGCTTTCCGTGATAAAATGTCCCGTGAGAAATATTATCGTAGTAAAGCCATTTTTATGATCCACAACACTGGATCATGAGGTTCCCTTGCCTGGCAATGATGGTAAACTAAGGGTAAGACAAAACAATGTCACCTTCTACTAGAAGCAGATATAAGTATGCTGTCTAAATAATCTATCAATTGGTTATCCAAAGCTGACGGAAAGCTTGACGAGCGCAAAAAATATTATTTCAGCAAATCTTTACAGAACCGATTAGTGGGTCGACACAGCTTGACTACAATAGTAGGCAAAAAGTAGCATCTAAATAAATAGATCTAGTTTTTAAGATTCGAAGAAAATGGGGAATTGCAGCAAACAAATATGCATAAAACTGTAACAGCAAAACACAGATCTTCACAATCCTAAGAGACGGGGGATGCTCTGACTACAGTAAAAACGTGGACTGCTTTCGGCTAAAAATGGCACTGAGGTTTTCTGATTCACAAAAAAGTTTTTAGAGTGGTATCGTTGACTTCCTAAAAAAACAATATAGATGGAGAAGCGTAAATATGAACGGGCCTTTTGTAAGACCATAAGTAAGCATTGCGGGGAGACCGGAGTTTGGTTTTATTAAGCTGCTTCATGATATGAAAAATAATCGAGCAAAGTCCGAAATAATTCGAGTTTTTAATGCAGATAGGTGGAGACAGAGGCTTTTAATGGAGTTTGGCAGTCATAAAATCTCAAATTGGGAAACTGGGACCGAAATGCAAATAATTTAAGTTAAATTGGAAAGGGAAAAGGTGGTCCAGAGTAAGAATAAGAGGAAATGCCAACGTAGCTGAATTTCCAAGAGTGCCCAAAAGCTGTTTGTATAATAAACTGAGCAACAATAAATGGTCAAAAATATAAACTTACAAGTTTATTAGCGAACTCTTTGAGCTGTTACCGGTTGACATGGCCAATGAATCTTCATTAAACGTTAAATCTGTAAAATTTAGAAAAAAGCGTTTGATCATAAGCGTCGAAACTCGTAAAACCATATTATAAATCATAATTACGGTAAAGGCAAGACATAGAAGCCCCCGGGAGTTGTTTATTAAATTGGGTTGTTCTTTTTTTTCAAATTTATACTTAATTTAACTAAAATTATTCATATATGTTATCCTAGAAGCTTGAGATTGGAAACGGTTTCAAAGCAAGAAAAGTTTGGAAATGTGTTTTTTTTTCAAGAAAGATCATGTATCTGAAACAAAAATGGTCGGCGTCTGGATTTCCAACAGTCTGGACGACTGATCAATATTAAAGAATGGACTATAAGAACAACAAATATAATGTTATATAACCCTTGTCGGAGTGCAGTAGACCGACTATTTGGCTGTCCTATTTATACAGCACACCATGTCTTGAAAATAAGGAAAAGCGGCTGAGAGCCTAGAGACTACCCGAGTGATAACTTTTATTACCGAAGTACCTGGGCCAAATATCAGTGCAATGCAGACTCTCGACTAAACCAAATTCAGGTAAAATTGTAAAGTTCCTGCTTTGTTATAGAGCCCCTTGTTTTGTCGCAAGGCGTCTATACTGGAATAAGTCGTGAAACGGCTCTGAGAAGACTTAAGGGCACCAGGACTGTCTTTATAAAGAACAAATTGGCGATGATTGTGCCAATAGCAGCACCTAGATTCCGTACGATAACGTAGTCCAGCAGCTGCAAATATACGTTTCAATAAATTGGCTGTTTCAGTTCATTTACAAACCAAACCGTAGAATATCAGATTTTCCAAATAGGCGTAGACTAACGTTTGACTGATGATCCATCAGGAATGTCTCCAAGCAGAAAAAATTGGACACGTCCAGTTGCACAAAATGAAAGCGATATGATGACAAGACAGGTCCAGTAAATAAAGGTCGCCTTGAAGTACGATGAACTATGAAAACGTTAGCAGTAAGATATGTGCATATTTTTCTGGGCTTGCGTGTATAATAAGCTAGTAAGCTATAGCTGACTTGTCATGAGGATCGGTAGGAACAAAAAGCCTCCGACCACTAATTCCTGCAGCACATTAACCACGCTCTTCTGAAAGGCCACACTTCCTTTGCCAACTTCAAAACAAGGAGGGCGAAAAGAACATGACTTTGCTAATTGTCTAGGCCGTTATCGCCTTTGGTTTTTCGTTCGCTGATGCTGACGCCGTCCACACCCGATAGCTGTCACGACTGCGGCGTCTCGCTGCATGACTGTCTGCATCTCTTCGTCTGCAGCTCATGGCCAAGTACCCAACTCACCCACCTAGACCTTTGGCTCAAGCCGGTTGAGGTCGCGGTTTTTCTCCGTCTCCTAACTGCACCCAGTTTGGACTCCGGCGGGGACTCCTGATCCAATAAGTGCTACTAACCAACAAACTAAACAAACAGCTTGACCGGCCAAGTGGAAAGACAACATAGCGACCACTGTCAGGCCGAACCAGAAGAATTGGCAAACGCGACGAACATAGATACAGTTAAGGAGACGGAAATACAAGTTACAGAATTATGCAAACTTGTCAGGTTAAAAAAGATAGGAGGGAACGTAGTTTAGTTTGGACTATTAGGCCACTAGCGTAGTATCACTGTTATAAAGCGGGAGGATCAGGTTAACTTTAAACAATTAACGTAAAGTATACCAGATGTAAGAGCTCCAAAGTTGTCAGTCGCATGAGATAAACAATGCAGGGTGGTAAAACAATGTAGTAATATATATTACTACAGAACTCGATAAAAAATTCATCAGGAAGGTACGTTTGCTCCTAAGCTAAATCACTCAGTTCTGTTTGTTAAGGGAAACACGCATGAGCCTTTGTGAAACTCATCTACGCTGTCGAATTGAGTGCCGCATACACAGAAACTATGTAGACTGCGGTAGTTCAAATGGAGCATTTAAAAAAAACCTAATAACCGCAGTAAAAACAGTAGGCAATTTTTTCCTAAATGTACGGGGTATTTAATTTTGGGGGGAATAATTTGACATTTTGTCAAGGGGGTGTCTTAGCCTACCAAAGGTGAAGCAAAGGAAAACGCCTACAGAATTGGAATGCCTTCCACAGCGGTGGAAATTCAGCGTAGTAAAACAGCTCTACAAATGAGTAAGCTATTTATTACTTATCGTAGTTTCATGGTCAAATATAGTGTCTTAGTTGTATTTTTGCTTAAGCACCAAGGTTGAAGCAAGAATGCATACTATATGTAGCTGCTAATCAGGTAATAAAGACTACATAATTGATGCTCAAGGCAATTTAAAAGCAAAGGTCAAAAACATCTGTTAAATAGCGAGCTGGAACGATAAACCTTAGGTACATAGACAACGCTCGTGATGCTCTCAATTATACAATGAAGGAACTTTCCGGATAAAGCAATAAAAAAGAAGCCGAAACGCACAGTAACCCAGCAACTGGAGGTCGGCGGCCATACCGATAAGAGGAAGCCAACGCGAAGATAGGCCTGTCGGCCAGCTGCATGTCAAAAAGGGAAGAATTTAGGTTAAAAGTAGTTGTCTATGTAAGGGGGTCATGAATGCATCCAGCTAGCCACAGTTTTTCGTATACCGCGAGTAACTGACTGGTATGTCATGCTTATCAAGGGATACACATTTCGACAAGGTGCCGCATAGGCGCCTTCTAGTGAAACTAGAAGCCCTAGGCATCACGCCTCCTCTGCTCGATTTCATTGCTTCCTACCTGCCTAACCGCAGATAGAAGGTCTTAGTAGGCAATAGCTACTCAATGCCTCAGCCGATCACGAGTGGCATTTTTCAGGGCACGGTTTTATGTCCCTTCCTTTAATTTCTTTACATCAATGAAGTTTCAACAGTGCTAAACAACTCGAAAAATTTCATTTATGCTGATGACCTGAAGTTTATTTACTCATTTACTGAGGACACGGCCAGTAGTTGCGTTGATCAAGTTAACGCAGACTTGCGTACCCTCTCAAGTTGGAGCGCCACTTGGCAGAGGAAGTTTTCTTCATCCAAATGTAGTTTCATGTGTTTTGGTCCCACAAAACTTCCTGGACCCATTATCTTCCAAAATAGTCCACTGTTAGAAAGATCTCCGATAAAGGATTTGAGTCTTACTTACACGAATAAGCTTGCATTATCACCTCATACAGATCGAATTTCTGCCCAGGTGGGTTTATATCGCATAATTTTTCAGAAGGACAGTTGGCGAGCATACGTATACTTTCGATAAATTCTCTTCGAGTCATTACATTTATATGGAAGGGGAAGGTACAGGGTGACAAGCAATCAATTAATTATCGTTCTAATCAACTTAGTCTTGGGAATGGGGACTTGGGTTTTGGGTTGATAAAAAGTGGGTATTGACAGAGTAATTAGGAGCGAGAGGGGGTAAAAGAACGCGTGGAAAATGCTGGTAGTTCTGCAACCGTTGGCCATGCTAGGCTTGATGCCCGAAAAAGGTTCTTCTGCGCGCACAACACCGGCTTCATCTGGCGAATGGCCGTGGCCTCCGCTGTTGCCAGCAGCCGTTGACCCAGGGACTTTGGGTAATCTTGTGAGACCTTGTTGATCACCTTAAAGGCTTCTTTTGGGTCAACACAGTGTCCAGAGTCCACCATATGAGCAAGAATGGAACTTTTGATATTACTGACTTCGCCTTTGTTAAGCCATGCTGACAGATGCTCCCGTATCCTTTTGGATAAGCGCTGGCTCGTGCGACCTATATAACCTGCTCCACAGGAACTAGTAATTGAGTAAATGCACATGGAAGTGGTCTAGGCTGGCAGCTTATCCTTACCTTCGCAGTGTAGGTCCGGGTTTGTTGAGAATAACACCCGAACTTTCGCCGCTGGGAAGGTTCGTGATACGGCTTGGTTTAAGCGTCGGCTTAACAGTTCTCTTGCTGCGTCCCCTTGATAGGGAACTTTAGGAAAAGGGTCTTCTTTTCCACGGTGGGTTTAAGGGTTTGCGTTTTTTCTCCATCATGTTCTTCTGAAAAAATCTTGTCAGGGTACCCGTTCTCTCGAAGCAGGTCCTGGATCTTCGTGAGCTCTCTTTCGATAGTATTGTCCGAGAAGATTTTTCTAGCCCTTTGCGTTGAGCAGCGGACTAGATTTCGCTTCTGCTGGATGGGTACGAAGCTGGGAAAGTTCGTGTACTGTCCGGACCAGGTTTTCTTTCTGTAAACGCTCCTTCGGAGCCTACCATCAGGTCGTCTGCTTAGGAGAACGTCCAAGAACGGAAGCGAACCTGCCGTTTCCATCTCCAATGTGAACTTTATGGAGGGGTGTGCTTGGTTGACAGTATTTAGAAGCGAGTCTATATTAGTGTCTGCTGGGGTGATAGCAAAGATATCATCGACATAGCGACCATTGTGTTTAAATTCATGAATCTGGTCGCTAAGTTGAATTTTCTCCAGCTTGCCCATGAAGATATTTTCTAGGAAATATCTCCTGAGCGTACGGGCTCTCCCGAGTCAATCTACTCTCATCTATTCTCCTCTCCCTTGTTTACATAATACAATCTTCCAACTATTCTGGCCTTTAAGGTCGTCTCTTCAGCACTGTGTTACTATGGTCTGAAGATCACAGTGGCATGGTTTAGCTTACTTAACCTCCCTGCGATAGTTTCAATAATTCGTCTGAATTACGAAGCAGGTCTAAAAATGACACTAACAATGACAGGCAACTTCTACGGAAATTTAGATCAAGAATGTTTAATCCTCAATTGAGAAAATCTAAGTCCATATGCTATCTATGGCGTTGAGTAAGTTCACGAACTTTAAAGGGCTGGTGGTTGAAAACCATTGAACACTAGGATGATTGAAGTCACCTACAATCAAGCATTACTTAGCATTTAAGTCATTTACGGCATTAAATGCCTGCGATAGACAAAATCTTAATCTACACTTACATAGGCAAAATCAGGAAGTAAAGAGTACTAATCTTTTAATAAAACTTGAAGTCAACCGTTATATTTTACTGCACTTAACTGTGGATGGTTAAACGGCAAAAACTTAAGTAATTGCTTGACATTGATACAGCTTACTCCGTCACCGCTTTTGTAACAACCATTCCGAATGGAGTCATAGCGTAGGTGAGAGAGTTAGGAGTCGGCTACTAAAGGCGTTGCCCATGTGTCTGTTAATGCAACGAGGACTAGAGTCTGAGGCAGGAGCATCTAATTAAGCAAGGAGCTGGAATTTAAATCGAACAGTTTAAGGGACAGATTTTTGTCTTCTGAGGGGAAACTGCTACAAGATATTGCATATTTTGTTACATTTTAAGCGCCCGCAGAGCCTTATCTAAAAAGCATAGTACTGAGTGAAAGTAATGAAAATTTTTCCATCACTGCTGTAAGTAAGTGGCCAGCTATAGAGCAAAATGAGTAATATGGTAGACAGAGTACCTTATATCCAACAGTGTTTTCCCTTAAAGAAGACTCGTTAGCAATCATCAAGAAATGAGAGAAAGAAGTATCGAAAAAAATCTCAAACGACGAAAGCGGTGGCAAAGTACTGAAAGCATATATTGCAGGAAACACTGTTAGCAAAAATTTGTGGAAGGGGAAAGTAGGTTGACGCTAAAATGCCAATGCCGAATCGATAATGAAACGTCCAAAAACTGCATTCGTGGAAAAGCATCAAAGCGCGTGTGGCCTCGAATCATCCGGAGCCAAAATAAGATTCTGAAGGGCTTATGATGCAAACGAAACGGAAGCGCTTAAATCTGTGCGCGGCTGCCTGACTTCCATTTTTCGAACGAGGAATGCGTTATAGAGAAATCAGAATTTGTGGAAACACGAAGCACAAATATGTTATCTTAAGGCGGCCTCCTACACTCCTGTTATAACCTTGTGTGATCCTGTGTCGACACCAGTAATATCCCCCAGTTACGTGTTAGGAAGATAAGGCAGCACAGGATAGCAGATGATACTTTACTGTTACTAGTTCTGCTTGTAAATCACTGTTGTCTTCTCTGTGTTTGTCAGCAACGTGTCTTCTGTCGTCGGTCTCGTCTCGGCAGCTTGTCCTGTGCCCCAGCAGCAGAATATCGGGTCGTCGGTAGCGCGTCTGGGTGACAGAGTTCGTCTTCTGTCCATGGCGTCGTATTTAAGGGCCAACAGTATTTGCTCCCTATTTGCCTCTCCGCCAGTGACCCATGCAGGCAGCCATGGTGGTGTCCTCCGCGTGACAGCCCGGTGGATGTTCACGCGTACACATAACCTCACGGATATCTGACCCCGGCCTTTGTTCTCGTGTTTTCAGGACGGCCCGAGTTATAATTCAGCTATCCTAACAATTTCCGATAGTCTTTTTTTTCGAAGTCATGCAGAAAGCTCCTCAGAACGAATGAAGAACATAAAAGATTGATCGAATCATCTTAAGGTAAATGCGTAGTACTCGGTTGAACGCGGATAGACTCGTTGACCTGCAAATTTCAATTGGAAGTCATTCAGAACAAAGCGATACCTAGAAGTAATGAAGAGAAACCATTTATAAATGGAGGATGCAGGCGGGAGTGTAATCAATGCGGAATTACTTATGATGTGTGCAGGATTAACGGGGACAACGCCAGATATCATAGAAGGGTTTGAATTATTATTTGGGCAAACAATTACAGAGAAGCCTGCTTTCAGACTTCTACACAATAACCATTTTAGTTTCGTTAGCTGGCATCTGTTTAAGGAGGAAGTACTTGAATGTGTCAAATATAAGAGTTCTCCCGTAAAATGTCCTTCAATGTTTTCAATTTGTGGACGGCTCGACTCGTTCATTCGCTTATGCTATTCGATTGACTGCCTTCCGCCAATGAACTGCCCTTTTGACTTGAGTCACTTGTCATTCCTTTATTTTGAGATGTGTTTCGCCGTTGCTTTTTCGCTTTCAGAGTTCTCTTACCAGTTGCTTCATGTTTTTTGTTTGTTCAGCTTGAAATCTGGCTGAAAAGCTTCACAATGCACATTCCACGGCGATGGTTTTCTTTTCAGCGTGAGCTATGCTTGTGCTTTGATTTCCAAAATGCATTCTAGGGTTCTTTACTCAGGATTTGAACCGGCTGCTGGCTGAACCTCTATATTATGTTTGACTTCAGAATATGAATTGACTCGCTGTCCTACGGTAACCATTTAGTTTGCACTTGAATGAAATCTAAGCCATGTTTAACACGCCCATTTGACATGTTAACGCTGATTTTGTGACTTCTTTTACATTTACACTTTGCGTCGCCAAAGGCAGGTCCCATAGGATTTCTAGGACATCACAAATATCTATTCCTACAATTGCAAAAAACCGGCAACTCTGTTACAACTACTGAGGACTATCGCTGCTCAACATTATCAAGAAGAGCTTCCAACCGTATGAACAACCACCAATCACAGGGACTATCGCTTGTAGGTCAACGTAGCTTCCGCCGACATTGCGGTATAACGGGCATTATATTCACCCCTTGATAGCTACCAGAGAAGTGCCAGGATGGGCAGAGACACTCCTAGATAATAATATTTTGAATATTTTATGCCAGAAGGGCCTCATCGTTACAAACTTAATGCTGTGGTTAGATATAATTGTAAAATGTATAATTGCTGCTCGGTGTGAACAAGAAAGTTAGCAGTAGAAGTGTTTAATATGCTGAACATATAATTTAATGTAGAGAAAGCACTTTGGGAAAGATGGTTTTATACGGTGAATTTTCGAAGATGGCGCCCCACTTCGTCTTCAGACATACAGAAAAAGTGAATGGGCCGAAAAGGCTTACAACTAACAGCGAAAGTCCGTGGGAAAATCAATAACGCCGTGGCGTGGCGCTTGTGCCAGTGCCTTTTTGCGGTGTTTTTCATTCCATAAAAAATAAATAATTGGTATATTTAAGGCCCAAGGGGCCCTGTCGTTACAAACTTAGTGCTGTCGTGAAAATAAAAAATAATAATGATAAACAGTGAACTCTTATAAAATAACTGTCATCGGCAGTAAAAAAACTCCTAAATAGGTGGATGAGTTCAGCGAGCCACCGAGTTCCAAAAAACTATAGGAGAAAAAACTGCCTTAATAGGTAACAGGGTTTTATGTGGTTGGATTGGGACCTGATGTTGAGGGTTCGGGACGTTTATGGTCATGGGAAAAAATAATATATCGTTGAGTTAAGAAGGGGTCATCCGGGGCAACAGGAGAAGACAGTAGAAGTCAAGGCAACATCATCGAGTTGCGACCCACCAGATTCCAGAGCCACCAGATTCAAGAGCCAATCTCGAAGACCACAAAGAAGGTTGCAAAAATGGAAAAGAGTTCGCAGCCCTTGGAAGTGATGCTTGACTCTGCAGAGGAAAATGCTAACATATTTAGAAACCAATTTAGTATCCTGGGAAGAGCTGCTAATTCCAGGAGAACCCTTTTCAAAATCTACAACTTGCCTGCTTGGAAAGGAAACAGACATTAACGACTTTATTTCCTCCATATTTAAATTCCGACGTTACTTGCCCTTGAAAATCGATAATGTAGTAGAAAACCTAATTTCGAGTGCAAGATTGTTCCAAATAAAAGTATATTTGGAGGTAAAACAGCGAGACTGGTTAGAGGTGGAGCTACGGGGTGGTAAAATTATCATGGAAGAGTAACGTAAGGTCGGTCTACGGGAAGGAGATCGTTAATTTGTGGGAGATTAGGACTTTGCTTAACGCGAAACAGAAAGCATATACCAGCTTCGATTCTTCTTACCCAAAGAAATATAATGTTTGCTACCTGAAATCTATCTGTATAATTAATATAAGCCCCAGAAAAAGAAAATATTTTACGAGTGAAAACTCGCTGAACCTTTTCAATCTTACTACGTTCATGCTGGGTCATGAGACCAAAAAGTTGACAGCAGTATTCTTGTAAAGGGAGAACAAACATGCGGCATAGTTTTAACTTCATTTCTGGAAGGAAAATATAATACGATATAAACCCACATATCTGTGCGGCCTTGGCAGAAATTCGATCTGCATGAGGTGATAATGCAAGCTTATTCGTATAAGTAAGACCCAAATCCTTTATCGTAGACCTTCTAACAGTGGGCTATTTTGGAAGATAATGGGTCTAGGAAGCCTTGCGGGACCAAAAAACATGAAACTACATTTGGATGGAGAAAACTCCATCTGCCATGTAGTGCTCCAACTTGAGAGGTTACGCAAGTCTGCGTTAACTTTATCAACACAACTACTGGCCGTGTCCCTAGAATATGAGTAAATACACTTCCAGTTTCACAACAAGGCTCATATGCGGCACCTTGACAAAAGCTTTACTAAGGTCAAAGTAAATCACGATGACTGGTTGCTGTTCATTACGAAGTGAAGAAACCAGGTTAAGGAATGCCAAGTGGCAGGTTTCGCATGATCTTCCAGGAAAAAATCCATGCTCTGAGGCGTTTAATAGTTTATTTTTTACACAAAAATCGGGAATTTGATTAAAAATGATATTTTCCAGAAGTTTGGCTAGAGCCAGGGTTTTATGAACACCTCTGTAGTTATTTACGTCCGAACGAGATCCTGACTTGAAGACTGGAAGAATGATCGATGTCTTCCATGAGTCAGGAAAGAAACCGTTTAGAAGATAAGCTGAAAATAGATGACTAAACAATCGAGGGAAGCTCAAAATTCTCTTGATAAGGGAGTTTGAAAGGCCGTCAGTTCCCGAGGAGTGCGAGTTTTTAGACGGAAAATGTGCTTACGAATTACTTCTACGGAGAAATCTATGGTACTGATAGTATTGACTGAGCATGGCTGAAACGACGGGACCGGTTCAGATTCCGTCGTAAGGTGCTTTGCAAAGAATGCATTGAACAGTTCAGCCTTCTCAGACTCATCTCGCACAAAGTTTTTTTTTCATTCAGTAAAGGGGGATTTCGTGACCTCATTTAGCGGAGGACCGACGACGGAACAGTTGGGCAATAGATTTTGCAGAGTTTAACTCGCTGAGTGCGCAAGATTCCTTCTGATTGTCACGTACAAGACGAATCTTAAACGCTTATTCGAAAATATCTGCCATTCTAAGGTGCACAGATAATGAACTAGTAGACTTGCCTTTCAACTCTTTTTGCAATTTATTTAGCCTAGACAAAAGAAAATGAGGAATGGTGGGGTTCGAAGTATACGGCTTAGCATTTTTTATCGGCACAAATTCCAAAATGCTATTTGAAATTGCCGTCATTAAGTCACAGAGAATTGTTACACTGTTCGTGGAGGAAAGCTCCTGCCAGTCTAGTGAATCCATAAAGTTGTTGATTAAATTAATATCAGCTAGGTCAAACGCACGATAGGTACGAGTGGTGCTAGCCTTTTTCGTAGAATCAAGTGGAAGGCAACAATGGATTAAAGTATGGTCACTTGGGAAAAGGTTCTGATTGTAGTCAACAAAAAGGGGGGAATGTCATTCGTGAAAATTAAATCTAAAATATGCTGATCCCTCGTTGGAGAACGGACCAACTGAGACCAGTTTGAAAAATTGATGGTATCTAGGAAGGGCTGAAATCTGAATGGACAACAGTTCAATGACCAATCAATTTTGGGAAAGTTGAAATCCCCAGCGATAACTTTAGCATCAAATGCGGACTCTGAAATCAGCCTCAATATTTCGCAAAGCTTTTCATAATCTTCCGACGATGAGTAAGGGGGACTATAAACGCATCCAATAATCGCATTTTGACGGGGAGACAGGATGATGGATGCAAAGCAGTAATTGCCCGAGAATGACTCAGCATCTAGGTCGAACGGGAAATGCTTAAAAAAAGCTTTCATATACAGAAAACAACCGCCACCACGCTTACTAAGGCGGTCTTGACGGTAGAAATCATACTCGTCTATTATGAGTTAAGCATCACAAATAAGTGGATTGGTCCACGACTCTGCAATGCATATAACATCTGGCTTCAGCTCGAACGCAATAGCTCTAAGTTGAGCCATCTTATTTAAAACAGATCTTGCATTAAGCAAGATGATATCTAGTGTAGCTTGAGTAATTTAACTAGAGTTATCGTTATTTAGTAATAAAAATTTGGAAGTGGGTAATTTGGTTGGAAGTTTGGAGAATAGCCATGGACTGGAGTAGGACAATTACCATTAGAAAGCTGAGGGAGATAGCTAAAAGCTGCAGGTAGATAACTCTGTGAGATCGATGGGCCATAGGGATTAGTGCCGTGGTGAGCTTGCTGATAGTTACCGGGAAAGTGGAAAAACCAAGACGGGAAATAGAGGCTGGTGGGCGAGGTAAGGTAACTATGAGGATTACGCGGTGGAAAGCCTGGCCCAGTATGATAATTGTAATTAGTAAAGGAACCTATATGTTTGTTATCTTCCTGTTTTAAAGGCTTAGTCTGTGTTTGGGAAGGCTGCTGCCCGCGGTTGAGTTCCGGATCCCACCCTTTCGATGACCTGAATTGGGTGATTTAATAGAAGGTTTGGGAGGACTCTGATGGAGTATCGAAGCTGTTGGTCTACCTGACGTAGAGGGCTTTTCGGAATTTTGAGGAGGGCTACCAGAATTACTAGCTATGGCAACTGCGGAAGCATCTAAGTTGGAAGTAGATGGGAATGTCTGGTGACTTGAGGGGGATGAGACATTTGCTGTACTGGGAAGCAGTAATATAGGTTTGCCAGGAATAAGAGTACATGGCTCGCTAGGCTTCCTAGGGCTACGACCAGGAACTTGAGCCGGTTGCGGTGAATTAACAATTTTATTAGAAGAACTTGACGCTATTCTTCGCTCCATTGGTGTGAGATTATGACAGAGGAAATGCTTTGTATTTCTCAGATATTTGGAAGCAAGCTCTTGCTGTTTAAAAATGGCGTCTATTTCAATGGGTGAAAATAGCTTGACTAAAATGGGTTGGCTTTTACTGCGAGATGACAGTCTAATAGCCTCTGCTATTTTATAGTTAAATCCGCAGGAGTAAAGGAAATGCATTGCAACGTCCATTGACCGAATTGATTTCGGAACTTTTTTCAGAATAAAATTGTACGTCCTTTTTGGCTATCCTATGACTCAGTTGCGACCAAATTAACGAGAGTATCTAAACGTTTGCATTCCTGAGAGGAAACTGTAGAGATATTCCCATCAAATAGGGTCCCAAGGATTGAGTGAACTGACCCATATTTCAACATAGACTTGTTGCAATTTTTCATTGCAGACAAATCTATTAGCTCCCAATCAGATCAGGTTGAATACTGATGTCAGGCTGAAGACTGATATCAGTAATGATGTTTGCCTTTCGCAGACACCACTTTGGTCTGAAATTCTGAGGCTTCCTACTGAATAAAAGTGTCGCCTTCATACTTTTTGTAGCAACAAGTAGATTAAACACGAAAACAGTCGGGAATTCAGAATAACCTAACTGTTTAAGCTTATATAATTTGCTGAAAGCAAGACAGATGGTTAACAGAATGCTAGGTAAGCAAGCAGAGACCATACCAAAAAAAAGAATGGAAGCAGATTGTTCAAGCGTAAGTACTGGTTTTTACGGATTATTTATATAAGAAAACGAACGAATAGTAGCCGTATCTTCTCTTAGATAAATTGATTTATATAATACTGATGACTTAGATGAAATTTCGAAACCAGCGCTTCGAAAAGTCACTGAATAAACCCATCTTTCCCAAAGTGCTTTCTTTGAATAATCATACTTCTTGGGATGTTGATTTTCCACTTCAGATCATTATATGTCCGCCAGCGTATCGTCATTTTAAAATAAGAATCAACAATTTCTGAAAAGTATGGTTATCTAAGGAGAAAGCAGAAAAAATAACTCCTAACACGAAAGTGGGGGCAGTTTCCGGCGGAACCCACTTTATAAAACGTAGGAGAAAAAGCAACTTCTATAAAAATTAAGAGATTGGTTGATACAGTGGGAAACAGTGAGATAGGACTGCGGTTGTTGATTGGAACGTATGAGGGTTCGAAACGATTCTCGTCATTGTGTGAATAAATAAATAAATTTTATATTTTAGGCCCGGAGGGCCTCGTCATTGCAAACTTCGTGCTGTGGAAAAATAAATACAAAGTTGATAAATGCTGCTCTCCATGAAACAACCACATAGACAGCGGGAGCGTTTAGAAGTGCTGGTAGATTAATTCATCTTCACCAACATATCGTCGTTTTAAAATAGTAGTCAACGCATGGTGAACTAAGGAGGAAGCAGTGAAAAAAACTCCTACCATTTAAGCTGGGGCGGAGTTCAGCGAACCCCCGCTTAAAAAAACAAAACGTAGGAGAAAAAAACTGCTTCAAAAAAATTAAGGGGGTTGGTTGAGAGGATTGATTGTAGTGCAAATGAGACAGGTCTGTTGATGAGAACGAATGAGGGATTGGAAACGCTTCTTGTAATTGGAGAAATCATATAACAGCAG
>JAYGXS010000001.1:72584490-72604713 GCA_036362985.1 Ligula intestinalis | reverse complement strand
CTATCTCAAACAGTTTATTTACTTAATAACCATATAAATGTAAAGACTTGATGAGAATTATCGAAAGCATACGTATGTTCGCCAATTTGCCTATGAATCTTTTAGTGGAAATTTTCGAAGATTCCAATATTTCCAATATTTTGTTTCCGGAAAGCATTTGCCTGACATATGACTCGTACATAGCCAACACAACATTCGTTTCAGTGTTGATTGAACATAAATGATCATACCTTATAGTTATGTGTTTGTGCACCTTTCAGATGTTTTGAACTGCTTTTTTTCAGGCGACATATGTTGTGAATGTACATGAACTCATCTGTTCGCTGTCACAAAACGTACTGTTTACAAAAACCAAATATTTATGGACTCTGAATTATCACTCTGGTTATCCTTATGTTATCCTTTTTGATATCTCGATTGTCCCTTAATATTATCTAGGCGTCAAGGGAACTAAATTGTTTAGATGTGAAGGATGCCAGTTGCACCGTCTTTTCCGACGCTGTCGTTAAAACAAGGTGAGCGCGGGGACAGTGACACGCGTATGAGTTAGTTTAGAGTGGTAGTAGACTTGCGCAGGATTTAATTCAAACTCATTCGTCATCCTTTTGGGCCGCATTTTCTGACTGAAGACTGAAAGCGGGATCGAGCGCAGGTGCCTGGCGCGGTGTGCGCTGGCACCTTAGCCTGCAGCCACTGTCATATGTGACATTGGTTATGGATATACACCCATAATAACGCCTGTCGTGTCCGGGCATGACCCGTTTTGGTCCAGCGAATCTATCGAGTGGACGTTTTGGGGACACATGTAAACGATAAGTCTGGTAAATGAGGGAAAAGATAAGACGTATGCACATTATACACGTAACAGGAGGGCTTCAAATCTGCCACATTCGAATGATGTTTTTTGGATTTTGTTTGATGATTGTTTCATCTGCTGGACAGACCAAACACTATTCAGTTTAGATTGAATCTGATGCCAACCTTCCAAAACTTGCTGGAACAGGAATGTAGAAATGCGTTCATTACTAATAACTGCGTCGGTCATCCTGGTGCCCGTCTCCAAGAACGAAGGCAGAATAGTGACACACATTTTTAGAAATTGTTGCAAAGGTCTCAGACTTTTCCATTTTACCGTTCCAAATTGCTCATGGAGGTTCTAACCAAATATCGACAGTTTGGTGCATTCTTAAGCCCTACAATGACTGCCATGTACGCCACAGCCTCCGACTTCTTCCGTTGTGCGGGCCTACGGTAAACGATACAACTAAATGGGACTTCAGAAGAAAAAAATTATCGCTGTGATCAAAGCCTGCTAACGTGTCACCACAGTGCCCGTCCTCATCCACAGTAAATAACCACATTAAATATTCCGTATGGTGTGCAAAAAGGTTTTTTCTGCTACCTATCCTAATTTTATATGCCATTGCTTTTCAGAATTGCTCTAGACTTGTCTGTTCACGTGGAGAATATCTCCCAGCTCCGAGCGTGTTTTGTCTGTGTCGTATTTGCTCTAAGATGCCAACAAATCCATCTCACGTTAACGATAGTGCCATTAAAATGAAACCAGGATGAAGTATGGGATACACTGTCGGGTCCCTCACAATTTCAGTAATAGTAATGTGTTCGAACTTCTTGTTTACTTGGAGACGATGTAAGCGATGTCGGCTAGGAAACTTACCGGACACATTGTGTGAAAGCATAGCGGAAGTCCTGGGATTTCAAGTACTTAGTCTTTCTCCAATTCTACAAATCTGTTGAAATCGATTGACGCTCCTGGAAAAGCGTTATATAATATAATTTGGAAGTGAATAAATAAAGTATGCCTACAATTATATCGAGCGCATGTTATCAGGTACCCAGCCAAAGGATGGAGTTTGCATCCTCCTCTAAGCTATCGCCTACCTATCTCGTTTAGTTTATGTATGTCTGGTTTCGGTGCACTATGTTTGTTGTGGTGCTAGTTTGACAGTCGTGAACGATAGCGTTCACCCACGAAGTGTACGAGCACCAGTGCATTACACGTGTAGTAGTTTATATTGGGGCCGACTTGCGTAAAATGTATTGTCTTCTCTATCTTCTTCTCTCTTCCCTGATCCACTTTACTTTAATGGCAAATTAATGCCAGGGCTATCGGAGGTGGGCATGGACATAAAGTCTGACAACAGTGAGCCATGCGTCTGCATGTGTCACACATGAACTGGTGCCCACAACAGGTGTCATGGTTCTTGCTGCAGCAGGCTGCCTTAAGAATGTGTGTTACACAATCTGAATGACGAGGGTCCTTGATACCACTTGACTGATCTACCTTGTATTCGACCCTCAAAAGTTAGCATCAGCCTGTCTTGGTGTCACTTTCTTGGGAATCCCTGAAATGGGAGGGGGGGGGGGCGGCTTGTCCATTAAAATGACACGACAGGACGTCGTGGTGACCCGAATAGAAACTTATTTAAGGTGAGGCATAATTCGCCTCGCCATATGTTCTCATATGCACTACTTTAATGGTTAGACCAAAGAGTGGGCATGAGCACCGTTACAGGCAAGGTTAAATACCTCATTTTACGCTCTCCACGCGCGATCTGGTGTCTACACGCACAAAACAGGCCTCCAGGAGAGAAGTTCACTCCACTTCTCTCTTAAGTAAGATTGCCATGAACGTCCAGCTACGAAGCCACTGTGGCTTGAACGTCAGTCCTGAGTAGTACCGAGCTATCCTGTCAGTTGGAAATCTTCCAAGCCAGAACTGTTAACATGCGTCATAGTTTAAGGGCGCAGTCAATTCTTGATTGTAAGGAGCATTTGAACTGACACGACCTTATTCTTTTTTCTCAGTGACCTTTCAGGGGTAAAAATCATCTGGGAAAGAAACTCGGCGCGTAGCTCGTGCCCTACACATTCTGCGCTTACGTGAGAGCCGCAGCAGTCTGAGCCTCCTTCCAATAAAAGGGTAGTGAGCTCCTTTGATTGGCAATCCTAGGATCCACGAATCTTAGTATTGTGTGATAGTTTCAAGCGCATGAGGAAAGATATCTCAGAAAGCACCTTACCCTCTCCTCATTTCAACTGCATCCATAGCCTGCTTGGGTCCATGGCTAACCTCACGCTCATATACCGCTATGGTCATGGACTCGGTGCACTTCGAAGAACGTATGTAGTTGTTCTGTGCTGGTTGTGATCTAGAGGTGCTTTGGCATGATACCATTTGTTGTGGAGGAGTGAGTTTGGGCAACACCGACAAAGATTTAATTAGACAAACAGGTCAGAGCAGGTAGGGTGCATCCCTCCTCAGGTATCCGAGCTAACCACTGTCTGGTCATGGCCACCTTGGAAAATGCAAATGTTGGTCCGATAAAGGGACCGCACCGCTGTCTTGTTTAGAGACCCGGTTCCCACCCCTCCATGCTTGATGCTTTCAAGGCTACTTATTTTGAATTGTGGCAGGCATCAATGCTCGTTCCAGAACAACCGGCACAACAGACAAATGCAACCTATGATCCGCCAGCGTTGACTGGACCCTTAGTGACCGTCGTCTTCTGAACTTTCCATTTCTGACCATTGAGTATGCTCGTGCCTAGCATTCTTTCCAGATCAAAACTAACCACACCTGAGAGTAAGTAGACGTGATTGCTTCGATCTTAACTTTATTTATCTGCCGTTTCGGGTTCGTACTCAAGCCTATCATCAAAGACAACATCAGATACACGTAATTCTTACATCGCGGTTTGCATAAGCACACCTGTACACTTTTCACTTGGTCGCTAAAGCGGCAATACCAACTATAATAAGTGCTTAGGTATACGACATCAGCGATGAGTTCTTCGCGTTGGCAGAGTGCGCGACCTATCTGATCATTTGTTGCAATGCCAGTAGCCAATGCTCTCGATTTCTGAAGGCACCAGTTTTCAAACACTTTGATATTCGGGCCAGTCGCTCGTCATGACCGTGTTTCGCAGCTATAGACAAGCGTGAATTTGACCGTAGCCTCAACGCAAAACCTTGTTTCCCACCGAACTTCGCTCTGAGACCCTGGAGGCATCCAGAATCTACAGTAGATGCTACATGGGTCGTTCGCCTTCCGCCTGTTTCATTTCGACATTGGCCAGTCTGTAGCAGAAGAGGTTCGAGGCAAAAAATTATCCCATTACCTCAAGCTTTTCGCCAGGACGAAGAAGCCAAGGGGACACTGTTTACAGCCCTTTCCCCCTGTGACTCTCTGAGATGTAAGATGTAAGGACTACTCGACCAGGGACACCCCTTCGAGTGAATCTTCAAGCAACATTTTAGAGGAGGAAGTCTTTGTTAAGAAGACTATTGTCCAGAGTTTTTCTTGTCTCTGTTTCCTGGGTGGAAAAATCGGTCTCGGAGGATTGTTGAAAACATCCTCGTGTGGATGACAGCTAAACCCGTGCCCCTCTCATTTCTCCCTTTAAAAAGACAGAAGTAGGACCACCTTGCTTCAGTCTTGTGAGCTGGATTCGTTATGTCACAATCATTGGAATATCTTCTCAAATCATTCAGAACTAACAAGAATTGATTTTACAGGCTTTTGCTGGCAGCCTTCACCTGCAGCTATATTTTTTGTAAGACAGGATCACTGTTGCAATGTTGGCTTCAGACGGTGACACGCAGTTTCAAGGGACTTTGCCTTGACAGCTGCGATAGATATCACGTAAAACCCGTCAAGACGCGATGGTTTTGGCAACAAGATGCACCATATTGGCAGCTCGGGTACTAGCTAAGCGCTCAGAACTCGTCTTCTTAGCAGCGCGTCGACCTCTACATCACTGGCGTGGCAGAGGAGGTGGCTTCGCTCTAACCACTCCACTAACCATAATCAAGCAACCAGTAACGCGCAAGCGGAATATTAAGAAAAGGATTGGATAGAAGAACCAAGAATGCCCTGGAATTGAGCAGTATCTGTCTGAAAACTTTCCTACCGGAATTTAAACGCGAACAACAATAGCAGTTAATAATGTAGAATTGCTCAGAGTTATAGGTTATCATAGGATTCTCTCCGGCCAACGGATAGAGGGACAAAAGTGTCCGCAAATCCTCTGGAGAGGTTTGTATGCTATGCTTGTTAGGCCTCGCTACTGCAGTGCAGTGTGAATGAACGCGTTTTATTGTCATTCGATCAATGTTTCCAGATTATATATGTTTACATCGCCATTGATATGCAACTTAATCGGCGTTTTCCGTTGTGCTATTAATTTGATCTGATGTCACCCTTGTGCTTAGTTGTGGGTGAGCAATCAAGTGAAAATGAGGTCGTATCATTGAGCAAAGGCCCAGGACAATAATCAGTGTCTTTTTGTCCTCCGAGGGCAAACGGTGGAATTTATACGATTTTTTGCCAT
The DNA here is from genome assembly GCA_036362985.1 of Ligula intestinalis. Lineage (NCBI taxonomy): Eukaryota > Metazoa > Platyhelminthes > Cestoda > Diphyllobothriidea > Diphyllobothriidae > Ligula > Ligula intestinalis. The sequence goes on along the minus strand of JAYGXS010000001.1, from coordinate 72,599,359 downwards.
TAGCCAACTGCATGTGAACATTTTCGGGGTTGCACTGAAGCAGGTCAGCCTTCTCCACGATCAGATGCTCTTCTTCAGCAAAATATGGTTAGGGGAAGCGAGCCGCATAAGGAGAATGGATTCAGTAATCAACTTCCTATTGTAGACAAACCAATATCCCTTTGGTGCCGCATCAGTGTCAGTACACAGTGACACAATTGAGCGCAAAGCGTCTGGTAAAACAGCTCCCTTTTAGGTTTAGATAAGGTAAAATGCTCTTTCCTGCAGTTTGGTGTAAACACCAGACTTGCCCGTTTTAGGTGTTGTCGCTTACTAATCGTTACTCTCTTAGTGTGGGAAACCACTGAACGTCGGTCTTAATAATTGACGATGACCCTTAAGTATGAATGTATAAAAGGGTACCCAATATGAAGAAAAACTGGCATAAACGTCTAATGACAGTTTTGTCGATGTAATCCGGTGCATAATTGTTAGCGACAAATGCTTTTTGATCACTGACAGAAGTCGGCTAACTGTCATTCAAATGACTGGGTGGTCGTGCTGCTAAGTTGATATTGTGCTTAAGAGAAACGGGGAGATTTGATTTCACAGTAGGTTTGAAATCTAAAAACGATACGACGAATCTCCTACGCTGAAAACGAAGGGAAAGCTGAGGTAGCGGGAAACAACAGAATGGCAGTCTGACTTATGCAGTCCTTTTAACTCAACACTAGGTCAGTGAGGCGCATAGAAACTGTAAAGTGAATGTCCGCCGCGCAGTTTTCTTTGCCAGGTTTGTAAAAATGTCAAAATTTGAATGGCAGCCGCTCAAACCTCCAATGTTTGGTCTGCCATTCGTCACTTTCCCCCTTCGCTTTTTACCACAGAGAAAGACAAAAAACACTGACCCGTAATGAGTTTGACATGATTACTGAGGAAAAAGTGCTTCCATTTGCTTATGAATTCTGTTGTAGCGTACGTCTCTTTTTCGATGGCAGAATGACCTAGCTTTACCGGTCGCTATACCTGTGATGGCCTGCATTGAGCCCCATGACGAACCGGTACGAGCAGGTTCCATAACCTCATCAACGAATACTCTCCTATCGTAGTTAGTGTCCCCGATGACAGCCAACAGGACAATGAGCATGATGATAAAAAATTAGGGCTTGGCTCGCAGGTCATGCGAACATGGACTTGGGTCTGGTTGGCTGGCTGACTGACTGACTGAGTGGGGACAGCCAATAAGCCAGAAATAGTCATTCCTGTCCTTGTCTTTGCCGGTATTCCTTCCTACATGGTAACTGGTCGCTATTTCACTGCCTATGAGGGCTATGGGTCGATCCCCAAGGTGCAACAGGGCGAGCACTTCCTGTAATTTGGTCTGCGAACACCCTCCTACCGTAGTATCGGTTTTTGTCAACCCTTATGAGTTATGTCTGTGACTACACAGGGCTCTGGGGTTGGGATCTGTGGATGTCCTGGTGCGCCGATTAACATCATAATATTTATTTTTTGCTTTTGTGTCGCCTGCGGGCTACGTCGCAACAACGGCAGCGTTCTTTCATACGGTATATTCATCGCACTGGGCCACTGCGTTTTTGTTGTCCAACAAAACAAGGCTGTTAATGATGTTCTCCGGAAGTTTAGATGTTTAATGGGATCAAAGTTTGTACGTATCCAGTTATGAAGGTGAAGGGGCCGTTGAGAAAGATGTGAGATTCAAACACAGTCATGCTGCCACAAGTATATCTTCTAATGCAGCACACTATCCATGTGTACCCTAGGCATCGAGGATCGCAATTGCCCAGTGCCAGTCAGTGTGACAGTCTTCCTGTCATCCAAATAACTAGTCGACAAGTGTCTTTTCTAGTGCTACAATCTGGTATTAGTCAGAACTATCCTATTGCCTTTTGGAAAACCATGAGGTTGGCCATTATTTGCATGGTCATTTTCCGTGGTAGGCTTTTCGCAGCTGTGGCAGTTACTTGAGTCAGCCTTACTGGTTTAGGAATTTCAACCCCCTGCGAAAATGTCCATGTTGCTTAAAAAGAGAAAGGCCCCAACTTCCCCTGAAAACGGTCGCATGACCCGTCATTGTCATTGTTATACCCTTTGGCCTATGCTGGTGATGTGATGTGAAACACGTTCCCGTGCAATAAGTGTTTGGTTCGCCTGCTGATGCGTCGTGAGCGCTTCACGCTGAAATCACTTCCACCATCCGCAATCTGTGGATGCCCCATTTAACCTAGATGACATGCGTGGATATAATGAGATCTCGTCTCGGGCCCACAGCAGGCACTGCGATGTACTTAATGGTCTCATTTTGTCTTCTTTCACAATACGAACCACTTTGATAAATTAATGACAAATATTTGTACAATTGGAAGTTCAGAAGTATTGGATATCATTTAGGCATGCTTTTGTGTCTTGAGGGAGCATAATTTGCGAGAGCTCGCTAAGAGAAACGGATATTTAACAGACTGCACTTTTGTCCGTAAAGAACGGAAGTGCAGCTGTAGTCTACTCTTTCGTGCCGATTTGTATTGCCGGTCTTGTTACGTTCAATTTTTTTACTATTCCCATAAACCAGTGATTGTGGAAAATGAGGCATTTCTTGTTTTTGACAGATGAGAAAGCTGAGTGGATTGAGGTGACACCACAAATGCTTGGTTATTCGCCGCGTAAAAGCGTCTTGCCTCCAGCCAAGATTAGCACTATTGGAATTCACTTTCAGTCCCCGGACCTGAATGTGCTTTATTCAGCCCTTGAGGATAGACTTTCGGCCAGCGTGCACAAGGACTCCACCGAGAGTCATCAGACTCCACAAACGCCTCTGAACTCTACAGAACTTTCCAAACCGTCAAATCTCCAAGAACTCTGTTACACCCAGTTTGGCGAATGGGCCAGTCGTCCTGAAATTTCAGAGTAAGTCAGTCCTTCGTAGTAACCGGACTTTTCTTTAGTTCTAACATTAATAGTCCATATTACTATCTGTCGTCAAAGAAATCTTCCACGCGGGGAATTTAGAGCTAATTTATTTTGCTGCAATAGAGAGCGGTCCCCTTTTCTACATATCTTCACACACACATGCACAGCCACCGTACCATTGAAGGACTTCCTTTGAAGTCTTTGCTATTTTCTTTGAAATGGCTGGATCCGTAAAAGTGTTTGGACAGCGGGTAAAGTGGCAGGGTTGGAGATGTTTTCCTGACACTGGGACAAAACGATTAGGGTTATTAAGAGAATGATATAGGCAAGTCGTTTGTATCACCCACGGGGTGGAGTTTGTTCTGTCTTTCTGAAGTTGACACTGAAACATCTTAACACTTATTTGGCCAAAACACTTTGCATGTTATCGGCCGTCCGAGCAATTTTTTTGGCATCTGCTGCTGATTGGACCTGTTTGGACTTAAGCTTCTGTCCTGGACCCTGTTTGCCGTAGAAAAACGTTCTGCTTAAAAGATGATCTGGTCTCAACTGTCAAGGTTGATCTGAAGAGGGGACGGTAGGCGACATGCACGTTACGTTGCTCATGATGGGAGCACCTCAGATCACATTTTAGTGGGTACATTATAAAGTTCCCATTAAGGGGGGGGGGGGTAATTTTGACCTGGCCCGTAGGCTCGCATCAGTTGACAGACTGCCAAGTAATGACTATTAACGCCACATTACAGTTTTAAAGTGGACTAAGTTGTTATTAGTGGGAAAGATAATCGTTCAGTCCGATTGTTTCTCACCTCATCTGCTCTCTTTTTCCGTGCGAACTGCAAGTGCGAATCAAGTCGGCTAGTTCGGCGTCTTCGCCTGACGAACTTCACTTTGAAGAGTGAAATATAAAACCTGACTCGGCCTCTGACATCCCAACCGCATTAGAGGGATGGAACGTGATACTTTATTAATGTTTTCAAACACATCACCACGGGAAGGATCTTTTAGTTGCCACTACACTGTCAATTCGAACGCCGGTCTGCACACAACATGCACACTTTCAAATAAGTACTTCGAATTCCGTCACAATTGTGGGTTTGTATGTTTTTCTAGTGCGCAGGATGTGAACGCTGAAACTCCTACAGGTTTTGTCAAAATCCTCAAGTATGTTCTCGCACAGAAATTACTGGTAGGGTGTAGCTATATGACCCCCCCCCCCCCACATAAACCGGACACGTGAATAGAAATGCGCCGCCCAAGTACTAAAGATTACCTTGCATATAGTTTCAAAGAAGTAAACTACCCCCGTGTCTTATACCTAGAATAAACCTAAACTGTTGCCCTAAACGTAACCCCAACCATAATTTTCCTGGAATTTGGCGTAAATCCACCTGTATTGCGTACGGTTTCTGTTCCCATATCCATTTTGACGTACCATGCAAACAATTCTTACCAATTTACTTACGTGGTGTTGTAGTGCTGTGGTGTAGGGGATACGGTCTGGCAATAACGTATAAAAGGCTATGCAAACTTTCTAGTCGCTTGGATCCATCTTTTTTTTAAAAAAAAGGAAGGCATAATCGCGGCCGTGCCCGGTTATGGCTGCTGGTTTTTTAATTTCCACCAAAGGTCAAAAGTACGCAGCTTCCGTCCTTCCCCGAGGTCACAGTTCTCACGCTCACCCACCTTTCGTGAGAAGTTTTGCGTGCCTCTTTTTGAAGCCCCCACACATGCACTGGCAGCATTACTGACCATTCGTCCCACGCGCGCATACCTCTCAGCGAGACTGCAGCCCTGCACCTGTGTACTTCCTTTTCTCGTGGATCTCAGGCTTTGCTTCACCCTTATCGGTGCTGTTTAACTTCTGTCAGCTCTCCGACTTACTAACACTAACGGAAAAGATCGTCTCTGTCCTCTCCAGTTTTAATGTGTTGTATAGTAGTGATGATAATCGTAACTGTGCCCCCTAAACGGGCCGCAAGGTTAGATACGCTGGACCAATCAGGGCAAATGTTATTCGGGTTGTGCTCCCATAAAAAAGGCCGGCCATGGAAGAGCTTTGGTGGCACACGTAAGTGCAAACTTAAGCATTAACCACCTGTAACCTTTATGACACTCCGACAGAGTGTCCTTTTGAGTGGCTTTCCACCCCCGATTGCGGCCTCAGAACAACATCTACAGAGGGTCACTCGCTGTACTCTGGCTCAACTGCCCAGTGGCTACTCAATGATCCTCTCCCAGTATCAACATCGGCTTGACCCGTCCACACCCGAATGCGGCGCTTCTCCGCATGCCTATCAGCATCTGTTCGCCTGCAGTTCCCGGCCAGGCACCCACTTCACTCTCGCGGACCTTTGGCTCAAGCCGGTCGAGGTCGCGGCTTTTCTCCGTCTCCCAACTACTCCCAGTTTGGATTCCGGCGGGGATTCCTGATCCAACTATAGGCTACGAGACACACACATGACACTCTGACCCCGTGGGCCGCCTGCGCCGGATTCCGCCTCTGGCCTTCTTGCTTCTCATGACACCGGCCATAGACGAGTGAGGGAAGGGAGAGACAGAGATAATGCGGTAGATGGAACGCTAGGAGCGTATTCTGGAGCTTATAAAGACTTTAGTCGTACTATTGTGGGATTATTGCGTGCCTACTTCGGTCTTTCTCTGTTGATACTTTTTGTTCATACTTCATTTGCTAAGCCGCATTCTTGGCAAAATGAACTTTTCGCTACTTTTTTAAAATAAAAAATGTAGACCGCAATGACTCGCGTCCTCGAATCTGTTTTTTTTTAAGTTGCGTGTTTTCAGCAGCCTTTACATGAATAAATCAGTTGTACTTTTGGTTTTATGCTAGCTACCACACATCAGACGACCGACCGACACGGACGGTGGCCTGATGGTGGGAGGGGGGGGGGAGGGGAAGAGAGTAAGGTCGACGGCTTAATGCACTTTCCTCGCCATAACCAATCTGACGCGCTTGATGCTATCACGGTGCCTTAGAAGCTTGTCAGCTGACGGGATAACTTGGAGCACGTAATCAGCTCAGTGTATGTTTGTGTGGAGCGGCTGACTGTCATAAATAATCTTGAAGTTCCTGTTTTCTGGCCATTCACACGCTCTTAATTTGTGAATTGACTGTCAGGCTGCAATGGCTCCTTCTTGATGTGGCCTTTATGGCACTCCCACTCAGCCCGGATCCGCGAAAGGGGGGTGGTACACTTAGAGGCGGGTGGGGGGGGGGGGGGGGGGGGTTGTGGCCGCGCCGGCTACCCACGCCCTCTCCAGCTTCCGGTCTTCTTGACTCTGTCTTGACACTGGGCACAGGTGTGGAGAGTGGAGCAGAGATTGAGGTCGATGCAGCGCAAGTCTACTCTCACTAAAATCCAACGTAAGTCACCGTCTCTGCACCACCGTGCTAGGGAGCACACGGCAGACGTAGTCGAAACCGACAGTCGAACTGTCGGGTATCTTTGCTTGTGTACTCTTTCGTTGTCTTTGGTGCACTTGTGTTGACTTGCCCTTTTATTGGACTAGACGCGCGAGCCAGGTGCTCGGAGACACAATCACATGCATTCGCTATTTGCTAATCCGAAGATCTTTGCATTCACCCACCCCATCTTATACAGTTGGATCATTTTGGCTTCAATATTTACCACATTTGCTTCCTTAATATGCATTTACTTAGCTATGCCACAGAATTTCCGTGCCTTTACATGTTACTTGACCTGTGTATTGTCTCATCTGCTATTGTAGAACGGCCCTACTGCCGATTATTACAAGCGAGTCCGCAGAGTCTGAATCCTGTGCAACGGAAGAAAGGCCACCCTGGCGACTTCGTCACTCCCGTTTCTGGAGGCTGCGCCTGGTTGGTTGGCTGTTACGTCACTTTCCATTCATGCTGGGCCATGTTGCCTCCTTCCTCCTCGGTGCTGTCACGTAAGTCATTGCCCTTTTTTATCTCTTAACCCTCCCGTTTATTCACTTTCCTCTGACCTAACTCCTGTTCAGTTTCCCGGCTCACACAAAATTTGGTTCTGAATTACATGAGGGGGAACGGGAGTCTTAGAGCAAGGTCCACCTTATGCAACGGAAGTGCTGTCCGAATCCGGCCTGAGGCAACTTTCTGATTGGCCCCGAAGAGGAAATCGTCCGAGACTTCGTATCATCTAATCCCTATCTAAATTGGTTTCGCGACCTTAGTGGGCGTATATAGTTAAGCCAGACCTGGCCTGGGTGCTCTATCCCAGTCTTCAAAGTTCGAGGATAGAAATTTAGCTAGAAAAAATATCTGTCGCAGAAATTGTTAATGATTGTAAGATATGCCCCGTACGGGATTGTGAGGTTAACTTTGTAGTTGATCAGAGCACAGCTAAAAGAAACCACGAGTAAATACGATAAAGCTGCCTTGTGAGATACTACCCCCAAACTTCGGCTTCAGACGTCCTGATTCACTTTGCATGTGAAAGGAAACCAGCTTACTGCTCATAACCGGGCTGCACTCCCTCCTTTGTACGCCATCTTTAACACATATGACTGTAAGAATGCCTAACTTAGCCGAATAGGAAAACCAGGAGCAGTAGTAGTCGGGGTCACTGACTGCGTCCATCATCGTGCCCAGCAACTTCGTCTTGTTGCAGGAAGTAAGCCTGAATGTCAAAGAAGGCAACTAAAGATGGGATAATTCACTTTAAACCCAATGACCACTGGGTTGCCGATGAGCGCAAGCGGGCTCCCTTGCGTCGACATTTGTTTGCCCACTCCTTTGCCATCACTCGAGCGCTACTAACAACCTCTTGCTTAATTTTTTCCTGCCCAGTAACCGAAACACTGTCGAATTGGCACAACGTTTCTGGTGGCGCAGTAATTCTCTTCTGGTTATGTTAAAGGGTGTGTGTGTGTGTGTCGTAGCCCATAGTTGGATCAGGAATCCCCACCGGAATCCAAACTGGGAGTAGTTGGGAGACGGAGAAAAGCCGCGACCTCGACCGGCTTGAGCCACAGGTCCGCGGGAGTGAGGTGGGTTATGTTAAAGGGTAAACGTGGTAGGCAGTCACTGAATGCCGGCAATATTTTATTACGAATGTACCCTTATTAAGTGAAACGCTCGGCCCCTGAACCGCTTTCAGTCGCATCAGGGGATATTCCAAATCACATGACACTGGCATGTATCGATGTAGTTTGACTTCAAAAGGCAAATACGCACTTGCATTTTGTCGTAAGCAGACACCTAGCAGCGAGCCAGCACTGATCGGAAAGTGTTAATGCCGAATATGGATTGGATTGGATTGGATTGTAATGACCATTTAGGACTTATTTAGTGTACTTAAAATCATTCCCTGAATCAAACTTTCTATTTTTAGTTTTATCGTCAATGGAAATATGTAATGTATGCATTACGTTGCTCTGCGAAGGAGGAACTTTGGAGATCACCGTTCCCTACCTCTTCGTTTTTGATCAATTAGCTAGCATAGGCAAATAGTCGCTTCTAGGGATGACCATTTTCACGTTTTCCATGTTTAATGCTTCTCTCTGCTGGGTCCTTCAGTAGTTCATCTAAATCGCATAGCTATTACTGGCTGCACCTCTCCCATTGACCTGCACTTTGGAATTTTCCAAAATTTCCATCAGAGAATTCAGCAGAGTAATTGGCGCTCCCATTTTCGTGCACGTTGCGGCGATTTACGTCGTTTATGCCTTCAGTGTGGTGATTTGTTACCCTGCAGCAGCAGCAGCGGCGGCGACTGCTTGTAAAGCACCTCAATTTTCTAGTGTTTACTCAAGGTAGGTATCGCATCCAGCACCCAAACGCTCGCAAATATGCACTTTGACCGAACTACCGCGCCGCTCCCGCACATCCGCACACCCGCACGTGTGCTCACCTACGTTTCTGTCACGTGTAAACACACGGACAACGGGTCTGTCTAACATTAAGACTGCCCAGTATACCTCTTTGTTATGGTTCCTGCTCTCTACATGTTTACTGCTGATACTCGGCTGGCCAGGAGGCCAACTGCAGGAGCTAGCGTGGACGAAAAAACAGTACGATGTTCAAACCCGAGGACAGGTAGTTTACATGCTGGGTGGTGTCGTTTTCTACTTCAGTCCGATAGTGCTGCTTTTTAATGCTGCCTGGGAGCTTTGCTCCGATTAAGCTCACGAGAGTGAGGGAGCTGCAGACCTTCCAATCGCTAACGAGTTGATCAAGGTTTAGCTGTTTGTTAACAACCTTGAACTGACGGTTGAGAGTCAACCAAGTCCTCACTCAAAAGGATTTTATGCGATTTTGAAACCTCACTGCTGCGTGAGTTCAGTCCTCCACACTGTAATCCTCAACGTTTCCCTCGATAATAAACTTTTGCAATTTTAGTATAAAACTGTCTGTATTCCTGAGTGCTTTATCAAACTTAATTATTATTACGCTACTAAAGTAGTCGGTCAACAGTTACTGGAACTGCACGAATAACCATTTTCGGTCACAGAGCTGGTGAGGGCGACCGCTAGGTTAAACTGTTGCTCGGTATATAGCAGATCATACAGTCGAATCTCAAGGTACTTCACTCATGTCAGGATGCCAGCTTTTGAACAAGCAAAAAGCATATTGAGTAAAAAATGACTACTCAAGTAGTATACATTTTTCTAATCGATTTTCGATACCCTTATAACTTAAATCTACTTTATAGAAAATGCACAAAATATTCCTTCGATATCAAATTACGCCTTCTTTAAATTGTATGTTCGAAGGACTTTCTCGGTTTAAAAAAAACGTGTCTAATTATGCGATGTTTAAAACCGTGAAAGCTTTATTTTTAACACATTCCAATCCGTTAATTTACTTATGTTACTTTTAAAGTACAAAACATGAGCAACATTTATGAAAAACTGTTGTGAGCGCAAAGGTAACGGCAGGCAGGGCTCAACATTATTCGACAAGTTAAAATAATTTCTGAGACCGAAAGATACCCTTTCTTCAAATGGAAAATTCGAAAAATGCGTCCATTGCCACCAAAGGAACACAAGAAACGATATTGTTGTGTATGTTTTTTTTTAAAAAATAAAAAATATATTTAAATTTATAATAAATGAGAGCAAAATATGTACTCCTTGATTTATCTTTTTTTACGGAGTATACTTTTTGCAGATGAACAGAAAGAAGCTCGTTCGAGGTCGGCATCCCGAAGTGACTGAAGTATCTTCAGATTAGGTTGCAGGATAATCAATATTACAACACTACTGTTGCACTTTTTTTCGAACATCAACCACATTTCAGAATTTCGGGTCACATTTCATGCGATATGCAATCATGAAGTGTTAAAAGTACCGTTCGTGACATCGTTGAGGCCGGCTAGATCAGGCATGATCACAGCCGTAACAAGTACAAGATAGGCAATCCACTATACATTATCCGTCACCGTGCGAGGAATCCTCCTAACGCCCGTAGGTGGGATTTCCCTCAGCACTTCCAACTTTCCTATATCATCTGGCTGCATGTGACGTTTGCTCCGCTCTGTTAATGTACTGTCTGCTCCTGCGAAATCACGTGCCCCGAGGCGTGTGTGTGTGTGTGTATATATGTCAGTCCAGTCGTTCCGGCCAGACAGTCCGAGGTCACAAGACAGGGACGGACATTAGTGTTTTGCTTCAGCGGTTATTAGTGCATGGTTGAATAGCAGGGTTTTTTTTTTCAAACCAAAGAGGAACGTGCTTTCTTCGCTTCTCACAGGCAGGCCACTGTCTACCTGTGTTTAAACGAACACGAATAGCCGTTACTATTTTGATAGAATTGCGCCAGTGGATTTTTGCTCCTGTGATGCGAACTAAAATCAGGAAGGGTAGGCGTTACTTTCAAACCCCCCCCTCCCCATCCCCAATATGAAACGCTCTGCGCAAACTTCCAAGGAGGGTATTCATTCCCCTATCGTAGCCTCAAGTTAACCCTTCCCAAAACCATAAATTTAAACCCAACCTAGCCTTATCCGTAACTATATCCTTATCCCCAACTTTACCTCAACCCTACGCGTAACTCCAATCCTTAACTTAATTCTAACTTCAGCCCAAACCCTAATTTCCCTGTAATTTGACACAAAGCGACCTCTTTCACGAACAGTTCCTGTTCCCATATCTTGTGTAGGGGGCCATATAAATCGTATCCCGGCTACGGTAAATTATGTGAGCCCCTTTAGCCATCACTAATCCTGGGATCACGTAAAACGAAAATAATGGTAATGGGGGGAGTGGCCTTACCACGGGCAGGCAACAAAATATGTGCAAGAAAACGCAAGAATTAAATTTCCGCCACATTTGCTCTTCTAAGCCTTTACACAGCGACAAAGTTGAGTTTTATTGAAAAATTTAAATGAATAAAACTGAATAAGAACGACCACAATAAGGCAACTTTGTTTATTTCGTTATAGGGATGTGGTAGTTAACACACAGAAACTTTGTATAAGTCCAAGGAGTTTACATTACCTATCTATACCGTTATCCTTAACACAGGAAGCATTGGACGAATTCTGTAAGTAGGTTTTAGGACTAAAATATCACTCAAGTGTATTTTAATAGTGAGCAGAACGGGTAGAAATACAACGCTGATTGATAAATGGTAATGTTCGACTTGTTGGCTTAGCATCCAAGCCCTACCACTTTGCCAGACGGGAGAAGGGAACGGAGGTTGATGTTTTTTGTAGCTTTTCGACCGCATCTCTTACGTCCAGAAGCCGCGGTAAGCTTACCAATGGCCTCTTTTACCCGAAAACTTTAAGGAGTTTGTTCTAGTCTCTCAACTAGCAGCGCGGTAAGCGATTCCATCCCCAAATTTGGTTGCTTAGTCATCGCAGACGACTGTCGAACCTCATTATGGGTCACGAATTTGTTACCGTGCCATGGTAACCCGAATCAACCTGTGCCACCCACGGGGTTGCTTTTCGTCCTCTCTGTGGGACGTTTTTCCTTTGGCGGGCAAAGGTAGAATCAAGGTCTACCTGGTTTGCCGATACGCACGCCGTATATCCACATTTGGTTTAGCCCACCGATCGAAGCAGTTACCGTGGAGGGACTGTTGCCTTGTTGTGCTGGATGCCAGGGCGAGGCGAACTAGAAGCAATGACGAGGCCCTCCGGGCCGAAAATATAAAATTTATTTATTTATTTATTCTCACTGAGACGTTTACAGAAGTTGTCTACTGGTGTTTTCTATGACCGTGGTCGTGCCTGCACTAACCGGTCTGTATTGTGTTGCGCGTGTTAAATCTGTGCGTGACATTCGCGGCGATGTGTCTACCACATGTTACCTCCAGAGGAGAATTTTCGTGCAATTGCCGTCCAACCTCATCGGCAAACCTGGAGCCAGTGTACAGCTGCGACGTGGGTGTCCGCTCATGACACCCTATAGAATTCTGGACTGCCTGCGCAGCCTGGCTTATTAGTCGTCCTCGGCCAGCTGTACCCGACCGCAGGTTTTTGCCGCACCCGAAGCTCGAACGCGCGAATTTGTACTTGGAAGTCTAACGCCCTATACATTGAGCCATGAGCTCAGTTTCTTGTCGATTGCGATGAAGTGTATGTCTTATTACCATGTTCCACTTGAAGAGACGGTTTATTTAAGTTTGGAAAATCTAAAAATTTTAATACTGTTGGGAAAATTGGAGGATTCGCTTGCCGTTGCGGAATGTTCATGGGCTCATTCCTACCGCATTAATTAAAACCGCAAAACGAATGTGTTCTACTGCTATATAATTACTTCTACAATCTTCCTTCATTGTCCATCCTAATTTACCACCCATAAAATCCCTATTACCATTGGTCCCATGAGAGAATACTGCAGCTAGTAGTATATGAGGTCCACTAATTAAACTATTTTTACCATATGCAGCTTGCTTTATTTCTTTTCATCACAAAACGCACGATTCTTCCTGTATAATCAACCGTTCGATGTTATTGCGTACCCAGTAGTGTCGCCTGTGTCAATGCACTGGACTGCAGTTTATTATCCACAATTAAACCTTTGTTTCCTTTCTTTCTCTTTTTCTAGTATGTGTCTCCTGCTGAAAAAGCGAATAAAATTGCCAATTATGGGCCCCCTTTGTCTGGAATAGAGCAATAACAGTGTGAATCACAGGGTCTTGGTCCTCTCCCAACCGTCATCAGTTATCTCATCAGTCCCTCCCACAGTTTTCATCGTTCCCCACCCACCAAAGTCCTTTGGATGGATCTACCCATTCCCGCCTCCCCTCTCTTTAATTACCTTAGCGCGCTCTTACATCACAGAAACTCGCAGGTAAGAGCGCGCACAGCAGAGCAACTCTTAACCCCAGTAAGCTTGTTTCCAAGTCCACACACACACACACTGAGCCCCTATGTCATTTGTGCAACCACATAGCGCACGATGCTGCGCGACTTCGATTGCTCAGGATCTCAGCTCGTTTGCTTTTGTTGTCTCATATTTTTTCGTCACACTCTTCTTGCTTGGTAATCAAAGGGACGCATCTTGCAAGGCCATTATTCTTCCTCCTACACCACCATCCGTGGGGCTTAGAGAACCGTGGTTGCACTATAAATACACACGCACACACATCTTTATTATGCAGAATCACACAGTAATCATTGGTGCGGATTTTTACAGCACACTCCATTTTGCACGCTGCCAGGACCCTTCCGGATTTACACTTTTTGGCTTTCTGGGTGATCGGTTCGTTTTATTTTCGGTACAGTAAGCTTTTACATGTAATTATAAAAAAAACAAGACATTTCCTTTATGTGCGACGTCAGTTTTTTCTCTCATTTTTTTTCTAACTGCAAGACTTGCTGTCGCCTGTGTGTGTATCCGTCTGAATTCTTCACTTTACAAACACGCTCGCATCAAACAATACATATTCACCTAGAGTGTTTCCATCTTTTACCTTCTCGGGCGTAGTCTGTGGTTGCTCTAGAATATTCTGTAAGCTCTGAAAGCTTCACGGGCTTCCTGGTGTTGACGCGTTTTGCAGTGTTGCTTGAGCAGTTCATGCGTAACAGACGGCGCGTAACAAACTAGGCTAACTAAAAGGCACACAGTCGCAGGGCAAATTGGCGGTATACGCCAAGAAGACTGCAGGGGACCTGGGTCCGCGGGTCCCTGTATCATCGTCTCAGTAAGCGCCTGTCACAGCCTGTCTCGTTCTTTGCAGCAGCGGTCATTGATAGCGTAGGTGGCGCCACGGGCTATTTAAAAATGCCACGTGAGTATGTAGGAGTCTAAGTGGTGAGTACTGCAATTATCGTGCCCGATTACGTATACGAAGAGAAGGGGTAAGGCCAGAAGGAGTTGTTTATTGTATGCAGAAACTCAGTGGTGGTCTGCAGCCCCGACGCGCGGCAGACCCGGGCCCTGCACGTGCGTCTGTCAGCTAGCGTGGTGTGGGCTTGAATGCTCAAAAGTCATGTGAGAGTGAGTCACTGGTCGCTTGGCCAATAGCAGTCTATGGCACCTGTGATTGGCTGTCCTAGAGGCGGGTAGAGAAATGCAATCACGTGACGGCTTGTGGGCTTGGCGCCGGTGGTAGACAGCACTACCAGTCCTCTGTTGACGTTATTTAGGGTCCAAAGATCATTTACACTCCAATAGACACCTAGTTTTCAACCACTAATATTTCGCACGATCTAACGGAGGAGAGTAGCCACGTGTTTTCCAACGAGAGTGCGCTGCTCTTCAAGTTTCAGCGCTAAACTGTGCGGTTTGCGCAGTGGAGCGGGCGTCTTGCGCGATGAACTCGACTGCAGAACGTTCCAGTTTCGGGGAGCAGATAGCTGATTTCGCTATTTGAAACGTCGCACAATATATCGGTAAGGACGACTTATGTGGCCCTTTAAACCGGACGACAGAAAATCAATTTTATTCAATGCAGGTGTCTTTACGGAAGATTCCAGAGAAAACAGCGCTCTGTCTATGGTTGAAGGTTGGGGCTAAGATAAGTTTCGGCCGAGTTTATGGT
>JAYGXS010000001.1:72521799-72553327 GCA_036362985.1 Ligula intestinalis | reverse complement strand
ATGGAAAATGAGAGAGAGAGCAACACATTGTTATCTGTGAACTGAATATGTTATGCGAACTTTCTGAAGTTAGGAATAACTGTCATAGAAGGATTGCTCAACGCGATAACAAAAACGCTAGTGTTGGAGTTGTTCATAAATTTAGATAATCCCATAGGGCATATAATTCACGGATATGCCCTGTTTCTCTCTTAACCATAACTCATACGTCAATCATTAACGTAGAAGTTGTACCCTGGAATTAAATGCAGATCTTCCTATGGTATGAGATAAATATTCTTGTGTTTCACCCGATTGACAAGCCAACGTGTCTCGTCAACAAGTTTGTCAGAGGTGGCGGTTGCTTGAGCCTTGCTTTAAAAATGCAGACAGGCTGTTGTGGTCCTGCTTCAAAGCAACTCCAGACACCTTTCTATTAAGTGCGCCTTGGTTTTCTGTAGGACTGTTACCTACCAAAATTGCCAGCTTACAGAGAGAAGAAGCGCCAAGCTTTTTAGTTCCAGGTCAACTTATGGTTTACGGAAGTGAGAAAAGAGGCTATTTACTAAGTCCTGGGGCACTGAGGACAGGCCTCCCTGGATTTCAAGGATAACATAATCGTTCACTTCTACAAGCGTAAAGGAAACCAGAAACTCTGTCCTAAACACACAGAGACATCTCGCTGCTCAAATCACTACGAAAGTCCTCGCTCATATCTTCCTGAACCGCTGCAAAGCGACTCTTACGAGAAAGCCGGTGTGGTTTCAGAAGACACCGCAGCACCAGTGTAATTATCTTCGTTACCTATCAGCTATAAAAGGAGTGCCACGAGATGCGAGTCCACCTTAATAGATCTAAAAAAATTCTTACATGCTGAATCGCGATGGAATCTAAAAAATCACATAGAAATTCAGATGTGCTAAACGATTCACGCCCCTGGTGCGTCGGCTCCACGATGACATGATGGCACGCGTTACAGACGGCGGAGCTAGTTCAGAAGCATTTGTAGTGACCAGTAGCGTGAAGTAGGGATGCGCACTCGCTCCAGGCCTATTCAACCTTGTGCTCTCTGTCATACTTACAGACAACTATAGTGCCGAGCGCCCTGGGACCCGCATCGCCTTCAGGATCGATGGCCAGCTTCTCAATAGCCGGCGAATGCAGGCCTAAATGCGTCTATCTACAACTACTTCTCACGATTTGCCCTTGGCAAACGTGTGCGCTCTCAACAGGGTGACGGAAGGGAAAGTGCAAAAATATTCATTCACCAAATGGAAAATCTGGAACAAACTGGACTTCTCATTATCCACGCCTTGCTGAAGAATATCCAATTACTTTTGGGCGGTCACATCGTGCGAGTGGATAATGTACAACTGTTTAAACTACTCTTCTTTGGAGATGTGGCTGAGAGGGCTCGCCGCCGGAAGGCTAATTCTCATGCTAGAAGAATCTCTTGAAGACTTGCTTAAGGCGCCTGCAGCTCAGCCCAGCCACCTGGCGAGACCCCACCCAGAACCGATTGACCTTGAGCAGAGTAGGAAAGGCCGGGGTTGCTCGGATCCTCATTGCGTGACTTCTCAGTTAGATGTGATGCTATTGCCACACCAGTCACGATAGACATAAATCAGGCTGAAGTGTAGATTGTGACTAGATGGCGGATTATGGAGTGTAGTGGCACACATATCCACGCCGTGAGAGCTAGGAACCGAGCCACTGCACCTCCTTCCTAGGCAAGTGTAGACTGTGGCCATGTCGTTTAGCGACACACCGGCCCACACAGTAAATGCTGAGATCCGTACCACTCTCCCTACCATTCTGTTATTGTGTGAAACTCCTGGTCAGGTGTTCGCTTTGTATCAGAGAGTTTGGCGGTACCCTTAGGTGCGAGTTTTCACTGTGCCACCCAACTGCGCCCTCTCCTACCTCCGCTCTTCCTGTCTTCATCAGGAAACCTGCTGCAGTTGGATGCATAGCAGGAAATGCGGCAGCTACAACCCAAGTCTATCATCCTTACAGTCTATTCCACGTACAATTCATCACGCTTGTTGCCAGCTGGCCCTGAGGCACGTGGTGGACATCGTCGGAATCTAGGGTCAATGTCAGTTTTCTCGATCTAAACCGGCAGAAAAATGGCCGCGTGGTTCAGGAACTAATGTAGGACTTCCCAGCAACATGTCACGAGTTCTAGCCTCGGGTATCGCACCACCTGCGACTGGGTATGGCTGGCTGTTGCCGACTATCAGGCCCGAAATGACCATTCTAGTCGCCCAGGTGTCTGATGGTAACATTATCTGCCAACTATGTGCGCCTTCTTGCGTTTGGTGGCCTAATATCCTGCTTACAGGTCTTATAAGGACGAAAGTCCGGCATGTTGGCACGCATTTGGGAAAGTTTAGGAACTTGAACATCACCGCTACAGCGATATTGACTGAAGGATCTAAGTTCCATTCCCATTGCTAACAGCTGATCTTTCAAATAAACGCAGACCTAAAGTTACACGTGAAAGGAGTGAAACACGAGTCTACGACTAACTGCACCAAAAGCCTGGTCGTATTTTGGCATCAGACACTTAGGAACACTCATCAATGCAGTATAGCGGTAGAGTTATAGTTTTTTATTTTTGATAGGGTAAATATAACTTTTTTTTATTCTACTAAGCCTGCATGTAATGTCAAATTATTGAAATTATTTAGCGGACTCCCTTTAACAGGGAACTTCTTAGGTGCCTAAGTGATCAAGCTTGTTCACTGCGTAAGCAGTGCTCTCCCGCTTTTCACTGATCACCCACACATAAAAAAGTCTCCCCAAAATAGCTCACTATGTATATGTTGTTGACTAAAACGGGGGGAGCGGAAGACTGACACACAACACGCGTTACTGAAGCCACGCAGTGGCTGCCCGAAGTCATAGTTACCGCTGCGCGTGGAGGTTGTGGTGGCACATCTAGCAATGGGTCCCAGGCCGCGCAAGGTGCTGCGTCCAACCCCACCACAAGATAGTTGACATACTTTGACAGTTGAATGGGCATTATGCGAAGGACAGAGTTAGATCGATTCTGGAGAATCCAGTCTCACGGCACAGCAGCGCAATCATCACTAGAATAAATCTAAGATGACAACTATTACGACGCATCCATCATCAGAGAGACTAGAGCAAATAGGTCTGCTATTGTCTGTGATGATGGATTCGCGATGGAGTTAGAAACGTCAGGCGAATAAAACGTTTGTCCCAGCGAACATATCTACTTCTTCTCAACGACGGTATTGGCGTCTGCAATATATATGCTGGTTACCAGTGAGAACTCTGCAAATGTCCTGTTGCCCTCGAGCATCGGTACCATCTCTCCTGCCGCAGCCTCCTTGTCGATCACAGCAGCCACCGACACCAAAATCACTTTTCTCACCACCCCACCACCACTGAGACCAACTCAGACATGCCGCTACCTCTACCCCCACGGCCCACCACCAACACGTCGGACCCGAGTCCAACCTGTACTGATTGCAATCGCGCAATCGCCTAACACATCGGCCTGGTCGGTCATTTGGAACGCCATCACACAGATACTGATGAACCAGTGCCTGGAACAACCGCATACGCCCATCACACCCACCTCAACTGTTCAAATTGTCCATGCACATTCACTTGCCAAATGAGCCTCTTACTTAAAATGCACCTCCAGCCCCGCCCCCCCCCCGATGTAGCTGAACAGACCCCCCCCGCATATTCTGCATTATCACCCCTCTCCTCGCCAGCACATACATCACGCATGGCCCGGTCCCACAACACACAACGCATTTTTGCAACCAACACCCCTAACATGAGATGGAAATATTATCCTCGGCCCATCTGCTGTATGTTCGATCCGAGCCTCAGATTATCATGGGTCGTTATGTGCCATAGCTAGGAAGGTTGCCAGGTAACAATTGCACTAAGACCTCGCAGTCAGCCTAATGTATGTTTTATGCAGTGGCCAGCTGGTGGTCCAATAGTCAGACTGAAATGACTCTCTCTTAACGGGAACTCCGGCACAGTCATACGTGTGGAGTGTGAGCTGCTCAACGCCTTTTGCGGGAAATCCTGCCGGTCATTTTCGAAGGCCAGGTCATGTATATATTACGCGCAGATGAGGTCATGTTAGCAGCTGAATCCATTCCTCGCGCAAGTACTCTGACCGGCCTGAACGGTGGTTGGTGTGGGGAAAGGGAAAAGAGTGTGAGGTCGACGGCTCAGTGCTTTCTCCCTCAATATAAACAATCTGACAGGCTTGAAACTATCATGGTGTGTTACCAGCCGTAGCTAGGACGGTTACCAATTGACGGGGCAGCTTGGACCACGCAGTCAGCTTTGTGTGTATCTGTGTTGAGTGGCTAAACAACAGACTGAGAGTCCAGCTGCAATGACTCCTTCGTTATGTGGTCTTTACGGCACTTCCATTCCGTGGGATCTGGGCCAGCCGAGGCAGCATGTCTAGGAACGGCACCGGCCGCGCCAGCCCCCTGCTTCCCCTCCTATCTCCCGTCGTCCTGACTTTATCATGATATTGGACCCATATGAGATGGTGATGGAAAGATTTTGCCGTATATGCAGCAGATACGACGGTCGAGCTGTCATGTATATTGAATCGAAGTAGTTAAGTGTGACTTGTAAAAAAGTGTCTGGGTTTAGCTGTAATATTGATTACCATTGAGTATCGTTCAGAGTTATTCAGATTTGGCAGCAAATGTGTTTATGGAATGGATCCGATAAAGCAAAGGGATACCGGAATGACCATTTACTGGCTTATTAGCCGTCATCAGCCAGTCATACCCAATCTCAAGGGTTGGAAACCCCGAGATTTGAACCCGGGACCTTTGGTCATTGAGTTCAATACTCTACCACAAGTCAACGGGCTCCTTGCTTTGTCGGTTGAGCCCGGCGAAACACATACATTTATGTATGTTTATATTTGAGCAGCATTACAGTCACCTATGTAGATCGCTCTTGTTAAAGTACTGCTCATTATATAGTGTATTTTCTATCCACGAAAGATGCTCGCATAAATTCAATAATATTTTCCAACAGGCGCAATATGTATTTATTTTATGAATTTTTTAAGTAAAAACATATTTTCCGAACACACGTCCTACGCAAGGTTATACTCTACTTCTTCAGAGTAGACGACGAATCTCGAGACTTTCGAATGCTGATTTACGTGGCCTTTTATCTACATTTTCATCAGTTCTGTTTACAAACTGTCCAACGCGTATTAGGATATTTTAGGTGGACGCGAAGTATCTGCCTACGACAACGAATATTTGTATGAAGTTCCTTCAGCGGGAGCGTACAAAGCAGACCTTTTATGCCTTAATGGTTAATGAACCTGCATGGTGAAGCGAGAAATAACCCAAGTTGCTGAAATCCAAATAAGTTTTTCGTTCAAATAGGGCATATGGAGAAAACGTCAGTTTTTTAAACAGGTATGCATGTAGAGATCAGTTCATGCTCCTTTACTGACCCTACAACCGAATTGAAAAAGAAAATAAGGGTTGGATAGAAGATACATTATACTTCTATGACGAGTTTGCCACATGACATAGGGCTACATTCTGATTAGGTGTGGAGGCAAACCTCCGTTCGAAAACCTAGTCTGCAATTTTTTATGATATTTCACAGGGTTCGCTGCATACGGAATATTCAACTAGTGCCTGTTCTGTTAGTATGGCCTATCGTGTAACCGATGAATATACAACTGGTCGCTTGTTGGTTGTCTATGAATATCACACAGTTGTTCCGCTAAGCCCGATGTACTTCGGCCCAATTACTTATATCAGCTCTCGAAACGAGCCTATAAATCTTTATTCCGATTGGCCAATTCCCTATTAGCGATGTATCTGCGCATGTCTCGGACTTGTTCACGATTACCTATGACTAAGGATTCCCGACGGAATCCGAAACGTCAGGACAATAAAACTCTTGTTCCAGTGATCGCTTTTTTTCGTAGCGATGTTTTTTTGACAAAATTAAACAAAACAGCACTATTCAGTAATATGAAGCTGGAAGGTTATCTTGTTGGAAAGTGTTATAGGCGCCAATCGCAATTTTAAGGCAGAGAAGACATAGGAGTAAATTAAACGGTCATCATGTATTTCTGCGATTCCTCCTAGACTTCCCGTGAAACAGCGGATTTAAATCCAGGGCAAAGGCACGTTGACTGGTTGTCCTGTAGTTATTGCATTACCTAATAGGGGGATAACAGCAGACGCATTTAAAAGTGCATAACTTGAGATTTTTCATATGCAAATGCCCATTTTCCACATTTTTTTGAACAAACACCTCAGACGCGCGACAGCTAGACAGACAACCGGATCGAAACAGAAGGAGATTGCATTTCCACTTAACAGGAGGGACGGCTCTCTCCATCATATTTTTGCCTCTAAAATAAATTTCTGGTAGCCCGAATGAATATTCTGTCGAGTTAAAAGATCTGTAGCGACATATCCATATTCCTTTTAGTGATATAACCTGCGTCACGTATTCTTTCTAAGTCGTTACGGTTTTGAGCTAACTTTTTGGCTTCCGTTCCGACTAAAAATTTCTTTAATAATGATGATAATCAGTAGCTAGGTTAGTGGCTCATTTTTTAACCCCTGAGAACAACTATGCCAAGGTCATTGTTATAGTACACACGCCCCCTCTCACTCAGGATGAATAAGCTGCCAAGGTCATGTGAAGGACTTTTAGCTTTCGCTGGCAGTTTGCAGGCAAATATTCTGACAGACAGCTTAGTAGGAAATGCGCCAAAAGATCGCAGTGAAACGATGCGCAGCAGGCCACTGAGCAAAACTGAAAATTGGATAAATTTAGCTTTTTTCTTTACCACTTACTTGTTAGCAAACAAGAAGTTGATTATATTTACCGAACTGTAAAAGTCCACGGTATGGCTGGGAATTCGTGCAAAAGTCATGATAAAATTGATTTGGTAGAATTGCCTTTTTACTTCAGTATAGTGAGGGTTAAAGGGCATTAATTTTGGCAAAATCGGAGGTATTCTGTTATCGGAGATACTTCCCATGCTATTAAGAAAGCCAGAACCAAACATTTTATTTATGTGTTATGATTTTGGAGAACCTTAATATAGGCATAAAAATTTTGCAATACAGCATTCGCAAAAAACCGTGCAAATTTCATAAGAAGTACTAAGAAGTAAGAAGTGTTTGTTTTTAAGAGAAATAAATTTTTCCCGAAAATCCCTTTGTTTCGGAGATGTAACAAAAAGCTATAATTTAGAACAATAAATCAAATATTTTATGCACCTTAAAGGTTTACGTAACCACTTTCATTATATGAAAGAAACTTTTCTTAAGTCATTTTGTTTTGTACAGATTACCATTATTGAATATCATCGAATAGAGTCTGGCCTCGTTTTTATCGTTTACAGTGTCTTCGTTGATAAATTACGCTTCTGTTTAACGCTTGTATCAATATCTTTAAAAAAGGATCTATATAAATAGTATTTATCGAAAGAAAGTGTTTTTGGAAATGTTTTTTTATGATGCTGATTATGTATATCATGTTTACTAATGCCTCAAAACAGCAAACCACACTGTCAAGTGTACAGAACGTCCGTAAAATAAGTCCAAGATTGTTATTCCTAAGATAAATACAAAAATCCTCTTTTAAGTCACCTATTTAAAAAGTGCTTTGGTTAGATATTCGGCTGACGTATGTCTGTGTATATTAACTTTTACCAAGGTCGATAAAATTGGAGACTTTTGACAACTTCTTTAACTTACCTGAAGATGAACGATTTAATTTGATTGGAGATGAAAGAACTTACTTTTCTCTTTTCAATGGATTATTGTCCGCATAAGTGGATTTATTCCAAAATCCGTTACAAGCTTGCAAATACAAAAAGTAAAAGCCAAATATTTGGCCACTTTTTGAAATACTTATTTTGCTTCTGTCTCTCCTGCTTCTAAATGACGCATAAGTGGAAAGTATAGCTTACAAAAAAAGTATATTTATACGTGATATACATTCAATAAGGCCTTTTTTACATTACCTTCGCAGTAACATATGTGGACACTGCTTAAACGGCAAGGTGAGCGGGGTGGTATAAACAAATTCGATGAAATTTTTGGAACTGCATTTTGTGCGACAAAACTTCATAGATTAGATAAAGATAATTTTTAAAATATGAATCTCAAATCTTTCTGTAAATGAATGCGATTCCTTCAACTTGGCTGCACTGTAATCTGAACAATTTGGGACAAAATTTTCCAGTTCTGGAAGGGATCTCTTCTCTACTTATTTTACTCATTTTGGAGTTCATCCATCATATAGTCAACATTAATAAGCAGTTTGGTTATGTCTTTCGTAAAAGCATAGGAAATTCTTTCGATATGAAACTTCTTCCAATTACGCCAAAAAAGGGCAATTTTTCTCGATAAACAACTAAAATTGTGATTTTCCTGACTAAAAGGCTTCGGTAGAAGTAAATAAACTCAATGAATCAAAATAGTGTTACCAAATATATGCTTAAGTACCAGATCAAATTTCGTCATGAAAGTTGCACGGTCTTTAGTGACCACTGCATATCCCTTCCTGAAACGGAAACTCTAGCCTTACCTTGATTTTTATAAACAGGTAAAGCCAATTTTAAGGAATAAATTTGGTTTTCAGAAACAAGGAACGATTTAAGTTTTAAAAATTATCCTTCGCCAACATTGGATCTTTATGTCAAAAATGCAGCAAAAATACTTTCACTGCACTTCGTTTTACAATGTTAATGATTTGAGATGGTTGCCAAAACTGCATCTATATTAT
Source organism: Ligula intestinalis (assembly GCA_036362985.1). NCBI lineage: Eukaryota > Metazoa > Platyhelminthes > Cestoda > Diphyllobothriidea > Diphyllobothriidae > Ligula > Ligula intestinalis. Next base: position 72,544,543 of record JAYGXS010000001.1, on the reverse strand, counting down.
CGCCAAGACTAAAGTAAACACCAAGCATTGTCAATCTAAAGCATGTTGTAATATACTTCGTTGTACAATATAATTTCCGCTCATGTGTAATTTAGAAACGGAAGAGACAGAAAATAAAACAAATTGAAACGTAAGTACGTATTCAGCCACTCTGTTTTGCAGTCGCAAGTTTAAGCCGAAGCCTAATTATATTTAAATTTATTGGTCTAAATTATAGGCATTTTTACAACTGTGGAACTTGACTATTAGTAATAAACTTTTATTAATATTAAAAAACCATCAGTGTATTTTATATTTCTTCTTTTCGTACATGCGCTACTGCCAATTTGTGAAGGATTATCACTCGATAGAAAACTTCGGCATTTTTCATGCCCTTCCGGCTGTAGTGTACTTATCCTTCACCCCTCCAAGAACATGAGAGCCCAAGCTCCTGATCAGAAGTTCGCTGATAGATTGCAATAGCACAGGAACCCGAAGCCGATTATGAGTAGCTCAGTGGTCAGACAAAGTCAAATGGAAATTTTTTATCAGGTTGGAAATTTATTAGTAATTTAATACTATGTCACTACCAGGACAAGAAAAATAGAGAACCTAGGCAATCTAACTGTCTAAAAGAGCGTTCGGACAAAAAGGTAAATAAAGTTCAAATAATTTAGAAGTGTGGTAATGTTTAAACATCAATGCCAAGAAGTATTACTGATAAGTGCAAGTTGATGTCTGACTGCAGTGCTTTGATTACTTAAAATGGTTTCACTTAAGCATGATATGTAACAATAAATAAATGAGGTCAAAATGTAATCTCTCTTCTACTGTAATCAGAAATATTGAATTCCACATGGGAGTAACGTCTAACGATATGGGCCGATGCAGAAACTCAAAGCACTTCTCTTATTTGCCTTCGATTTCCCATCTAAAATCTCGTAGATCTTACCCTTATCGGTTGTTTCTGATGATAGTTCTTCCTTTTTGTTAACTTAATGCCGCTATTCGACAGTCTGTGCTCCTGTAAAATTGTACTACAACGAGGATCAGGGACGCCGTATAGTCCCTTATGAGCAGGCGGTATCGTCGGACACAGATTCAAATTAAATTAATGTTGCTCTTGAACGCAGGTTGGAAAAGTTGGAAACATTTCAATGTTTATTGTTTTTAAGTGGATTAATTATTCATATTTAAAAAAGCACGTAGAACAGAGGGGAAAGTAGACTTTGGAAAACAATTATGAATAAAAACGTAATTTAGGAGGCAAAATCTTTCCCTACGACCTGTTAGCTGCTGCACAATTTAGAAAGAAGTTAAGTTTTTGTTTAGCTATAATAATACAACGTGCGAAAAGGACTGTTTGAATTATTAGTGCAAATGATGCTTTGTACGTGAACACCCCTTTCTGCTGCACTATTACGGCCCATTTTAGGTTTTTTCCCAAAACATTGCCCTGCAGGTCTGTTTCAAGTGCGAGAAGTTTCCTCTCAACGTCATTCGTATACTACTGAATGATTCCGGACTAACTGACACGTACATGATCCTTCACAGTGCACTGCATGTTCAAATTTAGGGAGTGGTGGGGCCGCTTAAAACCCAAATTACGTGAAAGAATTTTTGCTGGAAATTTGCTTTATCAACTGCATTGTGACTCTGAGGCTCTTATAAGTTCAAAATGTAGTTGCTGCTGTTCATTAATCTGTTTTTATTTGCACCTAATCTAGGTACCCTATTCATGTATTTGAGTGCGCTACAACCAAGTAAGTAAGGCTTTGAGTTTGCGAGAACGCCTGGATTCTTCCTGGATACACTGTTACGTACGTTTAGTATTTTTGACCTCATATAAAGTACTCTTCTGACGACGTATAGATGCCTGTATTCTACCTCATATAATTAATTATCATCTCTTCAATTTATCGTTTTCGTGAAAGAATAGGAGAAATTCATTGGATGGTCTCTTTTTTCGCCACCTTCTCATGTTTTTCTAGTCGACATCACAACCTGAAAGCACTTTAACATGGGCAAACAGCCAGCTAGTCGAATTCGCGATGACCTTCCCACCTCTTCACTCTGACCTTATTCATGTGACGTCAATTCGTTCAAGACAATGTTACTGACACATTTATTGGGGCTCCAAATCAGTGTCACAAAGCTTCTTCCTACGGTTGCTGATGAGGCCTAAAACTCAAATACAGATGCTGATGGCGAAGTTATCACCACAAAAATCGCGATTTTTTGTTTCATTTATTTCACGGCTCTGCCCTTAATTTGCATTTCGCAGTGGGGATTAGAGCATGGTTATGTTAAAAATTTGAAATATGTTATTCAAAATGCACCGCAGTTTCCATCTTGTTAGCAGGCTTGTTGTACTTTTTCGACGAGATAAACGGTTTATATTTATAACATTCACATAATTTTACCGAAAGGATATATTTCTGTGAAAAGTGGTCAAAATTACAGCGAAAACATTCATAGCTAGCCAATAATAGACTGATAATTCTAAGCAGAATTCATCTAATATTCTACAGGGTGTGCATCCGTGTTTAGACATTTTTAATAAAACTGGCCACGATAACACTAATCAGAATCAGCTTAAGCAGCTAGTTACGTTATAAGTATAACTTTAATAAGGTTGGCATAATATTTTTGCAGCGAGCAAACCTCACTTCCAATGCCATGAACACTATTTCGGGCGAGGTTTCTTAGGTTATTGTCATATCTCGCATCGATTGCCTTAGGGCGCGGTACAGTAGCTTAGCCTACACCATGCGATTCCAGCCAGGGGTAGCGCACTGCCAGTAAGGCGGGACCGTGAAAAGTTGAAGTAAGGTTACCCATTTGTCAAGCCAGTCTGCTGCTCAGGTCAGGATATTCAAAGCAGTCATAGGCAAAAAACATGGGCCGTAGAGCGGAGGCGCAGCATTTTTACACTTGCGCTAAGAGCGGGTTTTATTAGCAAGGATGGCTCGTACGGCCACCTAAGCAGGACAAGATAGCAGGAACTGCCCACGATATCTGTGGCTTTGCGTCAACCTCTGAGCAAATAAGGTTTAGGATTAAGCTGAGAGTAGGAGTAAGGTTTAGAGTTAGGTGAAAGTTGGGATTAGGGTCATTATTATGTTAAGAGATACTGTTTTTATTCGTGTTACCTGCATGGCGTAGATATATGTTAGGGCTAAGGTTTAGTTTTATGTAAGGGCTAGTGTTAGTTTTAAGACCCGGAATTATTTATCCTTCCTGTAAGTTATCGTTAGGCTACCTGCTTTAAGTGTATGGGCATGCCTATGCCGTTGTCCTGTTTAGGCAGCCATACAACTCACCCCTATCCTTTTTTATGTTGTTTTTTCAGGTATATTTTAAGACATCTGTAATGGACAGTGAAAATCTATCTCCCAGGTACTCCTTTTTTAGTTCATCAGTGACCCCAGGCTGCCTATATGCCTCCATCTAGAAAATGATTGAGGTCGCTAAATTTTGACACGTTTGCTATTCAAGTTTATGGTTATTCTGTTGTTTTAAAGAGTAAATGGGGTTTAACATGGCAACCCTTTTTGGGCCACTGCGCAGTCTACATTGGCCTCCAAAGATGAGGGAAGACACTTTGTCATGTGTGCAGGGAATGCGCGAGACAGGTGGGTTGAGAAAATCATGTGCTTCAATGTTACCTGGAAAAAAATCTACTACTGCAGGGGCTTTCTTTAAAAAAATACGTCTACACGGTTTTTTGTGATTGATTCCTCAGGAATGTAGAGCATTCTTTTGGGCTTCAAAGAGGGTTTTAAGTGGTACCGTTCGTCGGGCGGAAGAGAGGATGGGGTGGCACAGGTCATATGCACCAAGGAGAGAGAGAAGGCGAGCAGATGTCTGTTTTCCGTGCTTAAAAAAGCATCATGAGAAGTTTTTATTCCGTATCAATATGACCGCAATACCGACTTCTTCGTGTAACGTTCCAGAAGGCCCTCCCGCGTCCCTTCAGTTTTTGAACCCATCACCTTTTCTTTCGGTTGTCTTACCAATATAATTCAGTCTTCCATAACTCCTGTGTTCATTCAGACGCCTAAGCCATCTGTTATTTCCGGCTGAACCAGTTTGGAATTCTCCAGAGCTCTTCTCCAACAGAATCCCGTCCGAGCTGAAAAATTATCGTTTACCACCTTCGAAGGCTACCCCCTTCGCCCTGGAATGCTGGCCGCCCATGACTCACTCAAATGCACATGACTGAATACTGTCCTCTCCCGGTCTTGGCCCTTTCTTTCGATTTTCACAGTTCAATTTCGCATGGCGACCACCCTGCAGGCGGTGGCGACCAAGCTTTCCGTTTCCCTCTCCCCCCCCCCCTTTTGACCCAGCGCCCGCGGCTACTTCGAGAAGCACTCATCGAGCCACCCCACCACCACTGACTTCAAACGCTTGAAACCCGCCCCCTTGCCAGCACATAATTGTCCCTGTTAAAGTCCGCCCCCCCCCTTTTTACGTTGGTGTTTTCAGACCAATGGGAGCCCACAGGAACTGCCTCCTGGGATCCTATAAAACCAGACCCATGCCACTTTGACGGACTCCCTTTGCTCTTGACTTGGACTATCCATTGTTAAGGTTTGTGTATTTATTGTGTACTATTTCTCTTAATAGTACCGTACCACCTTGATAGTTGTTACCACTGGTTTTGGCGTACGCGTGACTGCTGGATACAGTTGGAGAATACCGTTGATTGGTTGCTTAAAATTTTACTAACTCTTCCCCTTTATATTATTTTACACGCCTGATTATGAATTAATTGAAAACGTCCGTTCGCCTATCTTGACTTCTTGAATGCTTAAATGGGTATCATCGCTGAACTTAAAGCTTTTCTAGTTGAAGACTCCACACTGCGCGTGGAAGCATCCACCACGAAATTGACATCCTTGTGGTCACTATTGGACGGACTAAGCCAGAACGAGCTCACCGATTTTAAGGTCGGCACACCCATGGGAAATGATATCGGGAAGGCTCTTTGGGTACATGACCAGCGCCTGAATAAAGCAGAGAGGCCGTTTGCCGTAGAAACATTGCTTGAATGTACATGTGACAGAATATTGCAGCATGCTGTCGATCACTGTGTTGCCAACAGGGAGAGTGATGGGACGGAGCACATTTAACCGCTGTACGACTCTGAGTATTCGGACAGTTCGGCAACGACCGAGAGTCACTCGTTATGGAATGTACGTGCACTGGCTATTGCGCGTTTTTCCTCTGTGCACAAAAAGGAGGCCAAGAATGTCGCACCGATCAGGTCACTTGGTAGACGCGATGAAGATATTGGTATCCAGTGGAACATGAGCAAGACCGTCCTAAGTCTAGCTTCAGATTTTGGGAACACCCTCCAGTCTGCACAGAAGCGGGATTGATCTTGGTGCCGGGGAGCCAGCGCACACCAATCGTTGAAGCAAGTCCAGGTTGAAGGGGCTCGGATAAAACCACTTATATCGAAGAGTTTGGTATGGAAGCGAGAGAACTGGGGGCCGCCTAACACTGAAGATTTAAATAAACAATATCACGTGAGCCTGAAGCAAGCACGTTATTTGGCAGGTGTCCTTTGGCGTCACCGATCGAAATGATACCTTCCTACATTACAACGCGGTGCTAAGGGGTTTCGAGCGTCTCGATAACCGAAAGTACGCGATTTGGTCATAAGAGTTATTGGAAGATGCTACTATGGCGAGAGAGAGAAAGAGAGAAAGATTTAGAGTGAAAGAGAGATTGAGAGATAGAGTGAGAGAATAAGATAGAGAGATACACTTGAGAACGGCGGGCGGCGCTGTGAAGAGCGATGTTCGTAAGATTTGCTTATTAGAGAGAAGATAGTAAAAGGGGAATGGTGGACGTGGTGCTAGTGACACGAGCAGATATAAAACTATTTTTACTAGCGAATAGTTTTATGCTTTGCATGAGCTGAGTGTAGGTGAATTAACAGAGCCGACGTGGACTGTACGTGGAGAATCGGCAGGCGGTGTTATTTCCGGCTGAACAAGTTTGGAATTCTCCACATCTCTTCGTCTATGAGAGTCCTGTTCGACCTAAAAAATGATTGTTTACACTCCTTCGAAGGCTGTCCCCTTTGTCCCTAGAACGTTGGCCGTCCATGGCTGACTCAAATGCACATGACTGAATACTGCTGCTCCGCGGTCTCGGCCCTTCGTTCACATTTTCACATGTCGACCACCTGACAGGGCACGGCGATGGCGAGCCAGCTGTCCGTTCCCCCTCCCCTTTTTGACCCAGCAACCGCGGCTACTACGGTGACCACTCTTCAAGCCACCTCACCACCACTACTGACTTCAAACCCTCGCACCCCCCCCCCCCCCCCCCCCCCCCCATTGCCGCAATAGTATTGTCTATGTTCGCGTCCCCGCCCCTTTTGGCGCTGGTGTATTCAGACCAATTGGAGCCCACAGGAACTGCCTCCTGGAACCTTATAAAGCCAGACCCACGCCCCATTGACCGACTCCCTTTGCTCTTGACTTGGATTATCCATTGTTAAGGTTTGTGTATTTATATGTTACTATTTCTCTTAATAGTATTGTACCCCCTTGATAGTTGTTATCACTGGTTTTGGCGTACGCGTGACTGCTGGATACAGTCGGAGAAAGCAAGGGACGAAGCACCATCATAATCCTGCACTTAAACACTTGCGCACTAAAACTGGCGTCAGCCTTTCTCCTCTACCCTAAAGCAGATAGTTTATCATCATTTTTCGCAAAAGGTGATCATTTTATTATGACATATGACACTCTTAGCGTACTGTCTTCAGAGTTCGGTACTGTGCTATCCCTTTCTAGTCAATATCATACGACGAGGGTATTTGGCAACAGCCTAGGTCTTACTTTATCAGACTGTTTAAGGCATGACTCACACCTGCACTTTAATCAAATAGTCGATCCACTGAACGCCGTATATATCCCGTAAAGCGTCGACATATTAATTATCGATTCTTTCGTCGGCGTGTATGATGAGCCGTACCCACAAAATCAACAGTCGAACTTCGCACCGTAACGACTAAACGAATTTCGGTGCGGCAATTTTACTGCAATTTCTTGCCTTCTTTTCAGACAACATTTTGGAGTACATTCGAGTATATGTCTGATCGCCTGGGAATAAATGAATGCTCTAAGTTCCGTAACCAAGATGAAAAACACAACCTTCTGAGAACTTTTTTTAAATTGCAAGGTAAGCATACTGACGAGAGCCAAGGGGCACGTTCGAATCGCCGCCTCATCTTCACACATCGCTTCCGACAAAGTTCGCAAATAAGTCTGTCACTTTCGTTCTTTTAGACATGCCCCATTTCAAATCTGACAATGACGTCGTCAGCAGGACTACGGCTTAAGGTAGATTTCCTTTCTCATTAAATGCCAACCGAAATTATTAAGCGTGTGTTGATTCAAATAAATTACTGAATAAAGGCTATAATATGCATTGGGCAACAGTAGCTTATGTAGGCCCACCCAATACTCTCTACTCCCTGCATGTTTTCCTACGAAAACGGTGGTTTTAGGGTTTTATGGGTGGGGAATTAGGATACGCAGTGAAATATACTTTGGTAAACGCTAAATGCATTTTTATTTTACTGAATTTAGAAGTGTTGTTGATTTATATCTGTACATTTTCCTAGTCTGTATTAGCTTTTAACTAATTGCGGAAAACCCCGATTATCAAATTGCAAGTTTCCTGAATTTCCTGAAAAATTGAAATAGTGGTTAAGAGGTCGTCTACTTCAACATACCCGACGTTCAACTTACCGTTCTAGAGTTAGAGTAGTATAGTCCGCGGCGCGAAGCACCGCGTACACCTTGCAATTACATGCGAAACAACTTAATCCCGGTGGCCGCGGGAAGCAACTTCGACTACATTTTTTTCACTTTGCACTTCTAAATATGTCCATCTCTGCCTATCCTATTTCCCCACCCCCAAAACTCTATAACCACCGTTTTTGCGGGACAAATGCTGGGACTAGGGGTATATGAAAGGGTCTACATAAGCTACTTTTGCTACAGATTGTTGTACAACCTAAAGATGGGATATCGCGATCACGTCAGTATGGCGGCTTTTGAACGAGCTTCTATTTGCCCACTTATAAAAGGCATACTCTGCCAAAAACGCCTATTCTTTTAATGCACATCTTTGTCATTGAATTTAAATGTCCATTTAAATGTAAATATATTGTTTTAGAAAACGAGCATAAAAATATTCTTTCTTTTAGGCCTTGGGTAGGCAATAAAGCCTTCTTCAAATTTTCTTCTTCAAGAAGGGATATCTTTGAATTTCAAAAAAGTTTATAATTACGATATTTTTTACGACCAGGAAATTTTTATTCATAATGCATCGTATCAGTCAGCTATACAACAGGATCAAACCGGTCAAGAAGTAACCGTTTTTGGAAGATCGCAGCCGTTAGTGTTGACTATAGTAGCCTCAACACCACGTGATAGTTTCCTCCCAGCCAGTCGAATTCCATTCGTCAGCCACAGTAGTCATCATCACCGCTTCGCAGGCTGCACGATCCAAAGAAACGGCAAGCATGTAACTGTTTCGCATGCATTACCGATCATAATGAGGAAGCTGCCACTGTCACAGAATTAGCCGACACCGACATGGCCTACAAACGTTGGGGCATTCGTGGGATTGCCGACTGTGCTGACTACTCTCCTTGGCTTATGTAGGCCAGCGACTACTGCAGTTGTCTCGGCTAGACACCAACTTGCACGTATGCACCAGCAGCAACAGCAGTCATGCCTTCGGCTGTCGCCACATCCAACCGATTGCAGGCATCCCAACCAACGAACGAACCCTAAGGCTGACGCGGTTATACTCCCCACCATCGGACGCCTATCTCCGAGGGATGCAAATGCTCGCCTCGCATTCAGCCGTCAAACTGCTCCTAGGACATATCCCCTTCATGTCTTCCGGGCAGAAAACAAAGTACGCGCTCCACGCTGATGTCTACTTTCAACCTGGGGCCTGTGGGGATGATCATTGTGGTTGTGATTTGTCCATGACCTCAACTGCTGCTTCTACCGCTGCGACAGGCCCACACCCCTCACCCTGATAATTCCTGTTTGTGTTCTCATAACAAATTTCGTCGATTGAACTCTGTACCTCTGACGTCTGACTGGGGGAGTTGCCGCTGTTTACCGTCGCATGGGACTATCCTGAACAAGGTTTTAATGCGATCGGCCGCTGGATATATGTTTTCTATATTTACTCTTAACATATACCCCACCGCGGATCACTTATGGTGATAGCCTCTGTAAGTAAATGGCCAAAGGCCTTTGCAGTTAGCCAGGAATGTAACCATTTTGAACAAAAATGATTTCCGTGCACTGATCATTGAAAGCGATCACAAGGAAACTGTTTACTTCGGCTCTCCCAGCGAATAACCTGCGCAAGTCTTATCCGACAATGTATTTTGGCATATTTTTATCGGTATTTCTTCAAGGCTTAATTTTTACTTTCAGTAGTTGGGCCTCTCTTTCGGAATCAGCTACTGTTAGTGAGCTGTACCTCGCTCCTAGTGATGCTGCTCAGGGATGTTGCTTCAGTTCAGGATTGTTGCAATTATTTTCCGAGCAGAGGAATTTATCATTTTTTATGGCCTTGTACTTCTTAGCCATGCTTTCCTCGGACGCCGCGGAACAGGCCGTGTCTAGCATGTCCACCACGCGTACGCAAGAGACTATATTTAAAAAAACGTTCAAGGTCACCCTCTGTCTGGCGTACTGGTCAACAACTTCTCAAGGCCAGTGCACAAAAGAACTTACTGCAGGGTTGTTTACCCTCAGTCACTCCCAGAACCGGCGATCTACTGTTAGGTTGTAATTGTCCGGACCCGGTGATCTACTCGCCGGACTGCACCTCTGGACTCCGGCCCATTCATGGCTGGACTGCACTCGTCTGGGAGTCCCTTACCTAGAACAAGAGTTTTATTTGCCTGACGTTTCGGATTCCCGAGGGAATCGGAAACGTCAGGCAAATAAAACTCTTGTTCCAGTGATCGCATCTTTTGCTTCTAAACTGCTTCCTGGGACTCGAATATTCGCTACTATTGGCAGTCCCTTACCTATTACTTATATTTTACTCCTGTTACACCTTATTAAATTATCCCTAACACGCTGGCCTTCCACGCCTTATATTACCAACTAGCTCATAACTGTTGGGATACGTTCTCTCATCTATTATCTGGCCGGACTACTTCGTATCCCATAGCCTTACATATGACTTAGGAGGACGTGTGTACCTGACTTGACATTCAGTTTCGACAGGCGAAAGCTTCTCATTTAAAAACTTGTGTGTTAGTTTCCATGTAAGAGTACAGTAAGTCGTGGCCCGAAAACGGCCACATGGTATATGTGTTAGACCAATACGAGGAGACTATTAGGGTATAGCAGGCGTTATTTTGATGCGCACCCCTGGTATATGTCACACCTGGGAGCGTGGTAGCACACCTAGATGCAGGTTCACGCCGCGTCAGCCAGCTGCACCCAATACCGCCTTCGGTCTTCTTGACTACGTCTACACACGAAATCCGGGTGATTGACGGAGAAAAGGAGGCGTTAGATGCTCCGAACGGTTACTATTACTATAAATTAGTTCACGCACTGGTCACCGTCCTTAGGCCTGCCGTGCTGTGGATCGCAGAACGAACATCGACCGCTCAAAATACAATGTGCTGAAAGCTAATCGGAAGAATTGTGAACAAAGTAATTGGTACCACTCTTGCTCTTCCTACGACCGGGAGAATCACTTGGGATGACATAGTTTGGTTTGTACTACTTACACTGCAGGAAAACTCTACTTGAAGCATATTTGCTAAAGAATCACAGTGCACAAAGCACTGTGGACAAAATAGCTATCTTTATTTCTGGCAGAAGTCATGCTGTTTGAAATTTAAACTGACAGTCCACTAAGGACTGGTCTTTGATGTTTTTATTACTTTTCATTATTTCTCATTTTCATGCACTCCCTTCTTTAAGCACCCTTATAGTTAGCCTTATTTGACTGATTTGTACTGCAGCGGTTATTTACTACCGTAGAGCATTGCAAGACAGAGCAGCATGAGCTGTTTCGCCTAGTTGCGATTTTCTTGTTAAATTCGTGAGTTTTCATGAGTTAGAAAACCTACTGTACTTTAGCTGACGTTTACTCAAATAAGTTGACCTTGAGTAGACAGTCCTGTTCAGCCTTCAAATATTATCTGACGATTCCCAAGACTATCGATCTGTTGGGCGCATACTGTGGTGTGTTATCGCAGTCGTGGTGTTAATCACCTACGTAGGCTCGTGCCACTTTGCGGAATGTCTGATATGTGACTTAGCAGTCGTTAGCCATCTGAGTGCTGTGGGAACTATGGGCTCTCAAGTAGATAAACAAGGTAGGGGTTAACCTTTGGTTGCGGCGAGCATACGCGTAAGACTTCTGACAGTAAATTGAGCAAAGTTTTACTCACAAGTTCCTCCAACTATGTTTAAGAAGGCCAAGTTCTCTTGATAAGGATTTCAGTAATTTAGTCTAATTTCGCAATTTCAAGGACCTTCCCACAGAATTCTATGATTAGAATTCAGTTTAAACTTGGCCAGCCAATTCAGTTTTATGTCAGCTGCATGGCTCGATTCTTCTTGCACCTGAAATTGTGCCGCAGACATTAGGACATTTCGCAACTGTGTGACGTAAACGCATGAGGTCAGGCTCTTTAAGGATCCACAGCGCTCCCGATATGTTTTCTGATTCCACAATGAATACTGCGAATTCATCTAAACTCAATTTTCAGTGTGGCTTTAAGTTAGAACTGGGCTTGCCAGAGTCAGTCCCAAAGTTTAGACAAGCATTCGAATGGATGACGATCAATTAACGTTAAAACACGCCCTGCCTTGCAAAAGGGTGGGGTGGGAAGGTTGAATATGATAGCTATTGCACAGGTCTGCGAGATACGAAGTATTCCGGCCAGGAAATAGAGGATAGAATCATGCCAACAGTTATAACCTAATAAGTCAGAAGAGAAGACGTGGAAAGCCAGTGTGTTGGGAATACTTTAATTAATTGCAGAAGGAGGGGAGTATTGGTAAGAAGAAATTGACTCTCGGACGAGTGAAGTTCAGCCGTGAGCAAGCCGAGTCCGGAGTTGCAGTTCCGCAGTGAGGTTTTCGGGTCCGGATCCGTGAGTCTGCAGTCCGGCAGTAAGGTTGCCGTATCCGGGAGTTGCAATGGCGTAGGCATTCACTGCCGTAAGGCCCTTTTAGGATTGGCCTTGAAAAGTGGTTAGTGTGGCTTAAACATGATAGGCTGAAAGGTTGCCAGGCCTGAAAAAGAGACGGTGAACACGTGTCCGTGTCCTCAGTCGGCCTTTGTAACGCTCTGGTGACGCGAGGTCCTGACCTTTCGGGGGGGGGCATACCCTGCAGCATATTTAACTATGAAAAATAAAGAGCTGCTTACTGCCGCTACATGTCTTCCAAAGTGGGATGGATGGACAAAGCGAGATTCCGGGATTACCGGACCTGCAAAGAGTCAGTGAAATGCTGCACACTGATTGGCTTCGAACCGACCGCGATCCTGAGGTGTACAAGGGGACAACGTGGGCGCCCCGCAGCGGATCAACCAGGGGCGTGAAGGGAGACTGCCACGCCTGTCACGCTTGGCAGGCAAAGGCGGGGAGAGTCAGCACAGTGACGCTGACCACGAACTGCCGCAACGGCTCGGATTCACTGTGCGGGAGTGCAATGAAGGCCGCATTAAAATGGAGCCACTGAAGTCATACTTTCCGTCCAGGGAGGAGGACCCAGTTATCCAGTCAGATGGCAGACTTCCACACAACGGCTTCTAGCGCACACTGATATATTTAAGTGCGGCAGTGGTGAAGAAAAGAACATATGTACAGGGTGTCCCAGAAGTAATCGACCATTTTGATTTACCAATAAAACGAAAACTATTAATGCTAGGATATTGAAACTTGTTTTATTCGAAAGAAAAACCTTTTTATGCTTTATTAGAGCTAGGTTTTGGATATAATGTCTTTTAAATGATGGCCTTGGTTGTTTCGACAACTTAGGGTTCGTTTATTTGTCGTTTCCATAACGCTCCTTAGTGTATCAGGCGATAGTTGTCTTATTTCAGAACAAATGTTGTTTTTAAGTTCTTGCAGATTTGTCGGATTTGTTACATAAACACTTGACTTCAGGTAGCCCCATAAGAAGAAATCCAATGGGGTCAAATCTGGAGATCGAGGGGGTCAAGAAATGTTACCAAATCGTGAAATCAAATGATTTGGAAAGCACTCCTTTAACAATGTCATCGTTTCTCTTGCTGTATGGGCCGTGGCTCCATCCTGTTGAAACCAAGTATTGCGTAGGCCACGTCTCTCAATTTCAGGAATTAGAAATTTGCTAATCATAGTTCGGTATCTTTCACCATTAACTGTTACTGTTGCGCCATCATAATTTTCAAAAAAGTATGGGCCAATCACATTGGAAGCAGTTATTCCGAACCACACCGTCACACGAAGAGAATGCAGCGGCCTTTCTTGAATTCCCCTTGGATTTTCATCGCACCGAATTCTAGAATTTATTCTTTCGAATAAAAAAAGTTTCAGTATCCTAACGTTAATAGTTTTCGTTTTATTGGCAAATCAAAAGGGTCAGTTACTACTGGGACACCCTGTACTAAACTCGCTTCCTCTGTACTCTCCCATGCACCGGACGAATATCCGAGTCGGTCTATCCGTTGCATCTAAGAGAGGATGCAGGGGCGGACAGAGCCATACAGAGCCCGTCTGCGTTTGTCATACCCACGACCTGACTCCTTGCTCAACACAGCATGATTTCATTCTAAAGAAGGTGGGTGGCTCAGAGCTGAAGTGCGTTAAAGTGCTAGAAAGGACATATTAAGATCCCACTACTGTCTGATTCTCATAAGCGAGAGGAGAGCCCAGTCAGATGTCGGCCTTCCAAACAACTGTTTTTATTGCGTATTCATAGACTCCAGCGCACCAGGTTGTTTAAGGAGATGGATATAGGCTAAATCCTATCGGCCTCATTCCTTCTGCAGTGTAGCAATCGATAGTCCGAGCCAGGCTATCTGTAGTGACCAAATCGCGTCGAAATGAAGTCCGCTAGAATCTCACGACTGCGGTTCTCGACGTCTGGGGGCAGCCAATCACAGTTGCCGCATACATGCCTTCCGGGCCGGCGACGAATAGCAAGCATGCACGCGTGAACGTTTGCTCTCTGGGCTGCAGGGATTTCCTGCAACCACGCCTCTTCAGCTGAAGGTCGTACTCTCCGGTGTCAATCTCCTTCCTTCTTTACTTCGTATCTCTGTATCTCTGTATATTCGGGAACAGAATAAACTATTCCTACTATTCTGGCCTCCTCCAACTTCTTCTCCACTACGTAACCATGGCCTGAAGATCGCAGTTGCTAGGGTTTACTTACTTACCTCCTGCGATATTGGTGACTGTCTGACGTGATAGGAGCACACAAGTTCTGATGTGGCCTGCTGTCCCTGCGTATTTGGCGAATTTCCAACGTGTCCCTGTGTATTTGTCGATCGGCACTCGCGACTTACTGCTCATAGCCCATTCAGCCCAGACCATGGTTACTTCCCAATCCAAGAGAGATGCCCCTTCACGTTTAATAACACTCAGATCTTCTCAACAAGTGGTACTACTTCCCCCACCAATGGTATCTTTTTGGTTCAACTCATACTGACACGGCGCACTGATTTGCTGTTGACGTTTTACCGAACCAGCGGCTTTCTTCAGCCGCCCCTGCATGCTGGCTCATTCCAGCTACAGCCGCCCACGCTGTTTTGCAATCCTACCTCGGTACGTACCTCCCTTACTAAACTTAACTATTCTTTCTCCATTCGATCTCTTTCATCAATCAAATTTCGGTCTCGGAAGGGGACAGTTGTTGCGACCAGCTCGCGTCGAAGTGAACTTACCCGAAGGCTCACAGGCGCTAGTCTCAACGCATGGATCAGCCAATCACAGTTGCCGCAAAAACTGTTTTCTGTCCAGGTGACGAATTGCTCTCTCTGTCCACTGGCCTGACTGCTGTCAAGTGGCACTTGGACCTGGCTGGCTTTCCTGGCTGGTCGCGTGCTCTCAAGTCAATCTCTTTCCATATATTCTCCGTTCCTCTGGTTACACACTATACTATTCCTTATACTCTGGTCTCTAATGAATACTCCTCTACTAAGTAACCATGGTCTGAAGATCGCAGTTGCTAGGGTTTAACTTACTTAACCCCCTGCGATATATCGACTACGTCTGGGAGACAGAGGAACAAGTGACTAAAAGAGCCATACAGCCCGATATGTGCGTGCCATCCACGACATGTCCCAGCCCAACTTATTAGATTTATACACAAAGGTAATTGGCTTCTCGGAGCCAACATGCGTAAGAGTACCATGGAGGCTACAGGAAGAAAGATTCTCCCTAACATGAGAGGTGTCGATTCCGTGTTTGTAGTGGGTGATGAGAGACGGCCTTGTGTGCTATGTATGTCGATGAGAAGATGTAAAGCGATAGGGTTTGACCGGTTGTTTGTTACCGCAGGTTCGCATATGTAATTGACTAGAGCTTGCATTCAGTTGTTTTAATGGGTTGGATTTGCTTTGCGCGCGAATCTGGTGTAACTGCGTGTCTATGTAAATTTCCGGTGCTCTTAGCGCTTTATCGCCAATCCCCTCCCCTGCAACCCTCTTTTCGCATACTAAATCGGCATCTCTACGGCCCTTTCCTGCACGGTATTTCAGCGTCACCTCCCCTCCAGGCGGCTCACTCTCTTGTCGCAACTCATCCTCTCATTACAGTTAACCTTTTTTATAATTATGCAATTACGCACCCACACCATTACGTTAGCCACGAATGGCATTATAGATGACGATAGCTCAGCGCTATGAAAGGCTTAAATCATCCGAGACGCCAAAAGGGCTATTTCTAGTTTCATATTGTGTTCATTTTCATGGTTATAAGTGTCACTTCAACGTCGTTAACTGATAACCACGTTTTTTTTTATTAAAGATTGCTTTAGGCATGTCGGCAAATCAAAAATAGGCCCCGTGGTTTCTGACATCTAAAACTGAAAATAAATCCTTCTTAAGAGTCAGGAAAGAGTGTGGACGAATACCTCCAGCTCGCAGGTAAAGTATCTGGTGTGAATTGAGCAATCAGACGTTCACTTCCATGTAGTAGCGAACGCATTCATGACTACGTAGTTACCTATTTTCTTGTCTGGCGTAATATAACCTGCAAGAAATTCCTCAGAGCTCACAATCAAAACAGGAAATCCTGGAATGCATGTTTCCGGCTTATTTACCGTCATCAGCCATTGTTGACTCCAACTTCATCAGTGAATACCAGCGGTGCAAACGAAAGATTTTGCTCACCGACCATAAAGCCGGAAAGTCTGTCGCTGAATTAGGGTCTCCATCTATGGTGGTACTGATTGCAGATTGATAATTGCGCCATGCTGAGACTGCCAGCAGTGAATTCACGGGAAAAACTGAAATAAATGTTTGAAGCATGCCGTTCCCGGAGAGAACTTGAAGATGGTTATAGCTGTAAGATTTAATGGTACCATAAATTTCGGGAGAGCTCCTTAGTTACAACCCCTCATTGCATTAAGGTCCACGAATGAGAAAAACACGAAATTGAAAATGTATAGAAAGGTCATAGGTCCTAGTCAGATAGAGAAAGAAGGTTAAAACAAAACTTAGAATATGTAAGTACTGACCTTTCCAGGACTTACATTATCTAAGTTTTGTTCCCATTCAATGGAAACGTAACCTGGTTTGTTACCTTTTCCAGAGGACTAGAAAAATCTGTTCTGTGGATACTTTGGACGTAGAATTAGGTTGTCTCAAAGCTACTTTACTGAAGCGTGGATATCCACCTCAGTTTATAGACAAATATATTAAAACTCTACGACCGAAAATGAGTGAACAATTAGCCCCAAAGAAGCCAGTATTTAGATCCTTGCCCTTCAAGGGGGATAACGTCTTAAACACTATCAAGGGGTGCTTGCTCAATACCATAGAAAGAACCTATTACGCCGCAGAACTCATATTTTGCTCTCCAACAAAGCCCCTGCCGACTCCTTGTGTCGAGGATGCCTTACCTTTGCACGCCACCTCTAATTGCGTTTACGAATTCATTTGCACTTGTGGATGCAAGTACATAGGGCGTACGCAAAGATAATTGGCAACCAGAGCCAAAGAACATCTACCTAGCTGGTTATTTAAGCAAGAAAACCGTTCTCCTCGTTCCTCTGTCACTGAACACCTGCTGGACACGGGTCATTCGGTAGATTCTATAACTTCTTTTTCGAGCACGACCATCTCGAATCTTGTGGTACCTGGAAGATGCTTATATTAGACGCTTTAAACCGGACCTCTGCAAACAGTTGGAGCATGTGGGTAACCTTGCCTTACCTTGGTAAACACAGGCCCCAGATTCGCATATTCCCCAGCCCAATATTCCCCACAACTCAATTCCCTGTTTTCTTCTTCCAGTTTTGTTTTAACCTTCTTTCTCTATCTGACTAGGACCTATTACCTTTCTGTACATTTTCAATTTCGTGTTTTTCTCATTCGTGGACCTTAATGCAATGAGGGGTTGTAACTGAGGAGCTCTCCCGAAATTTATGGTACCATTAAATCTTACATGAAATAAAATCATTCCGCCATGCGAACCAGAACGATCACTTAACGCCACTCCTATGGCACCAAACACTGTACCAAAGCTATCTAGTGAAAAGCTTGATTTAGAATTGCATTTCAGCGACTTAAACTTGGGTCCGGGTTCTTCACACGCTTTTCCGCTCCCTGCGCACGCAGAGAGCGGTGAGAAACAAGCTGCGGTAAGAGTTCATCAAACGTGGTCAGTCAAGGACAGACGGGGACGGTTTTGATATTCTTATGGCTCAGCAAAGTAACAAACTCTTAGCTGAAAGGAGAAAAAGAACAGTGACCAATAGAGGAAACATATCAGCTGCAACTACTCGAATTGACGGCAGGTCGCCCTGAAAATAGTTTCTGGGTTCAAGCTTTGGTCAAAATTCCATCCATTCAAAAGAGCAATAAGCCACACTCTGTGGGAAGTTGGTTGCAATAACAATGCTGTGGATATATTGAGGGCACCTTCTGGTGTGTGCAGCTTTCGCTTGACCCGAAAGACTAACTAAGCTTTCAGTATAAACAAACCGTTACTTAATTCGAACTGGTAGACACAAACTCTTATACAACATTATGACTGAGAGCGTAAGGTAAACTAATCGAAGGCTTAGCATCGGTCAGTGATATACCCAAATGAATGCGAGCGTCGAGTATTGATTTTCTCCAGTCTGTCATTAATATGGTCTGATTACAAAGACAGCTGCTTGAAACTATCGGCTTATATTCTAGAAAATTTACTATTTAAATTATTTATCCTAAGATAACCTGGTTTTTTAAATAAATCTACCAATGCTGCCTAGAAGTCAACGTGTCCAACCCATTGGAAATTTGAATCTACATACAAAATAAAAGTAAACCGCAGAAGTAATTTGTTTTCCTCGGCTCAGGTACTAACTTACAGCACTTATTCGGTTGGGTAGAAGGAATGGTGTTCAACAGAAACTCAGTACGTTTCATTCTCTCAAACAGTAAACGCAACACAATTTCAACGATTGCCGCGTGACTTCTTCAAAAAAAAAGATCACTGTGGTAGACGTGTGACCTGTAAGACGAAGGCCATTGCGACTGACGCTTATTTTTCCCATTTACAAAAAAAACAGATCATTCGTGTTCTGTCATACCACTGACGGGCTGTCAATTTTTCCCTGCAAAAATCTTCTGTGGTAAAAACTAGTCGAGCACACCACCGCAGCTAGGAGCTTGAATTCGACACACACAAACAGGCTAACCAAGACACAATCGTTACCGATCTCCACACTAAATATCCCCAGCACGAATTCGCAGCGGCTAACTTAATGCGCCCACGTCTTCAGTTCGAAGACAGCTGGTGGTACCTGTGAGAGCGTGTTTTCAAGGTGAGAACATCTAATCGTTTCCTTTGCCATGTCAGTGACAGTTTTCAGAAGGCTATTCAGGCCAATTGCGCAAAAAAGACACTAATAGAATTCCCGAGGTCCTCCGCAGAATACCCCGCTCGTGTCCGGGTCTAGAAGAGCAGCATCAAAAGAGAATCCTCAGTTAATGTAAGCCAACATTTGCTTAAATGCAACAGGTGGTTAATAGAGATGTGGGAGTTAGATCAAGCTCCCAACTTCTGACACTGAAAGGTTTGCTAGCCTGACTAACGAAGAATAAGCATGACCTGTGGATAATCCAGGAAAGACGACATGGTAGAACCTACTAGCCTCAGCCGAATTTACGATTCGTCTCTTGAAAGGCCCAAATTGTTTCACTTTTCAAAAGACCATAGCGTCATTCGGCGTCTACGTCCCATGAGCCAAGACGGCTGCACGCATTCAAGGGGGAGTTCTGCAGAAACCCTACGTAATAATAACAATTCTACAAATCCGTTAAATAATGGAATTTCGTTTAGAAAGATACCAAGAAAGGCAATCCGGAGGATAACCACACAGAAACATGAGACTTCCGTCCAAAATAGTAAATTTATTTAGACAAAAAGTATTACGCTCGCAAAATATCACAGGCAATGTCGGGTTACTGGCGAGGAAAAAAGAAAGCTTTAAGAAAAAGTTGAATGAAGAAGTGTGTGCTTTGGATTTTGAAAGACTGAGAACTAATCCTCGTTGTATCTTCTGCGCTCGTGACTGAGTGAATGATAAACGTAATGGATAGTTCATCACTCCATAGCCAGAGCTTCTGACTCCTTTAGAAGTCTGTCGATGCAACCGAAGTTTGAGGGATCACAGCTCATTTTTTCACACTGGGACTTGAAATCTTGCTCGACCGACGATATGCATTTGGCAGAAGAAGTCATGTTGTTCTGAAACAAAAAACAGAAGGGTCTCCAAAAGAAAGTGGTCTTCCCGTAAACACACAAAAACCAGGGTGCACAATGTGATCACTATTTTTAGCCTATGAAAAGGGATATAAACGAAGCAACTTGGACCGTCGTTAGAAAAGCCACAGTATAAAGATAAAGTCCTAGAAAATAAGAAAAGGCTGACGTTTTTTTCTATTCACCACCAAAATACGGAACCAGGCGGCGGTGGCTTGAGTGAACGACGAAATGTGTGCTTTAACCAAGGGAACAATCACGATCTGCAGCCACTGAGGCATTCCGTCGTCACGAGAACTGGATTACTAGGTTTCAGGAAGTGAATGGGACCTCCGAGACCACTTCGGTTCTGCCTAGCTGACGTGCGTCCAAAAGTATAGCATGTATCCGCATAACAACTCGATAACGTTCCTACCGCTTTAAACTGCTTACTGTTTTTGTTGTTATTTGAGAGGAAGTTACCTTGGGACTCACTCTCTAACCCTTCCAGCAGGCGCACAGCAACCGATCGGTGAACGCATATGCACTCATATGTGAGTGTTTCTCGATTTAAACCGACAAGACCACGACCCTGTGGCTCGACGGTTAGAGCTTTGGACTCCTAATAAATATGTCGCGGGTTCGAGTCCCGCCTGGTGCACCAACTGACTAATAAGCCAAAAATGGTCATTAGCGTCCCCATAGTCTTTGACCGTAATGTTCCCCCGTCTATGACACGTATCACCATTCAGAGCGGAGCAGGATGACAACTCAGGTCTTTGTCGAGTGAATTTGCTGAAATGCTTAATAAGACCATGGTCAATTAATCCTTTCTTGGGCAGCGCTATGGGCAAACATCAGTTCAATTGAGTAAGTTCGGAAAACTTTCAAAGCATCGCCGAAAATCTACCCGCGTAACCCGGCCTGGTTGAAAGTAGCTTTGATTGGGATCTGGAAGGAAATTTGCCCTGCATTTTTTCAATTTGTAAATACAGTGGAACCTCGGTTAATGAGCCTGATCCGTTCCGGCCCCGAGATCGTCATCTGAGTAGTTTTTCTTGCGAAACACAGTCAATCAAATTACATTAGTTCACTGATTGGCTACAGGCGATCGAGGACACACGCCCTGGGAGCAGGACTTACGTAAGCTCACAGTTTTACACAAAAACCCCGATGGGTGAAAATAGTGATGAATATAAAGAGAGCACACATGGGTTACGGAACTCATTCGTCTCGTCCTGCCCTGAGGTTCACTCTCGAGTACCTTCAGCTGTCACACAGCGGCTAATAGTATAGGCAGGAGAAAATTACTAAAAAAGACCATGGAGACTGGAATGGTCAGTTCTGGTAGAGTTCTCTTGGCTATACGACTAGCTACTGTGTGGCTGCTGGTGAGGCTCGAGAGTGAACCCCAAGACAGAACGGGACGGCTGATTCCCGTAACCGATCGGTGAATGCCTATGCACCAATGTGAGTATCTCCCGATCTAAACCGGCAAGACCACGAGCCTGTGGCTCGACGGTTAGGGCGCTGGACTTCTAATCAACAGGCTGGCAGCTGGAACGTCAACACCGGGGGGTTAGGTATGGCTAGTTGATCATGGCTAATAAACCAGCAATGGACATTCCAGTCTACCTGGTCTTCTGCGATAATGTTATCCTCTATAAAACGAATATAGTCGATTGAGTGCACCTACAAAACAGGGCGTTTTATGCCCTCAAAAAGGTGCTCTAGTAAGACACGGGAATAGAAGTCAAACTCCTCCCCCCTGTAAGTATGTCTACGTTTTACCCATAATACCAAAGCTAACACAAACCTTACCCCTAACTGTAGACTGAATCCTAACCATAACCCGACCTTAAGCCTAACCCTGATATCCCTGGAAATTGGCGCTTGGCCTCAGAAATAAGAAAGATACCTACGCCATAGCCTTCCTGGCATTTTGATGTCTATGAGCATCAAAATATAAGTTGAGATGAAGCTAAAGGAAAGAGTAAGAACACACGCTGCGATCTGTAGTGCCGGAAGAAAGGTCCAAACTCGATTAAACACATCCTCTACAATGTAATCGAAAAACCAGCATATAAACAGATTATCATTATTGTTTGATAAGGTGCCCGTAGACTTAAGCTCGGCCGACCTCGGCAAGGGTCGGCCATAAAAATAATTAGTCACATTTTTGCACCCATTTTTGTCAGTTCAACCTAGAGGATAGGCAAAAACAGGAAGAATTTTTCCCTTCAGGACGATAGGAACTTACGTCGATTGAATGAGCCAGCAATGAGACAAGATGGTCTGGAAATGCCGTTTTTGTGGATACTCTCAGCTGTGAGGACACCTGCTCTGCGATGGGGGAAGCAGCCAAGTCCGTCGTCTGGGTGTCACCAGCAGCCGACTTATTTTTTTCGCGCTTCTTGTACTCGCCGGCCTCGCAGATTCTAAAGGTCATGAAAAACAGAATATACGCTGAACAAACATACTGTCACTGGAAGTCCGCCCACTTTTCTGAGATTAGATAGCAAATGGTAAATAACAGCGGTGCTGCGCTGACAGATACCTAGGATGTAGTTCAGATGTAGTTCAAACAGACCCATTAAGAGATTCATGGCCCTCCCTCAAAAGTTAGGTTGGGAAAAATATTAAGTAGTAGTAGTAGAAGTAGTACTAGTAGTAGTAGTAAGAGTAGTAGTAGTAGTAGTAGAAGTAGTAGTAGTAGTAGTAGAAGTAGTAGTAATAGTAGTAGTAGTAGTAGTAGTAGTAGTAGTAGTAGTAGTAGTAGTA
>JAYGXS010000001.1:72510753-72521789 GCA_036362985.1 Ligula intestinalis | reverse complement strand
TAGTAGTAGTAGTAGTAGTAGTAGTAGTAGTAGTAGTAGTAGTAGTAATAGTAGTAGTAGTAATTAATAGCATAGTAAATCTGACAGAGAATACCTTAACAAGGTGTCTTGGTCGTATAACCGTAGGACACTAGAGGTGCAGGTGATGAACAGCGCATTCCTCGTGCTGCGACGAACGGCGGTCGAAGCGTTATGAATGCTGGCTTATAAGACCCTAGGAAGCTTTTATTTACCACCTATTCAAAACACCTTCGTATTGCAAATATAAACAGATCAGAGTTCAGTAATGGGAGGTGACGTTGTGTTAGACTGAAACAGCTGGCCCACTCATGCACAAAATGCACTTTCGCATCAAAGACGCCAGTGAAGACCACACTCAAGCCATGGCCTGTTCCACAAGCCCCATGGCCCAAACAGATTATGCTGGACCACTCAATGACCAGATATTCCTCATTGCCGTTGACGCATACAGTAAATAGCCGGAAGTCATCCGCATGGAACGCACGACAGCCGGAGCCACAATCAACACTCTTCGGCGACTGTTCAGCAGATTTGGTTGTCCAGAAACCATGATGAGCGATAATGGAGAGCAGTTTACATCAGCCGCCTTCGACCGGTTCTGCAAGCAGTCCGGCATTAACCGCGTGCGTTCGCCACCATATCACCCACAATCTAATGGGCATACCGAGCGGTTCGTCGACACTTTCAAACGGGCTCTACGAAAGTCAAAAGGGAATGGGATGACCAAAGAAGTTTTGGAACTATCCCTGCTGAACTACCGAGCCACCCCAAAACCTTAACACTCCGAATGGTGCCTCCTCTGCAGAGAAAGCTTCGCACACCATTTGACGTCATCCGTCCGCTGTCATCTGTGTTGTTGATGGATCAGCCCATCCGACGGCAATTGAAAGGCAATTCAACCGACGCCACAATGCAACGCAACGATTTTTCCAACCAGGCCAGGTGGTTCTTGCAAAGGACTACAGAAATAATCAGGAAAACTGGAAGCTTGGACGTGTTCACCGAAAGTGTAGTGACGTTGTCTACGAGATTCAGGTTGGCTCAGACATTTGGGTGCGTCACGTCAATTAGCTGAAGCATACTGAATGTATTGACGTTCCGAATCCAAGCTCAGATTGATCACTGGAACTACTACTGGACACAGATGACTTGCCGAAACCCACGGTTACAGCAACCAGCCGACCTCACGAAGCCTCTAGACGATCTAGCCGATTAAGGATGAAGACGGTTGTTCCGTTGCAGATAAACCCACGGCTCAAATCTTACGATTCAGCTCCAACAGGGGAGGTGTTACGGGCCGGCTTAAGTGCACGCTGCCCGAACGACGTTCCCACGTCAAGCGCCCATTCCGCTGACACCCAACGCACGTGACGCTGCGCGTAGCCATGGCCAAGCGCAAGACAACGGCATGACTCACACAGCCAATGAAATCTTGCCTTCTTGAGACTACGACCTAATTGGTCCAACCTTGTAAATACGCGTTCGCTTGTTCTTCAGTATGCTGTACTAGGTTTGCTCTAAGACTTCTGCCTTCTGCAGACTTCTTGTTGTGTTCTTCCTTCGGGGCTCATACGAGGCGTAATTAGACGGTGAATACGGCAGCCTTGGCCACCGTTACAACACCATCAACACGAACGAAACAGTGGTCAGGTATCAATCACCACCCAGTGTCAACTACAATGCACTTTATTAACTTCAAGCGGGCCGATTGGTCAGCGTTTACCGTCGAATGCGAAGCCGAGATCGATGACCTACCACCTCCACCCATCCATACCCGACTGCTGTCCCGACTGCGGCGTCTCGCCGCATGACTGCCGTCATCTGTTCGCCTGCAGCTCTCGGCCAGGCACCCACCTCACTCCCGCGGACCTGTGGCTCAAGCCGGTCGAGATCGTGGCTTTTCTCCGTCTCCCAAATACTCCCAGTTTGGAGTCCAGCGGGGATTCCTGATCCAACTATGGGCTACGACACACACACCTACCGCCTCCCACCTGTGTCCACATGGCGGAGCGAGGCCTTCGCCGCCTGCTTCTGGCAGCAGCAGGTCACCACATACCGAACTGCCGCATTCCCCTACTTCGCCAAAATTATCCATCTGAAGCCTGCTGCCTGGAACGACAGAGAGACGAGGTACGAGCGCGTTATGCCAACGACCCGCACTTCGGCGAACTTAATGACTTGATCACCAAGACCGTCAACGACGACAAACGTCAACGCTGGTATGAACGAATTGCAGATTAAAATTTCCACAGCAACTCAGCTGCCACCTGGAAACTTCTACGCAATCTGACCAAGCCCCGGGCTGACACACCTAACCAGTCTACTGGCTTCGGGGACGGCATTTTCATTTCGAACAACGCTAAGATTGCCGCGAAGATGAACAAACTGTTCTCGCTCCGCTCGGTGTTCAGTCCCGAAAGTGAACGCTCCCTGCTTTGCCTTCTCCACAAGGCCCCGGCTCCGGACATTTTCTTCTCGGCCGATGCTATCCTCACCGCCGTCAAGAAAATGAAAGCCTCGAAAGCCTTAGGACAATATCGATCCGCGACCCCGACATTGATCACAACGGCGACCACCACGGACGCCACAACCCTAACTTTCTTCACCTCCTCCTCCGACGCACCACAACCGACCCTTCCACCAGTAATGGTGAGTTGAATCTAACATGCATTTATTGAGATAGTACATTCACCTCACGCATCGGCCTGTTCGGTCACTTACGAGTCCATCGCACAAAGACGGGCGAGGCAGTGCCTGGAGCACCAACACACCACAGACACCGCTGCCCCCAATGCTCTCGGGCATTCACTGATCGCATGGGCCTATTAAGCCACATGCGCCTGCATGAAAACCTGCTGTAGAATACCGTCGGCTACACTACACCGTTGTACCCCTCCTTACCAACACCTACACCACCCGTGGTCATGCCAACATTACATCACATAGCGTGTGCTGCTAAAGCACCTCCTGCTGAAAAATAAGTTAGACGTTCGGTTCCTTTAGCATATACCCTCCCAAACTTTAGACTATGACAGCATGATTAGAAAGCATGGCCTGTAGTAGTGACGCCTCACCACCTCACCGCGCCCTGGTAACACTGTCGCTGCTGCGTCCGCGACTGCTTATTTGCCAGACCCGGGAGCCTGCTTATAGCTGCGAAATAAGCAAGCTCCCGGGTCTGGCGAATAAGCAGTCGCGGACGCAGCAGTGACAGTGTTACCAGGGCGCGGTGGGCTGAGGTCTGGCGCACCGACTGCCTTATAAAATACCGCAAGGCCCAATGACGAAACTGTGACATGGCGAGCGGGAACCGCCATTAAATAGGTTTGCTTGCCACCAACACAACTGCTTTGTGGTTAGGTTCTTGAGCCAAAGTGCTAGAGGAGACAACCTCGAACAAAGAATCCGAGCGGCCGTTGGGGACCTGCCTGTATTCAAAATTCCCAAGAAACCTCATGAACATGTCAACTTACGATTTTACGACCCATGCTACGGCGTCCGCGGGAACCGACGCGCTCCGCAACCCTTGTCCTGTGGTGCGGGCGAATAATGTGCAAGCTGGACTGCTAAACAAAAAACGGACTCTTGGTATTGGATGCTAGAATGTGCGAACATTTCTGGAACCTGGTACTCAAAGTCTGACAGCGCACAGTCTCCATGAATATCACGTGGACGTTTGTTGCTTGTCAGAGGTCCGACTCCCCGACTCAGGCACCCGAGAAATCAAAATCCCAGGGGTTGATTCTTATTTCACCTTGTATCACAGCGGTCCGAGCGACTCATCTGGTAGACACGGTGTGGGTATTGCCCTCTCGGAAGAAGCTAATCGTGCACTACTAGCATGGGAACCAGTCAACGACCGAATGGCCTATGTTCGACTAAAGGCCATTTTACGAACATCTCGGTCGTATCTGCGTATGCACCTACGTCAGCGGCTGAACAGCAAAAGAAAGATAATTTCTACTCGCAACTGCAGGAGCTAGCCAAACGACTCTCTCGCCGAGATCTGCTAATGGTTGCCGGGGACTGGAATGGCCGGACTGGGCCCGGTGACCCGACAAACAGCCACCTTATTGGTCGTTTTGGGCTTGGCTCTCGAACGGACAATGGTGAGAGGATGCTGCAGTTTGCCGAACAGAACCGACTGTTTGTTACCAACACATGCTTTCAGCATCATCACAAACATCTACTGACTTGGTATTCGAACGATGGCCGTACCGCCAGTCAGATCGATTACATTCTAGTTGGTTCACGGTTTCGCAGCTGGGTCCACGATAGCAGGTCGATGCGAGGTGCCGAAACCGGTAACGTCCACGGGTCTGACCATGTTCTCGTTCGCACGCGCCTGAAGGTTCGCCTCTCATCTGTGCCCAAACTGCCACGTGCGAGACACCTTGATGTCGCAAAGCTCCGGCAAACCAACACTACCGAGGCTTTAAGCACAGAAATCCAGTCCCGTCTTATGATCCAGGCTGACAACGAGGGCAGTAGCAAGTGGCCATCACTGAAGACGGATTCCGACCTGGGCGTGGATATGCGGATCAAATATTCACACTGAGGCGCACTCTAGAATTCCGCCATAGCTACGAGCAACCGAAGGCCGTTTGCTTCGTCGACTTTGCCGCCGCATTCGATTCCACCCATCGTGAATCCCTGTGGCGAATAATGGAACTGGATGGAATGCCGACCAAACTCATTGCGATGATTAAGGCCTACTATCGGTCTACCACCGCACGAGTCCTGGTCCACAACAATCGCTCTCAGTCGTTCGATATCCGGTCTGGTGTCCGACAGGGCTGCGTCCTTTCGCCTATTCTGTTTAACTACGTCATTGACTGGATTTTCGGCAAAGCCCTACATGAAGAGGACGGTGTTGAACTTGCACCCGGACGCCGACTTACTGATCTTGACTACGCTGATGATATTGCGCTGTTAGCCTCAAACTTTGATGGTCTACAGTCAGTAGTGTCGCGGTTAAATGAGATCGCTATGTCGGTAGGCATGTTCATAAATTCCGGAAAGACGAAGTTGTTCTCGAGCTGCATCCATGACCAGGAAAAAGCACCCCTGGGGATTAATAGATCAACTTGAAGAAGCAGACAGCTTTAAATATCTTGGGGCGAGACTGCTACCGAATTGGCACAGAAAGGACGACATTTCCTCCCGTATCGATGCTGCTCGCTGGGTTTTCTCAATCCTACGAAAGCGCCTATGGATCCGACGTGACATATCCATCGCCACGAGATTCGTGTATACCGTGCATCCATCCGGTCAGTCCTCCTCTATGGCTGTGAATGCTGGGCTGTGCGCGCTGAAGATGAGCGAAGACTGGAGGTCTTTGACCACCAGTGCCTGAGGACGATCCTGCGAGTTAAGTATAGCGACTTCATCTCAAATGAGACAGTCCGCATCCGCTGCGATCGTATCACGAGGATATCTCAGGCCATTCAAGAAAGGCGACTGAGGTGGTTTGGACACGTTCTCCGTCGTCCGCTCCACGAGCTTACCTATGCTGCCCTCGACCCGGCACCGCAGCTCACCTGGAAACGTCGAAGAGGAGGGCAACTGAAGACCTGGCTAGACACCTCCGTCAAGACATAGAAGCAGTTCTTGAACCTTCTATCTCCGGCCTCCGTCGCTGGATAAGGGACTGGGTGGAGCTTTCGAGATCCACTATCGCCAATCGCCACACCTGGAGAGGTACCGTTCATGACATCATTGAGGCCGGCTAGATCAGACATGATCACAGCCGTAACAAGTACAAGTAAGTACCACCTCACCCTATCGGCCCAGTGTGCATTGCGTGTTCAGTAGCGGACCCGTGGACTAAGATTAAGTCGGTGTTAGCCAATGGGGTGTGATTTGCACGGCACGCTATGCTTAGTGCAAAAAACAACAATAGATACACGGGACTGTAACACGGTTTGATTAAAGCATGGTGTGCACTCTAATGTGACATAGGCTGGAGACGGTAGATAGAGGGCAAGGGACGCCGCTGCAAGAACGGCCGTACCCGGAACATTAATGTTAGTCAGCGTTGTGTGCTTGACTGCAAAGAACAATGAAATTTTCACACCTGACTTTAGGCATGTTTGTAAACGTGTAAGTAAATGTGTAAACTCCGTAGGCTGCTCCTCAGCCCCCTTCGAATGTATTTCCTATGCTACATATGTGATGCGAATCTGAAACTATCACAGTTTATCGTGACTGAGAAGGCTGCCAGCCGCCGCACTCCTCAGATACATTGTGAGCCCAGTGTATGTAGTGTGCTTAGTGGCCGATGTGTGGGCTGTAGGTCAAAAGGTGACGGCTCCTCCTAATCCCCTAGTTGTGTATATCCTGGTGTCCATATGCTAGCATCGCCAGCCCAATGCATTTGCTAGGAGTTAGGTGTGGCCTTTTTCGATTCAGTATGTTGCCTACATTGTAGGACTGATTAGATGCGACGTCTCGGCGGGCGCCCGTGGAGAGATATCGCCCGGTACATTACCACGTCGACTGGACTTTGTTGATTTAACAAACGTAAATTTGTTGCAAGCACTGTCGCATGAGCAGGATATTAAGACTAACGAACATATAAATGCTGCATGCTTCTTATACAATTAAAAGATTGGAAGCAAACCCTGATAACACTGCTAACTACTGGTGGGCTAGTGGCGCCAAAATGGCTTCGATCGGTGAGCAGGGTAAATCACATAGAAGACCCTCAATTTTAGGAAGGTTTATAAAAGCATGGATTTCCGACTTAGCGTACCTAAGGGCATCAATCCTGAAATATATTTGCATTAAAAAAGCAATTATATCTATGGCATCAGGGCGACCACAACTAGTACGTAGTTAAGGAGGCACGTAAACAAAATCAATAATGTCAAGCAGATAGATTTAAAAAATCGAGAAAGCCACAGCGTGACTTTTCCTTACCTTTTTATTGGTTCAGAAACAAACGTTTGGTCCAAATTTTTCTACAAATAAGTAAGTTCGGATATCCAAGACAAACCATATAATCTAGTTCATTGCGCAACTCTTCCATCACTGAGTAAAAGGGTTGGGACAAGAAAGATCCCTTTTCTGCACTATCTTTTAATTCGTCTAAGCATTTTTCCAGCTCTAAAATTGTAAATTTATGCTACGTTAGACGTTTTAGAAATTGATCACGCTAGTAAGGGAGGTGTTAGTAGCCTTGCAGGAAGAAACAAATTCCTTTGAGGTTTTAGAAATTCTAAAATTAGGTTAATTAATTGCTTGCAAAGTTTCAAAGATTAATGGCTTACGCGTCCTTCACAGGATCGGGAAGCATCTGCAGTTATTGGTCGGAAGTGAATTAGGTTTCCCGTCTGCAATTCAGCCTATTAAAATTAGTCTGATAAACTTTCTCGCATGATATTTATTATTTTGTTTATTATTATGCATGCATGTATTTTTTCTTTTAAGATAACTGTTTATGTTAGATTTTTTGAAACTCTTGTGCTTTTTAAATACGACTGTGTTCGTTGCATGACAATAAAATTATGTTCTAACAATATCACAAACTACATATACGGAAGTCCTGCTTCTTTGTTGTTCGCCTCGCACAGGAATTCTCTAAGGTTCATGGAGACTTAAAGATTTTTGGCGAGCGCTTATTGTGCCAGTAAATCTTCCGAATTGGCGGGTTGAAAGTCTCTGAAAGACTAAATATTTGGAAATACATTCATCAGCTGTGAGTTATAACTTACAAACAACTATGTCATGGTCTGAACCACGAGTGAACTTCAAGATGATACAGATAAGGTCCGGAAGCTTCCACGAAAAATCGAGCGATACATAAAATTGGGCAATCAAAACCGTGGACTGACAGATCCAGCTTAATTGCTTTACTATATGATACAGACAAATGAGATGCACCCTGCTCTAGATGTTCAGTATTATCCGAGGTCCGAATATTTAGTTTAGGTTACAAACACAGCTCGTCTGGGCGGTCATCTATACAAGGATCGCGCTCTTTAAATAGAAATTTGAGTTTCTATATCTGTGTAGAATTTACTCTTTTCGAGATTTCAGTCAAGTCTGGTGGACTTCCATTATTAGCTGCTGGATTTGCCTCGGCAATATCCTCAGCCTCACAACTTTGCAGCAGGATAAATGTCAAATGACCGATATCCTTTTGACTGTTCACTGTCAGCAGTTCTCCGAGATTTTCTCATCTGCGAACGCCTGAGTCATTTCACTATTGTATTCGTCAAGCTGATCTGCTTTATATTTCGTCGAAACACTTTTAGTGGCTTTTATTTAATTGCGATCTCGCATCGGATTACAAGAGGGATCCTTAGGATATCATACAGTATGTGTGCCAGGGGTGAGGTTCGAAACTAAGTGCAAAGAATAAATGGAGTTCAACGATCCGCTAGACTATCGTTTGATGCCATGACTTCTGATTTAAACGATTATATATATATATATGGAAGGATAAGGTAAGGCGATCTCTGGGGGAGAATGTTTATTCGTCTGAGCTTTCGCACTCATGCTCGAGCACATCATCGGAGATAGACATTTGGGTCAAGAACATGAGTTAAAATAGGGGCTTACTGCTAGCTGCTGGTTGGTCCACCGTCCCCTCGTCTTATTGGACCTCTTCTCGTGCGCATGTGCGACCGTGCGGCATCATATGGCTTGGGGAGGTCTATACTTCTGTTGATTGAGTTGCTGTCCGTTTTCCAGGCCTCAATAACTTCCCTCGCCATTTTGCTGTCGGCTCGGCCTATGACCTGGGCACCATCAAAGTCGAACCGATGCTCGTTTTCTAGACAGTGCATGGCGATGTGCGAGCGTCCCTCCGTTCTGTCTACGGCTAAAGAATGCTCGTGCATGCGGGTTCTCAGTCGTTTGTCCGTCATACCGCAGTAGTTGGCCCGACAGTCTAGACAGTTGACGCGGTAAACAATACCCGACGTATCTGCCGGTGCTAATCGGCCTTTGGGTTGCATTATTAAGCGACGGATAGTAGCTTCTGGCCGGTGTCCCACGCCCACATTAAGCGGTCTGAGCACGCGCTCAATGGCCTCGGAGACGTTTTTCACGTAGGGTAGGCTACGAAAGGTTGCCGGCCTTTGTTTTTGCTCCTCCTCGTTCTTCGTGTGTCTTCGGTAAAGGCATTTGTTTACGAAGCTACGCGGGTATCCGTTAGTGCGAAACAGGTGCCAAAGTGTTTCCCGCTCTTCTAGCTTCTTGCTCTCCGTGCTGCAGTGTGTTTGGATGCGGCGAAAGAGCGTCCGGACGCAACTGCGTTTATGCGAACTGGGATGATTGCTGTTGTAGTGCAGAATCTTTTCCGTGTTTGTCGCTTTACGAAAAACGCCAGTCTGGAGCGTTCCGTCTGCCTGTCTTGATATCTGGACATCAAGAAATGGGAGCTTTGCGTCCTCTTCTTCTTCCATCGTGAACTGAATCTCTGGAAAGATCGAGTTCAGTTCTCTTTTAAAGTTATCTTTGGCGTCTCGGTGTAGGATGACAAAGGTGTCGTCTACGTAGCGCATCCAGAATTTTGGCTTGTAGGACTGAAATACTCGAGTTTCCAGTTCTTGCAAGACCGCCTCCGCTAGGTGGCCGGAGATGGGTGATCCCATCGGTGCTCCCTGGATTTGCTCATAAACGCAGTCGTTGAAAGTGAAGTATGTGCTTAGGCAGTACCCCAGTAGTTCCATGACGTGTTTCTTTTTGAAGGGCGTTTCCTCTTCGTCGTACCTTCTATCCAGTAGCTCGCTGACTACTCTCATCGCCAGTTCTTTAGGGATGGATGTGAATAGTGAGACAACGTCAAAGGACACCAGTATCTCATCGGGAGCTATTGTGACGCCTTGGAGGTTTTCCAGGAAATGTGTTGACGAAACGGCTGTGTACTCGGAGCCTGCTGTCAGTTTCTTCAAATGTTTGGCAATCCATTTCGCCAGTCCATAGGTAGGCGTGCCTTTCAGTGCTACGATGGGTCGTAGAGGAACATTGGGCTTGTGGATTTTGGGTAACCCATAGAACCGCGCTAAGGCTGCATCCTGTGGTTTGATTTGTCTCCAATCCTTTTCCGATATTGCCTTTTGCTTCCTCAGTTCATTCAAGCTTTTGTTGATTTTGCCGACTAGCGTTTTCATTGGGTCAGATACAATCACCCTGTATGACTGGCTGTCGTTTAGTAGCTCCTGGGCTTTTGCCACGTACGCTGATTTGTCCAAAACGACAGTTGCTCGTCCTTTGTCGGCTGGGACAATTACAATTTCTTCGTCCATCTTTAGTTCTTTGATGGCCTTTACCTCGTCTGGAAGGATCGTTCGGCGGGGTTTGTGGGCTATGATGAGGGATGTGGCTTGCTGGCGGATGGAGTTCTTTGTTTCTTCTGTGGTTTGTGTCGTTGCGAGCGTCGCTTCTAATGCGGCAATGAAGTCCAATGGATGCGCATCTCCAGTGTTATAGCCGGACTCGTGCTGAAGCACTTGAATCTGGTTCTCTGTTAGTTGCTTGGAGGACAAATTGTGGACGGCTGATAGCTCCGATGCATTTGTCTGTGTTTGTTTAAGACCTCGCATTTTGCTCAGGAGTTGGGACTTCTTCATGTCTCGAGCCTCATTCACCTTGGTCGAGATCCAACGCCTTAGGTTATGCAGTGTTTCCATCTCTAGCTGTGACGTACATGCCGCTTTCTCCCGTTCAATCTCAGCGTCGTATTTTCGCAGACGAATGTGGCATTCGTTTATGAGGGTCCTCAATAGACGTCGGCTGCAGCTTCTTGCGACTTCCCGGCCGAACTCAGTTCTAGCTGGTGGTCTCACCGCGACGCTCTTCGGCATGATGTCAGACCTCAGGCAGTTGTGCAGAAAGGCTAATTGTTCCCATGTAGAGCCCTGTCTATAGGCAAAGGTTTCCCAGCGCCGTGAATGGTGAAGCGCTTCGCGCCCAAATTTATCATGGATGTAAGCGAAGATGCTGACCCCAGGTATTGGAATGGAAGGATAAGGTAAGGCGATCTCTGGGGGAGAATGTTTATTCGT
>JAYGXS010000001.1:72444407-72500753 GCA_036362985.1 Ligula intestinalis | reverse complement strand
GAGTATATGCATTTGAGGTCGTCTGCATAAATGAGATTGTGTGAATTGTTTAGAACAGTCGAAATTTCGTTTATGTATAGAATGAAGAGTAAAGGACCCAAGACAGTGCCTTGAAAAACGCCACTCGTGATCAGCTGAGAAGTGGAGTAACATTCACCTACTAGGACCTTCTGGCTGTGGTTAGACAAGTAAGAACCGATGAAGTCGAGGAGAGGGGGATGGATGCCAATGGCTTCCAATTTTACCAGAAGCCGTCTGTGCGGTACCTTGTCGAAGGCTTTCCTTAGGTCAAAGTAGATAACAACCATGGATTGCTGCTCGTTGAGGTAATTATAATGATAATAATGATAATAATAATAAGTTGTATATTTCAGGCCCAATGGGCCTCATCAATAAACCAAAAATTCGATAACACGAAGTACTAGAAATAATTGGTTTAACAAACAGTATCCGTAGTCTATAGCTATAAGACGAGTATAACTGTTAAGAAGCGAATTTGTTAGATTCGAAAAAAATGAATATAGCAGTGTCATGCGGAAGGTGAAATTCAAGGGCACACACAGATGAGCCACATCGTTATCTAGATTCTGACTATGTATTCTGGTACCCACTGCCTCTGTTAGTAAGGGGGAGGGGCTTGGAAGCAAACTCAGTCAAAGCTGAGCGTGGGGCAGAACAATAGGTATTAACGAAACATTACTGGTATAGATGGGTTCCCAGCACTACACTCGGGTTCCCAAACCGGTGCGGCATAATGGAATATAGGGAAACCACCAGTTTATGATCGTGATGGGCACCGCCATATGAGATCCAAAAGTCCGTCAAATCTACAAGACCATGGTTGGGGATGTCTGAGATGCGACCAAATATAAGGCCCTGATGATGGTTGATGACCAGTGAAACGAGAGCCGTCAAGACTGCGTCCTGATTCCGGGGGACACGAGTCAGAGGAAGGTAGTTTCAAGAAGGAATCCTAAATTCCCGATGGTCCTTTCTCCGGATTGTGGAGAGAGCTGCCCGGAAAAGATGAGGAAAACAAAAGGTTAATAGATTCAGTGTTAAGATAAATGTGCAGTCTTCGCTTGAATGCACATAGACTAGTCAACGCCCGAATATCAATCGGCAAATTATTCCGAAGATAGCTATACCTAGAAGCAAAATATAGAGATCGCTTAGAAGTAGAAGAAGCAGGAGGAGGTATAATCAACGTTGAATTTCTTAGGTTGTAAGGGCGAGTAACGGGAGTAAGGGCAGAAATCTTGGGGAGATTTGAACTATTATTAAGGCGAAACAGGAGACAAAACCCTGCTTCCAGTCTCCTGACCCAAAGAAATTTCAGTTTCGTTATCTCACATCTATCTGAGTATGAAGTATCTGAAAATGCCGGATAGAGGACCTTTTTAGTGAATCTTCTTTGGACACTTTCAATTTTTGAACGGCTAGATTCATTCATTAGACCGAAGAATGGACAACAGTATTCGAGAATAGGAAGCACATGCATACGATAAAGCCTTAGCATCATTTCGGGAAGGTAGAAATTATAAGAGATGAAGCCGCATATCTGAGCAGCTTTTGCTGTAATTTTATCAGCGTGAGGTGAAAGATCTAATTTATTGGTGTAACTTAAACCTAAGTCCTTAATGTTAGAACATTCAGTCATGGGGCAACCTTGAAAAATGAAAGGCTGTGGCAGCCTTTCAGGTCCAAAACACATGAACTGGCACTTAGAAGGCGAGAACTCCATCTGCCAAGTGGAGCTCCACGCAGATAGAGCGTCCAAATCCGAATGAATGCGTTCTAAGCATTCCTCAACCGTAGAATTAGAGAAGGAGTATACACATTTCAAGTCGTCCGCGTATATATACGATTGAGAGTGTTTAAATATTGTTGAAATATCATTTATATAAAGCAGGAACAACAGGGGGCCCAGAACGGTACCTTGAAGGACACCGCTTAAAATAGCGGTAGGGGTAGAGTATGAGGACCCCACTAAGATCTGTTGTTTCCGATTAGAAAGATATGATCTAATAAAGTCAATGAGAGGACTACAAAATCCTATAGCCTCTAGTTTGGCTAGTAGTCTCCTATGAGGTACTTTATCAAATGCCTTACTAAGATCAAAATAGATGACCACCACAGATAAATGATCGTTACGAAGAGAAGTGAGGAGATTAAGAAACGACATATGGCATGTTTCACAAGATCGGTCCAGTAAAAAACCATGCTGAGATATATCTAATATTTGATTGCTTATGTAAAAATCTGTAATTGTATTGGCGATTAATTTTTCAAACAGTTTAGCTAAGGAAGGTGTTTTATGAACGCCGCGATAATTTTTAATGTCAGATCTTGAACCAGATTTAAAAACTGGAATTACAATAGAAGTTTTCCAAGAATCAGGAAAAAAACCGTTTTCGAGAAATATTGTAAATAATTTGCTCAGTAAAGGAGTAAAATCTCTTAGTTGCTTAATAAATGAGTTTGGAATGTTATCCGTCCCGACTGAATGTGAATTGTTGAGACAAGCTATTTCTTTATGAATACTTGTAGGTGAGAAATCCATTGACGTGAGATTTGCATCACACATCAGAGGTATTTCAAGTGTTGGATTAGTCTCAATTGTAAAGAACTTGGCGAAGAAGAAATTTAACATTTCTGCTTTGGCCAAATTCTCTGTAACAAAATGATTACTACTATCGAGTAAAGGCGGAATGACTTTCTGAAGCTTAGCAGATGACCGAAAACGGAAGACTTGAGCAACGGATTTGGAAGAGTTAGCATCATTTAGTGCCAGGGACTCCCTACGCCTATCTCGTGCAAGCCTTATTTTTAGCGCTAATTCAAATATTTGTGCTATCCTTAAGTGCACCGACAAAGAGCTATTAGACGGATCCTTAAGTTGCTTCCGTAATTTTTTAAGTGTATTTTGGAGAAAATGTGGAACGGTAGAGGAAGCTGAATTTGAGTTAATAGGCTTAAGTGGGATAAAAGTCTGAATTTTTTTTGTAAGGTTTTGTAAAAGTTGATTGAAAAAGATTGGATCATTAGTTGAAAAAATAGTATGCCAATCTAGAGTACTTACGAAGTCATTTATGGGTTCAAGGTTTGCGTTAGCAAAATCGAGGTTATTGCATTTTACCTCAGGCTTTTTTGAAAGAGAGACTGGAAAACAACACTGAATTAATGCGTGGTCACTTGTAAAGAGATCACGATGAAAATTCATAAAGAGAGGGTGGACGTCATTTGTAAAATTAAATCTAATATGCTCGCATTTCTAGTCACTGAACTGACCAGTTGTGACATGTTTGCAAAGTTAATAGTTTCTATCAATTTTTGAAATTTAGGCGGGCAAGTATTTGCCTCCCAGTCAACGTCTGGCAGATTGAAATCACCTATGATTATTTTGACATCAACTTCAGCTTCTGCAACTTTTGCAAACAGTGCGCAGAGCGCACTTTCATTACCAGAATAAAATGGGGGATTATAAACACAGCCAATGACAGCTTTTTTATTGTGCGGGAGGATGACTAAAATAAAGCAAACATCTCCCGAAAACGATGAAATGCTCAGATGAAACGGGAAATGTACAAAAGATGATTTGATATAAAGAAGGCAACCACCACCACGTTTTTCAATGCGGTCTTGTCTGTACAAACTAAAATTATCTATAGCGAGCGTTGAGTCAAGGATAAGAGAGTGAGCCCAAGATTCAGTGATACAAATAACATCTGGATCAAGCTCAAAAGCTACTGTTCTGAGCTCTGTCATTTTATTTACAACTGATCTCGCATTCAGAGAAACTATACTGAGCGTATCCCTGAGATGCAGGTTACGCTCATCCGTATTTATAAAAAAGGAAAACTGGGTGACGGAAAGGGAAATGGCATGGGAGAAACAAAAGGCGAAAAGCAAGATTGCTGTGGTCTAAAATTAGCTGAAATATAATTGTCAAATATATTAGGATTATTGTATGGCGGCAGATTTGCTTGAAAATTGAGGAAAGGGTGCCCGGTTTTTGGAGTAAGAAAAGTAGGAGGCCGTCGTAAAAAATGATTATGATAAGAGTTAGCATAATTCTTCGGAAAAAGCACGTTTGAAAATGACCTAAATGGGTATGGAAGACTATGATCATAATTAGTGGTTTGATTATGTGTTGATTTTGGGCGATTTGCGGGTTTGGAAAATAACTAACGCGAGTATTTACATCTGCTATAGGTGCTGAAGTGTCAGCATAATTTGTCGGAGGACGGGCATTCGAAAATGGCATTGAAGGTTGTGAGAAGCTATTCATAGTATTATTAGAGTGAATTAATTGTGGATTTTGGGCCATTTCGGGGATTGGAAAATTAAAAACATGAGTGTTTACATCTGGTGTGGATGCTGAAATGTTAGTATTGTTCCCATAATTAGATAAATTACTGATTTTTGCAATTGGCTTCGATTTACGGGGGGCACGTTTAGGTCTATTAGATTTAGCCTCTTTAGCAGGCGAGGTTCGCTCGGAAAGCGATGGAATTTCACTCGAGCCAGGAGTAAAGATTGCGGCTGAGTTTTCGGGTGAAATTATCGTTGTCCCTGATCCGGAGGGACGTGAACTTGCGTCTGCCTCAGGAGTAAGAACTGCGAGTGAGGTTTCGGGTGAACTTAACGTTGTCGCTGATCCAGAGGGACGTGAACTTGCGTCGACTTCAGATACCACATTTGGAATAGTAGGGGTAGGAGTGGGCCTTGTTTTTGCAGATGCAGGCAAAATCCTACGTTCCATAGGAATTTTATCCCTACATATAAAAAGCTTATGTTTTTTCAGGTATTGAGCTGAACGCTCATGCTGAAAGAAGAGGTTGTCAACTTCTATCGCCGAAAAAAGTTTTACTAAAATTGGCGGATTTTTGCTTCAAGAGGACAATCTTTTAGCTTCTGTGACCTTAAAGTTAAAACCACACGAGTAAAGGAATTAACAGGCGACGTCTAGCGGAATTTTCCTTTTTGGGACATTCTTTAAAAGAAAATTATAACTTCTTTTTTGCCGGTCACAGGTCTCAGTAGACACCAAATTGATCAAGGGCTCTTATTTCTCACATTGCTGAGAAGTGAGCGAAGAGACATTTCCATCAAAGATGGTACTGAGAACCGTAAGCAAACATCCATATTGAGACATGAAATTATTAAAAGTGTCCAAAGCGTCAAGATTCAGTTTTTTCATATTTAAGACGGGTTGATCTTGGAAAAATTTAACACCAAGAGGGTCGTAAAGGGGGGATTTTCGTCTAAAAACTGACTGTAATTTCATATTGAAGTTTAAAATATCAGAAGGATATGCAGTTAGATATATTTTTAATCAAGGCTATGCAAGAAAGTTTCTCTTATACAGAGAATAAAATTGACGAGTCTACGCTGGATGAAAACTCACTCGATTGATATTGCAACAAGTGTAAACTGAATCTTGTTGGAAATTGCGAAATCTTTTTAAAATTTGCAATCTAAAATAAACATTCAGATGAGACTATGTCGGGTGAAATTATGAGGCTATGTAGGGTGAAAAATATCTGGATTGATATTTCGACCAGTATTCTTTCAAAATATACAATCTGATTTAATATTCACAAAATTAATTACGTGTTATTCAACTGAATCTTTGAGAATTCCTAGGAGGCTATGTCGGTTGAAACAGTAGAAAACTGTATATTTCCACCTATAGTCAAAGAAAATGACCACCGGTTTGTGGAGTGGCTTAGGGGTTAAAAATTTGAATTATGAACAACAGTTATGCTAATAAAGTCGACAGGATGCGATAAAATCCTATTAAAATTTGAAAATTCACTTAGCTGCGAAAAATAGAGTTGAACTCTTATGAAATAATTGTCATCGGCAGTAAAAACTCCTAAATCGGTGGATCATTTCAGCGGGTCACCGATTTCCAAAAACTATAGGAGAAAAAACTGTCTTAATAGGTGAAAGGGTTTGATGTGGTTAGATTGGGACCTGATGGTGAGGGTTCGGGATGTTTACGGTCATGGCGATAACCATTAATAGCGACGTCGAAAACCACAGCGAAGGTTGCAAACACGGAGAAGAGTTTGCAGCCCTTGGAAGTGATGCTTGACTCTGACTCCAGAGCCTATCGGAAAGTTGGCGATAACCATTAATAGCGACGTCGAAAACCAAAGCGAAGGTTGCAAACACGGAGAAGAGTTCACAGCCCTTGGACGTGATGCTTGATTCTGCTTCAAATGCTATGAGGACCCTTTTCAAAATT
Source organism: Ligula intestinalis (assembly GCA_036362985.1). Taxonomy (NCBI): domain Eukaryota; kingdom Metazoa; phylum Platyhelminthes; class Cestoda; order Diphyllobothriidea; family Diphyllobothriidae; genus Ligula; species Ligula intestinalis. The sequence goes on along the minus strand of JAYGXS010000001.1, from coordinate 72,494,497 downwards.
TACAACTTGCGTGCTTGGAAAGGAAACAGACAGTAACGACTTTATTTCCTCTAAATTTAAATGCTCATGTAATTTGCCTTTAAAAATCGATAGTGTAGAAGACAGCCTAATATCGAGTGGAAGGTTGATCTAAATAAAAGCATATTGAAAGGTAAAAAAGCGAGAACGGTTAGATGTGGAGCTACGGGTTGGTAAAATTATCATGGAAGAGTTACGGGTGGCGTAAGGTCGGTCTACCGGAAGGAGAGCGTTAATTTGTGGGAGATTAGGACTTTTGTTAACGTGAAACAGGGAGCATATACCAGCTTCGAGTATTCTTACCCAAAGAAGTTTAATGCATGCTAACTGACATCTATCTGTATAACACATACCAGACCCAGAAACAGAAAATATTTTACGAGTGAAAACTCGCTGAACCTTTTCAATCTTACTACGGTCATTCTGGGTCATGAGACCAAAAAGCGGACAGCAGTATTCTAGTATAGGGAGAACAAACATGCGGCATAGTTTAAACTTTATTTCTGGAAGGAAAATATTATGCGATATAAACCCACATATCTGTGCGGCCTTGGCAGAAATTCGATCTGCATGAGGTGATAATGCAAGCTTATTCGTGTAAGTAAGACCCAAATCCTTTATCGTAGATCTTTATAACAGTGGACTATTTTGGAAAATAATGGGTCCAGAAAGCCTTGCGGGACCAAAACACATGAAACTCCATTTGGATGGAGAAAACTCCATCTGCCATGTAGCGCTCCAACTTGAGAGATTACGCAAGTCTGCGTTAACATTATCAACACAACTGCTGGCCGTGTCCTTAGAAAATGAGTAAATACACTTAAGGTCATCAGCATAAATGAAATTTTCCGAATTATTTAGCACTGTTGAAATTTCATTTATGTAAAGAATGAAAAGGAGGGGACCTAAAACCGTGCCTTGTAATACACCACTCGTTATCGGCTGATGCATCGAGTAGCTTTTGTTTACTAAGACCTTTTGGCTGCGGTTAGACAGGTAGGAGGCAAGGAAATCGATGAGAGGAGGCCTGATGCCTAGGGCTTTCAGCTTCACTAAAAGGCACTTATGCGGCACTTTGTCAAAAGCAAATCAAAGTAAATCACGATGACTGATTGCTGTTCATTACGATGTGAAGTAAACAGGTTAAGGAATGCCAAGTGGCAGGTTTCGCATGATCTTCCAGGTAAAAATCCATGCTCTGAGGCGTTGAATAGTTTATTTTCTAAACAAAAATCTAAAATTTGATTAAAAATGATCTTTTGCAGAAGCTTGGCTAGGGCCAGGGCTTTATTATGTCCGAACGAGATCCTGACTTGAAGACTGGAAGAATAATAGATATCATCCATGAGTCAGGAAAGAAATCTTTTAGAAGATACGCTGAAAATAGATGACTTAGCAATCGGGGGAAGCTGAATACTCTCTTGATAAGTGAATTTGGAAGGCCATCAGTTCCCGAAGAGTGCGAGTTTTTTCGATGAATAATGTACTTACGAATTACTTTGATGGAGAAGTCTATGGTACTGATAGTATTGACTGAGCATGGCTGAAACGACGGGACCAGTTCAGATGGCGGCGTAAGGTGCTTTGCAAAGAATGCATTGAACAGTTCCAACTTCTCAGACTCATCTTACACAAAGGTTTTATTTTCATTCAGTAAAGGGGGGATTTCGTGACCTCGTTTAGTGGAGGACCGACAACGGAACAGTTGGGCAATAGATTTTTCAGAGTTTAACTCGGTGAGTGCGCAAGATTCCCTCTGTTTGTCACCTACAAGACAAATCTTAGACGCTAATTTGAAAATCTCTGCGATTCTAAAATACACAGATAATGAAATAATAGACTGGTCTTTCAACTGTCTTTGCAATTTCTTTAGTCTAGACAACGAAAATGATGAACGGTGGGGTCCGGAGTATAAGGCTTAACACTTTTGATCGGCACAAATTCCAAAATGCTATTTGAAATTGCCGTCATCGAGTCACAGAGAATTGGTACATTGTTCGTGGAGGGAAGCTCCTGCCAGTCTAGTGAGGCCATAAGGTTGTTAATTACATTAATATCAGCTAGGTCAAACGCAAGATAGGTACGAATGGTGCTTACCTTTTTTGTAGAAGCAAGTGGAAGACAACAATGAATTAAAGTATGGTCACTTGCATCAGCTCGAGCACGATGTTGCGATCTGCCGCTTTATATCGATAAGCGGCTTTTTAATCATCAGCGTACATGAAGGGTCTACCATACTGAAGACAATCTGAAACGTCGTTGACAAATAGCAAAATAGGAGCGGACCCAGTACACTACCCTGTATAACTCCACTCCTCACATGCGTGGGGTTGAAGATAACATTGGAAATTTTTACTCGTTGTGTGCGAGCATCCAAATAGGAAGATATGAAGTTCAGAAGCTTTCTACCTATGCCCAAGGAGGCCAGTTTCAGAAGGAGGAGGTTATGATCGACCCGATCAAAGGCCTTAGTAAAATCAAAATAGACGCTATAAATGGCAAAACCGCTGTCTCTAGATTGCAGCACCTAATCAAAGAAAAAGAGCTGGCAGGTGTCATAAGATCGTTTCTCGAGAAAGCCATGTTGAGCTGTATTGAGCAGGTTGTTCTCTGTCAGGTGACGCATCATCTTTTCTTTGATCAAGGTCTCCAAGATCTTCGAGGCTGCGGGAAGTGTATTTATTGGCCTAAAGTTGTCGAATGACGTCGATCGGCCATGCTTGGGAATAGGCATTATGTGCGATTCCTTCCACAACGAAGGAAAGGTTTCGCTCTCAAGAGCGAGATTAAATACCTCACAAAGAATAGACCGAAATATATCATTCGCTTCGGCTTTTAGAAGGCTAACTGGGACGCCATCTGTTCCTGGACTATAAGATTGACGATAATGACGAATGGCTACAGTCACATCCCAGAGGGTAAAACTTATGGTTTAGAGTACGGCACCCGTCCAAGCCCGGATAGCCAGAGGTGCAGCAAACGAGCTTTCACTAAACGTTTTGGATGGGAACGCATTGAAGCTATCGGTGGTCAACTATGCGTCAGCTATGGGGTTTCCTAGGGCGTCTTGAAGTATGGGGTGTTGCGTTTTCATCTGCGCTTTTACTGTACGCGGAAAGAGTTTCGCAACATTTAGGGAAGGATTTTCAGCGAAGTGGGCCTCATCGGCTATCTTCTTTTCTTCGGAGAGCTTCTTAGCCTGCTCAAAGATTAGTGTGATCAAGGGCAGAACGGAAGTGTCGTTCTGCCTATGCAAATGACGAGAGAGTTTACGCAGCTTACGACGGAAAGACAGAGGAAGGTACACTTCATCATTGACATGTATTACTTTCTTATGGGGAACAAAGTGGAGGATGAGGGGATCCAGCACTTTGTACAGTGCATCGGTACAAAAATTTACATCTTAACATTGGAAAAATTCAGATCAGTCGAGAGCGCTTAGATGTGCCAGTAATTCTGCCGTGTTTGCTGATCGGAAGTCATGATAAAAACTATACTTTTGGGCAAATGTTTTGTCCGCCTCCAGTTCTAGTGTGGTAACAACTGTGAGATGGTCTGAACTCCCAAGTGCGTCTAAGGATGACACTGAAAGTGGTTCGCATCCCCTACAAAAATTAGGTCGAGTATGTTTGCTCCTCGAGTGGGAAAATCGACTACCTGATCCCACATGCCGATATCTACTGCCTCAAGTGAGTTCTCGAACTTTGAAGGACCGGATGGTGGAAACCATTGCACGTCAGGAAGGTTAAATCACCTGCAATCAAGCAATACTTAAGATTTAAGTCAGCTGCGGCATGAAATGCCTGCGAAAGACAAAGATCGTAGTCCGCATTGGCATTAGGTGGGCAATAAACACAGCCAACAAGTAAGAAGTATTTGTTTTTTAGAACAACTCGTAGCCAGCAGCTCTCCTATACCCCCGTGAATTGTGGATAGTCCAACGGGAGAAATGCAAGTGGCTGCTTTATAAAGATGCAGCTTCCTCCGCCACGGCCATTGTTTCGATCGTTCCGAACGCATGCATAGCCTAGAACAGAAAGTTCAGAGTCAGCTCCACAGGCCGATGCCCATGTCTCCGTTAACATAACAATGTCTAGGCGGTTGACGAAAACCAGAGTCTGGAGCAGAGGCATTTTATTAATCAGTGATCTGGCATTTAAAACGACCACTGATTAATAAAATGCATCTGCTCCAGACTCTTGTTTTTCGAAGAAGAAGATGTGATCACTGGAACAAGGACTTTATTTTCCTTACGTTTCGGATTTCGTTGGGAATCCTTAGTCTAAGGTAATCGTAAACAGGTCTGAGGCATGCGCAGATAAGGGGTTCCCTTATCAGCCTAGTAGTCATTCTGGTGGATTCTAGATGATTGCTTAGGAAATCCTGCTTGGGCAGTCAACTTGCTCCCGTATTGGTGGATTCCATATGAGTGAAATGTTGAGCGGGTAATATTGATCCAAGTGTGATTAAAATCATGGCGTGAAGCGGGCGTTTGTAGCTTAGCGGTTGAGCAGTAGCCTCCGGCAAAGGTTTTCTCTGATGCGCGGGTTCAAATCCCGCCAAACGCCTAGAGTCTTTCACACTTTGGTCAACTAAAAAAAAGCCTTAGACCAGTGAGTCTCAAAACAATATGCTGCAAACTAATGGAATAAATAATCAAAACGGAACCAATGAGGCCTTTTGAGAAGAAAAACTTGCTACGTGCGTAACAACATGGATTAAGAAGGGCTTAATCGTGTATTACTAACCGGCTAACATTCATAAAAACGCAGACGAATTTGCTTGAAATTGGCTTGTCAGTCTATGTGATTTACATTGACTTTAGCAAAGACCTTGACAGTGTTCCATATAGACGGCGGATAACACAGCTGCATCAAATGCGTATGACTGGCAATCTACTCCAATGGTTAGTCGAGTTTCTTACATGCAGGCGTTTGTATTGTGATGGCAAATCGAATGGAAAACCATTCACGTTGAGGTTCTGTAGGGGAGCGTGTTGGATCCTATCCTGTTACTGACGTATGTGTATGAACACCTTGGTTTTCTCACCTGTGATTAAGGAATTTTCGCAGATGAGCTGAACTTATGGACTTCAGTCAAAAGTCCGGAGGATACACAGACCTTGTTGAACAAATTGGATCACTTGCAAAACTGGTGTGATTAAGGGTTAATTAACCGTACGTTGGATAAATGTCAATTCTCTCTATGCAGTCCCAATAAACCTGGCCAGTATTTTCGCCTCTGCAAGTTTGGTGTTAAATCTTAGGTACCCATCGACTGTCTTTAACACCGCAGAATCTTTGGACTGTTTTAAGTTGTAAAAATTCCCTCCAGTTTGCCCGATTTTGGACATGTGAAACTCGCCATATTATGCGATAGCGAATTGGTTGGCAGACAAACTCAAACCCTTGCAGCAGCAGCTGGCAACACATAGCGTTCAAGCCCTTCGGATGTAGATATTCTCGTCATGGCCCCCATGACGGCCGCTAACATTCACAGCAGCATGCTGGTCTTATCTTTCACATAATTTCTCCCACAAACGACAACTTTTCTCCTAAAAGCAACAGATGACATTCCATTTTGAATTATGAGCCATGCCTAAGGAGTTCCTTCACTATCAGCTCCTCTTGCTCAGTTACACTGCTGGCTCGTGTTAACTGACATCACCACGTGTGACTGTATTACTTGAAACAAGTGAGAAGTCGCCTAGAATTATGCAACCGAATTCTCTGAAATTATTGGCTGTGCGATGCATTTATTAAATACTATGTACCAAAAGGGAGTTCAAAGGCGTGTTTCTATATTTCCTTTAATAAACTTGACTTGACTCGATACATTCCAAGTTATCGACGGCGTCAAAGAAATGCACTTAAATGGCATAATGATACTCATAATAAGGTTTATTGGTAAGACGCCTCTTGGGCACCGTCAAAACCCTTGTAACACAGGAAAAACCTAAAAACAAACCCCTTCTTTTGCACACAGATATTAACTCTGTTTTAGGTTTTATGCTTAGTCAATAGTGTGCAAGATAAGGAGTTTGTTCTAAGTGAAAAAACCTGTCTGCAAAGGTACAATAAGATCAAAATTGGAAAATAATATCCATTCAGTATATGTGTGAGAGGTTTCAGAGTAAGAATATTTGAGGTCTGAAACAGTATATCATGTGTGGATTTGTGATAGATCCTCCTGCAGAAGTATATTCAGCCGCGGTCAGTTCAAAAAATTATCCTCTTCAGAGAGACATCAATCCAGGGTGAAATTTGGTGTTCTCCCTGCTTTGCAGTATTGCGCATTGTAACATTTCGGCAACTATCTTTGAGGGCAGTCCGGACATCTAAGAAATATTTGCGGAGTATCATCGTCATTCAGCATCGAATACCGAAAGCGCCAACCAAAAACTGGGTAGGGACAACAAACAATGCTTCCCATGTGTAGAGGCATGTAGGATAGAAGCACGTGAGTGACGCACCGAATGTTCAGGAAACGCGCCCCGTAAGGGGCGCGGGCGCGAATCTTCCCCGTATCTATAGGACTGATCCTGGAAGTCAATTACTATTATCATGTTTATATTTAACTTAATAATAATAATAAATAAATAATGATCACTAAGATAATTGAACACTTCCTTTGTTTTACCTTATACTACAATGGCCGCTCCCTGGACGACCTTGACGGGCAGGGATATATAACGAGGCTGACTGAGGACCCGGACACATCTTCCGGCGCGCTTCCATCGTCGCTACGGCTGTTCCCGTACACTCAATGATTCAACTGCCATTCTTTTCAAAAACAGTATCCCCCTTTAGTTTATTTTTGTATTTGGTTCTCCCATTAGATTATTTTTGTATCTAGGACCTTCAAGATGCTCATCTCCAGTCGCTGACTTCTCTTTTTTGGACTGACTGTCGTATTGGTCGCTCGTTGGCTCGTTTCCAATACTCGTCTCCGTCCTTTGTCGTCGAGTTCGCATTACATGGCCAACAACCTTCTGGAGAATTTATTGGCTCAACTGTCCCAGGTTAGCCTCCAGTCCTCCAGCCGGCCACCCTCCCGTTTGACGCTCTCTTGCGACTATCCGCGCTGGGAAGCACGCATGCGTGACTACCTCGACGGAGTGGATGAGGCGGCCCGGACCCGAACGAGTCTGGCCCAGTTGGACGACGACGTCTATGATCTTGCCCTTGCTGCTGGTGCCTCATCGACTCAATCCGTGGAGGACCTTTTCAAAACCTTGAGCAGTGTCCTGCGCCAGGCCCCTCCTTCCTGGATCCTCGTCTCTGACTTCCGCCAGCGAATTCAAGGACCTCTGGAGAGCGTACTTCAATACCAACAAGCCCTCCGTCTCCTGACCAAACAGGCGTATCCACACTTGGACCTGAACTTCCTCAACTATATGGTCATGGAGCAATTTTTAAATGGCCTGTCAGACCCTGAGGTCCGGAAAGTTGTCCTCCGCCAACAACCCATCAGTTTGGATGCGGCCATTGAAGTTGCCCGGCGCGAGGAGGCTCTGCAGTCCGCCTGTGGTTCTCCGCGAGGCCACAATTTGCGGTCACAGCCATTCGGTCGTCGGCCACCATCGGTACTCAGACTCCTGGCCATTGGTGCTCTTGTGGGTCTTCCTTCCCTCATCGGGACCGCTGGCACCGTCAGCAACCCCGGCGGCCAAACGGACTCCCTGGCCCTCGTCTACTTATGGCAATCGAGGCTGGACCTGACCCTGGTGACGGTGAGTGCCTCATTCTCTCTGATATTGTAGTTTCAAGCCTTTTCTCTTCCCTTGTCGCCTATTTGTAGCTGCTGTAGGCTCTACCACCTTTTCTTGTCCCATTGACTCCGGCGCTGGTTGTTCATTGATACGTCAGCAGCCCTTCCTTGAGTTTCAAACCCGTGTTAGATATATTCCTAAGCCTCGTTTTTCTTTACACACGGCTAATGGCACAAGTCTTAGTTATACTAGCTTCGTGGAGTTCTCCTTGACCCTTTCTGGCTCTAGTTTTTTCCATCAGTTTATTGTTTCCCCTGATATAACATGGGATTGTATCTTAGGCGTCGATTTTCTCCAGAAGTTTGGGTGCTCCCTAGACTTCGGGCACAGACTCCTCCGGACGTCCTCAGTTGACGTCCCATTTAGCCGATGCTCCCGTAGCCCCCATACAGTCTCCGCGTCTACCCTCACCCCCAGCCTTGCTGACTTAGTACCCTAGCACCTCGACCCTGCTAATGCCGATAAGCTTCGTAACCTTCTCGGCGAATTCACGGATATTTTTGACTGGGACGGGAAATCTACTGGCCGCACCAATGCCACTGAGCATTATATAGACACGGGTGATGCGCGCCCTATTCGGGTTCTGCCCCACTGCTTACCTATATTCTATCAAAAGGAGTTAGACAACCTTATCAAGCACATGCTAAGTCGTCACATCATCCGTCCTTCTCACTCACCGTGGTCCTCACCCATCGTGCTCGTCAAAAAGAAGGATGGCTCGTTTTGACTCTGTATCGACTACAGGAAACTTAATGCCGTTACTAAGAAAGATTATTTTCCCTTACCTCGTATAGATGCGACCCTCGACACCCTAGCTGGTAACACTATGTTTTCTACCTTGGACCTGGCCTCAGGCTACTGACAGGTAGAGGTGCGGCCCTCGGATCGCGAGAAGACTGCTTTTGCCGTCCCCTCTGGCCTGTATGAGTTTGAGACTATGCCCTTCGGTTTAGCCAATGCGCCCAGCACATTTAACGTCTCATGAATCAAGTCCTAGCCCAGCTCGTACTGTATTCTTGTCTAGTCTACATGGACCACATTATTGTGTTAGGAAAGGACTTTGACAACCATTTGCAAAACCTTTGGGCTGTTATCAGCAGTCTTTGAGAGGCTGGGCTCACTCTTAAAACCTCTAAATGTGTATTTTTACGACCTCGAGTCAAGTTCTTAGGCCAGTTTGTCTCGTCCTCTGGAATAGAGACTGACGAAGATGAGATGAAGCATATCCGCGACTGGCCCACCCCCGCAACTGTCACGGAACTTCCTAGTTTCCTAGGGCTTACCTCGTACTACAGACGTTTCATCAAGGACCACGCCCATATAGCGGGTCCCCTCCACAAATTGACGCAGAAAGATGTAAAGTTTAAATTGACTGCTGCCTGTGTCAACGCCTTTCAGTCGCTTAAGGACAAGCTCCGTTCTAGCCCCATTCTGGTATTTCCTAATACTGCCAGTGATGCGGGGAAATTCTTGCTCGACACTGACGCTAGCGAGACCGCGATTGGTGCCGTCCTCTCTCAACAACAACCGGGCGGCACCAAGCGTATTATTCAGTACCTCAGTCTCTCACTCGCGAGGGCCGAGCGCCACTATGGCGTCACACGCAAGGAGATGCTCGCCCCAGCTTACTTAGCTGAGGAGTGCCGCTCTTATCTTCAAGTTCGGCCCTTCATCATGCGTACGGACCACAGTGCCCTAACCTGGCTCCAGAATTTCAAGCACCCCGAGGGACAGGTTGCTCGGTGGCAGGAGAGGCTTTCCGAATATGATTATTCGTGCATCTTTCGCCCCGGTCGGCTTCATGGCAACGCTGATGCATTGTCTCGTAAACCATACCGTCCACATGGGACTGCCCTTCGTGTAAGGACATAGCTATCTCCACTATCACACTCCAGAGCGATCAGTGCCTACTTTGGGCTGCCGCGCAGAGGGACGACCCCCACATTTCACCTGTCCAATGGCCTCAAAAATTCTGTCACTAAATGTCATGTACTGGCCTGACGATGAATGACCGAAAACGATCGTTTGCCAACACGACCTTCATATACTGGGTACTGATCCAGGCGGATTATACATATCAGGAACTCGGCATCAGGAGACCATCAGCTCGACATCAGCTCGTGATTTAGTGACAGACATTTTTGAGGCCCTTGGCCAGGATGTTTTTGCAGGCCATTGGGCCCTATTTCTCTATCAAAGGACTGACTTTAAAAGTGTCCTAGACAAGTCATCGCTGTTTACAAACATCCCCAGTCACAGAGACAGTCGACTTTATCTGCGAATTTTTAGTGGCCCATAATAATAACGTTTATATGTAAAGCACTTCTTTGGCACCATCAAAAACCCCAGATAGAGATAGGAATACCAACTGCTGCATTAAAGGAACTCTTACTAAAATGCACATTAAATTTGTGGTTCCTTTTGACAACTGACTATATAGACAAATATACGGCGTTGCTATGGGCTCGCCTCTCGGGCCCCTCTTGGCTAATGTCGTCATGGGCAAGCTGGAGCAGATCCATGAGTTAAACGAATACGGTCGATAAGTCGATGATATCTTCGCCATCACCCCAGCAGAAACTGATGTACATGCGCTTCTACATACTGTTAATCGAGCACGTGCCTCCATTAAGTTCACCTTGGAGGTGAAGACGGCAGGTTTGATTCCTTTCTTGGATGTCCAAGAGTTGAAGTTGGCGTTCGAAGGAGCTTTTATTGATAGAAAAACTCGTCCGGAGAGTATACAAACTTTAACAGTTTTAAACCTTTCAACAGAGTCCTAAATTCAGTATAATTCAGTATATATATAAGAGAGAGAGAGGCAGAGCCTTTGAAAACCCTATTTACCGATAGATGCTGTCAGATCCTGCATATTGTTCAAAGTCATAAATACACTATATAAATTCTTGTTGTCTTCCAAATGTATGACCAGCAAGCAAGGTAAGATCAAGCCTTTTTTTGAATGCGTCGACGCTTTCAGCAAGAACAACCGAGGAAGGAAGTTTATTCCATTCTTCAATGACCCGCTGGGAGAAGAAGTGGGCCCACACTTTTATTTTGTCGTGGTGTTTCTTCAGTTTGTACGGATGACCGCGTAGATGTATTGTTTGTGCAAATTCAAAGAAGTCGGTCATCTGAAGAGCACAGTCTACTCCCCTGACGATTTTAAACACCATGAGCGTATCTCCTCTGTATTGCCTAGAATAGAGAGGAAAAAGATTGAGCCTATCTAGATGACTTTCATATTGGACACCTCCTAAGCTGCTGACTAGCTTGGTCGCCCTTCTTTGCACTTTCTCGAGCATTGCATAATCTTTCTTCATCCAAGGACACCGCTGCTTAACGCAAACAGCCAGAAAAACCTGCTCGACAGACCCTATTAAAATATAACTTTAGAAACTCTAGGCCCTGATTCGAAATAATGGCTATCAGGACCGAGTCAGCATCTGTATAGTTAAGTAAAGTGATGACTGTCTTCATGTGTGTCTCCGTTACCATTGGTCACCGCATTCAGATTGAAATGCCTGCTGCACCGTCGACGCGTGTGTTGGTACCGTGCTCACTTCGTTCGCACAAGTGCTCGATCGCCTGTGCGTGTCTGTCCCTACGTCACTCCCTCTTTGACCTCAAGCCCTGAATTTGGCCGCGACGTCTCATTCTTCCGTGCGCGTGAGGATTCAGCGATCATTTTGCTGTCACCCCGTTGTTGGCTGCGACGACGACGACGACGACGACGACGGGCAGCCAGTATTCATCCTGCTGCCACTACAAGTGATGCCCGACGTGACAGGCGGATGTGAATACGCTGCGGGGGGTAGGCGGGGGTGGGAAAGGGGTCATTGCTTCCATGTCGTCACGGCCGCTTGAAACGTCACCGCCCACCGCCAATGCAGCAAGGGCTATAACCATGTTTGCACAGCTGCTTCAAACTCACTGACCGTAAACCAAGCATCCAAAGGCTACCGAAACCGTCTCAAGATGTCAACACATTGCCTCCTCACATCTCCCAACAAAATTCGAGACGATGACCACGGGATGACATTAACTAATTGTCGGACTCCTTCCCATCTACCTCCCTCCCCCCACCCCCATTTCGCCGGTCCCCAATTATGACTAAAATCTGATCCCCTTGATCCCTTTACACCTCTCTCACCCTCTTCCCCCTTTGTTACTACTGAATTTGTTGATTGTAAACCCCTTGACCTACTATCACTTGGACCCACTTCCTTAACTTAGGCGTAGGTTTTCGCGACCAATTGAAACACCGCCCCCTCCCTCCACAGCGATGTGGCTAGCTCTTAGGTTAGGTTAAATGGCCTACCACATAAATCTCTTCTCTTTCAATCAAACCCTTACAAACTATCATTATGGACATTAGTGATGCCGTCGGACATGTTCTGAACGCAAACAACTCGACAAACGATGATGTGCCGGTGACTGAAGGTAACGTTGTAAACTTACTTCTTTTCTACCTTGTGTTATTTTGTCCAAAATAATAACCTATCTGTAGGTTCTACCTCAATAGGTAGGAAAGGAATTAGAGCTGCCGTGAGAACACAAGTTCAAACAAAGGAACAGAAGAGACTTGCCGATGTTAAAAGACATTCGCAAGAAACACAAGCAGAGAGACGACTTCGCCTGGAGACTAATGCCATATATCAGCGATATCGATGCTCCCAAGAAACCAACGATCAAATGCTGCAAAGAAGACGCGAAGACGCGATTCGCCATCAAAATAACCTCTCCCAAGAAACCGAGGTCCAAACCCTTTGAGAGAGAGAGCTAGGTAGGTTAAGAGATTCGCAACGTCGGCAAAATGAATTATCCAGACGTAGAAGTGCATGTCTGACTATGCAAGCATCACAGAGAACGGATCAACGCCCAATCGATGCTGGAAACTCCAGTTCGCAACCAATTCACATGCGGTTTGGCGACTCTGGCCCATCGGTTGCTTTCTTATGGAGCATTTATATGCTCAAGTGTGGAACAAAGCCTCACTCAATTACAACCCAGTCTTGGTTACGCGGAAGATGCAAATGTTTCCATTGGGAAGAAGGTGGAAGTTTGTGAACATTGTCAGGCAAAAAAATGGATTGGTGAGGCAATCGGCATGTGCTGTTCCAACGGCAAAGTTTTACCGAATAACTTACCCCCCCCCCACCACCAAAAATACTTCAAACGTTGCTTGCTGGTAATACTGACGACTCGAAAAATTTTCTTTCGAATATTATAAAATACAACAGTGCGTTTTAAATGACCTCCTTTGGTGCCAACGTTAATTGTGAGGTTGGATTTATGCCTACCTTTAAGGTAGTAGGCCAAGTTTGCCACCAGATTGGATCGTTACTACCTCCTCCTGATGGCGAGCCGAAATTTCTGCAAAAATATTGCGTAGAAGAAATCAACCTACGGGCTCAAATACGATCCTGAGTGAACCCAGGCTTAAAGCATCAGATAATACTGTCCCTTCAAGACATGCTACACCAGCGCAACAGCTACGTTAACAGTTTTAAGTCCACCCTGGAGATGCACGCTTCCATTGACATCACTATCGTCATAGATGCCGATAAACGTCCTCGTGAAGAACACGAACGAAGATTTAATGCTCCCACATGCAACGAAGTGGCCGTCATCCTGTTGGAAATACAGCACGCAACAGGTTATTGTCTTGAAGAAGAGAGACGATAGACTGCAAAGGATTTGTGAGGCACATTTTTCATATGATTTTCAGTGGCTACTTTCTGCGCAATTACTCCTTCTGAGCACACACATACTATTCATTGAGTCAAAACGACCTCAGAAATTCCGACCTACTCACCTTCTTCTTCATAATCATTTTAAGAGGTTCTCATATACCGTTTGCCTATATCAAGGGACAACAACATATAAGGAAGCCCAAGGCGAAGCCGGGCTTCCGCGCTAGTAAGGAATATGATGGAGAGAGAAACAAAGCCCACCACACCCACTAGGGAAGAGGAGACCCTATTTCTCAAAGTCCCCTTTCAAGGGGATGCAGAAAGCGAATTCCTAAGTAGACGCCTCAACTAAGGCGTATCACAAACCTTCCCAGCAGGACAATTTCGGATGTTTTTGTGAACCGACCCAGTGCTGCATGGCTAGGTTTAAGATAAATTTCCAGCTCAGACCACATTTTTGTGCATCTACTCATTTACTTGCCTCTGTGAAACAGGTTATATTGGTTGCACGAGTCATCGCTTATCTAGAAGAATACTGGAGCACCTTCCGGCGTGGCTGACCAAGGATGAAGTCAGAAGCATCAACAGCGCCATCCTTGCCCACATGGTCGACTTCGGAAGTCGTGTGGACCCCAACGAAGCCCTTTGACGTTGCCGAAGATGTGCTTTACAAATAAACCTTATTATTATTTAAGATAATTTATAAGGGCCCGCCAAACCACCCATAGTCCCTGAGTCAGCGTTTGCTAGCAACAGCCGAAGCAACCGTGATCTGATGGAGGTAGCCGGGTTTGTGCGCATAAAAGAACCTCCTGCAAGTTCCGAGCTTGGCATGGCCAACGGTTGCATAACTACCTGCATCTTTCGGCGCTTTCTTCCCCTTCTACCCTGCCCAGTGTCTGGATTCAACAAACCCTCATCGCTTCGCAACCAGCTGAGTGCTATCAACCATTGCATATGAGTACCACATCGGAGGTAACCCACTCCCGCAAGTAAACGAAATGAAGGATCTAGTTGAATGCATTACGTCGAGTCTTAAACACTCGACTGATCATCTCGAAACTGCCAAGAAAACTTCGTGTATCCTGGATGCGATAAAGAGACCTTTGCTTTCTTTTGACGGGAAGCTCTTTGGTCGCGCGTTTGGGACCTTTGTGGGGCCAGTAATAGAATATAGTGTTCAGGCATGGCACCTCTGGATGGAGCATGATAACATTCTGCTGGAAAGTTCACCGAAGTGCGACCGACGTAGTCAGCAGTTAAGAGTGTTTTAGTTATGAGGGTCGACCAAAAATTCTTCAACTGTTTCCTCTCTCTTATAGGCAATACACTGGGTATATGATTATGGTCTTCAAACGGATGTAAAAATACGACAAATTTGAACTGCGGTCCATATTCGCTTGTTCCTGCTAAAACTCTTGGGATATTTCAAATAGAACTTGATGAACGTTTACTTTATAGCCATATATTTAGTGGACATCGGTTCAACTGTGTGAATAAAAGGGTTAATTCTGGGATATGAAAATGGTACACATCCATCTGAGAAAAATCGCCAGTTAGGAGGAACAATTCAATTGAAATTCTGATGTTTTGGAAAGCTTAGTTGGTCGTCCAAAGCACTAACAATACGGCAATAGTGGATCCTTTTTGAGTAGGTCTAAGATCAATTTCTGGGATTTATACTGTTCTGCCTACGATGGTTCTGAGAGTCTACGATTCAGCCTTGAACCTATGCAAAGGCCGCTGCGAGAATTCGGCGCATATTTGACGCTGGTGTGTGGTTTGTTTTCTGTGGGATGGCAAGGTGTCTCCTGTTTTCTAGCTTGCAATGGAGTTTTGTGAGTACTTTCAGTGCTTTGCCCTCTCGTAGACTTCACAGTTGCTTGCGGAGGCTAGCAAAATTCGACTTTAGCTATCTGAAGTCGGATTTTCGGCACTTGGACTCCCGTTTGATGGACCTTGATGATGTTTTTATTGAAAAGTCGAAATTGGAAGATACAATGAGAGAATTACGATTATCAGAATGCAACGAATATCTTAAAAGGTCTTTCTGGAAACGATTGCTCGAAGTATCTTGGTCCAATGGAAAACAAAATGTCGTTAATTCTTTACTTATGTTTATTTTGGGATCCCCTCGTGAACATTCCCCGCACACACTATTATCCGTTTTGAAAATATTAGGTCAAAGCGGTCGCTTTTCGGAATTTGAACCACTTTATTACAACTTCTGTAGTGGACTTTTACCGCAGGAGGCTGTCGTTTTCTCCGCGGACATTGCCTTTTGTCTTAGTCTCACCCCTTTATACAAAGAGTCCTTTTCTTACCTTGATCTCGCCATAAAGAATGACCTGCCACTCAAACAGTTCCTCTGTATCCTAGTGGGGGCTGCCAAGTATGCACCTTACGACGAAGTTTTTGATGCGATTGACTTATTTCACACTCATGGTCTGCAACCGTCAGACGATTTTTACTTGGCGTTTGTGAATCGTATGGATTTTGATCAATCCGTCGTCGCTATGCGCTACATGGAACGCTTACTTAACAAGTTAAGTGTTCAAGAATGGATACTTTCATCTTCCGTAATTACTGAAGTAAAACGCTTCTTCGAAAGGTAGTTTCTTGATTATCTTCGCACATTTGTAGGCGTGGTTGGACAGGAACTCTTGGTGTGAAGGCCATGGGGTTACTTCCCGTCATGTTCCTATATTTTTAGATTAACTTGTGGCAATTGTCATTGTGGTTTGGATAAATACAGGATATCGGATGCTGAAATTACTTCACTTGCAGAGGGATTTTATAACTCCGTTGTCTTGGTACGTACTCTCCGATATACTCATTTCTGTAGGGTTCAACATCTGATGAGCTTTATCTTACTACAACACCAGAGGAACTTGTTTGCCTCAAACAGTTTATCCAAGGAGTTGATCGCAAATTCGATTGCATTATTGACTTCCCGAACTTTTTACATACGGCACTATCAACAAGGAAATTATCATCACTTTCGGAAGAAGTTCTTTCAAGTGCCCTATGTAGTGTGCGTTTTCCCTGAAAACAAATTTCCCCTTTATTTTGCCTCGTATAAATCTGTAGCTAAGCAGTGGCTGCATGTAAATTCTTTTCGCACTTATAGGCACTTTATCGACTCCACGTAGAGCATCATCTCCACCACTTTTGTCTTGTTGGAAAGCAACGCGGTATCGTTAATAATAAGAAGTTCTGGAAAGCTATCAAACAATTAGGTAATCGTACAGGTATTACGGTTCGCAGCTTTGTCACATCACACAAGTAAGCTTCGCCTGGAGGTTTTTACAAAAGCCAACTGTTAAGAGTCATTATCATCTGTCTAATTGATTCATATTTTGTAGAGACAGGTAGCCATTTTCAAGTATTCTGTCTGTCCCCTCCTTTTCATTTCTAGAAGCAACGACGATGCCTTTATGATTTATTTGGCCCTCTGGTCGGGTTCTTCGTGCTACATCGTTTCCAATGATGAATTTCGTCAGCACAGGTTCACTCTCGGTTCTGAATTGGGCGAACAGTTGTCTAAGTGGCAAGCCGCACGACAAATATGTGTGAATTCTGGTCAACCAATTGTATTATGCGTAAGTCTTACTTCCTTCCTTAAGGAAGTCAAATATACAAGCAACATTTACACCTAATATTTTTTAGTAACTTGCAAGCAGTACTCAGCAGAATTATTGTATCGCTTTAACCTGTATTTACTTTTAGAGGTAGTATTTTGCGACAGCGTCTCATTCCTTTTTAAATTATTTTTCAGGCCCGACCAAATGTAGAATCTATATATTTCTAGGTTTTCGTTCTTTAAGTGTTCGACAAGATAATGAAGATGATGCCTAATTTCCGACTCCAAGGGAGTTAGCTTCGTTTCCTCCGATCGCCAGGTGAAGTTGACCGTTCATCATTTAGATTGCCACAGGGAAGCGCATGCAGATCAGACCACTTTTCACCGTTTGTATTACCCCTTAACAGTTTGTTTTGTGACGTAAAATGTCTCGCTGATAGGTTGCCTTCGAAAATGGTGCAGCATGCATAGTAGATATATTTTATTAATTCCCTAACCCCTTAGCCTAACAATGTGGTATTTGTTGCCGGCTGAAATAATAATTGGTCAATAATACCGATTGTTAAGGTATCCGGTACGATGACAGGCGAATTTAATTGGGTTTAACTCACATGTTTTGACGATTAACCTCCTGACTGAATGCTTACAAAGAAAGTTAATCTAAGAGACTGCGGTAGGTTTGTTCTGGTGGCCACTTGTAGTGTTTCCTTGCCTGCATGTCCTCGAGTGTCTGTGGGGTATAGTGAATTTGATTTTAAGGGGTCATACGTTTTACGATCGTTAGAACTTCCAACAGTGGCATACTTAACTCCTCTTTTACAGAAACCAATGGAGTGCGCTGCACGCGTGCAAGGTAATGCGTCCTCTGGCTGGCATATCCCATACAACTCCTCTGAAAAACGGCACTCTTATGCTGCTATTCATGCTTGGCTCTGCTTGCTGCCGCCTGCATCTTCCCATCGAACTGCCTCTGAATAGTCTTCTCCGTTTTTTAAAATTAAAAGTATGCAGATTTTTTCACAAACGATTTAATATTGGTCTTCCGATTTCGCCGTTAGAACCTAGTGTACGTGTACATAGACTTTCTACTTAGCCAAACCAACGGAAAGTAGGGTTTCACTATTAATTCCTCTGAGTTTTGCTCTTTTAGTGAAGGTGAATGTCGAGTGCAGAAGTTTTAAAGTGTTCCGTTGCATAGGGAGCTCACTCGTATACTTTTAAAAAAAATTGTATTAGTGATTTGTCCATTATTTCAATATCTAAAAAATGCGTAAACCAACCATGTATGTCACTTTAAATCAAGAATCGACATGTTTTGCTACCCCCGCGTACTAAAAGTTAATGCATGTTTTAAATTAAAAAATTATACTTCTGTGGCTTAACCTTTTTCAGTCTGTTCCCAGTGTCATGAATGAAGTGCGGTAAAAAAACGACTGGAAGTCGTCAGTCTTGTAGTGTCATTCTTAGTTTGTCGAGTTCAGATACTTCGTTCTGACTTTTATAGCTCAGATAAGCTGTGATTCTGTCCAAAAAAGTGTCTCACTGTCATAGACGAACTAATAATTTAAACGTTCCGAGTACTGTCTCAGTTTTGTTCATGTAGTTTTACTCACTCTGAATGCCAGTTGGTGCAGGTAATCAGATTCCTTCCTTCCGAAATACATTTTGTATTAACCCGTCCATCTTATCCGGTGGCGTCCTTAATTCATTTCGTGCGCCCTCGTCATGCTTCGGTCAGACGACGTTACTGTACCCGAGTTCTCTAATGCCGACAGGCTCGCATTTATTTCGTGTGACAGTCTTTTGATGAGGTTGATTTCATATGGGACATAAAACTGGTGATCCTCCAGTAACTTGTTTTCGCTAACACGACGGTAGCACGCCCCTTTTCGGTGGGCACAAATGATATGTCTCGGTCGGCCTTGACTGCTCTTAATGCATCGCTTTCAACTTTGGGGAGTATTTTGCGCGGTTGGCAAGCTATAATAAGGGACGGTAACCCGTGTGGGATAAAGTTCTTCGTCTACTCTGTCGCCTTCGCCTGATTAATCACCAACTCCACAGCTGCACTCATGTTAGCAGGTTTGGCATCAGCCATATTGGATGAGGCTTCGTGCTTTAAAACCTGTATTTGCTCCTCCTTCAGCTTCTTTTGAACGATAGGTTGTTTATCGGTATGCCTTTTATAAATGACGTTGGATTATGTAGTTCGCGAACTTTGTTCTCCCGTGCTGCTTCGCGTATCGCTTACTTTTCGCGGGCTCGTTCAGTCACTCTCTGTTGAAGCAGTTTTGGGCTGCCTTCGCCCCATGAAATGACAGCATCTGGTCTCTTCTTGGTCAATTCCCTGACAGTATTTACACAGCCTTGTGTGGCAGTCTTGAAAGAGCACACGGATCATACTTCTTCCATATTTAAGCATTTTGGGTCCCGCTAGCCTCGTGTTCGCTGGAGGGTTGTATGTAACACACTTTGGCAACACGTTATTATGAAGACACCCGTGCATAGATTGGGGCCTCTCGAATGACATAAGTTTCCCATCGTGTGCGTGTGTCGTAGTCCATTGTTGAATCAGGAGTCCCCGCCGAAATCCAAACTGGTAGTAGTTAGAAGACGGAGAAAATCCGAGACCTCAACCGGCTTGAGCCAGATGTCCGGGGGGTGAGTTGGGTGCCTGACTTGAAACTGCAGGCGAACAGATGCTGACAGTCACGCAGAGAAACACCGCAATCGAGACAGCAGTCGGTGTGGACAGGTCGAGCCGGTGTTGGTACTGGTGAAGGACCATTTAGTAGCCACTGCGCATTTGAGCCAGAGTACAGCGAGTGATCCTTGGGAGTTGTTGTTCTGAGGCCGCAATCGGAGGTGTATAGTCGCCCAAAAGGACCAGAGGACGGTAACCTCGTTTTTCCTAGACAGCGGCTCTGGTGTACAAACTGGAAGCCAGTCTTGATGGCAAAGCCATCAACGAGTAGATCCCAGAGACAGGAGGCGACAGCTTCCTTGTGGAGAGCTCGAATAGACGGCTGGACGTTGCGGCTGGGTTCAGGAGCGTAGCAAAGGTGGTGATTAGGATGGCCAGGTTGCGAACATGTCCGCCAGAACTGCTTGCCTAGGAGTGTATTGTGAGGAACGACTGGTGGGACAGGGGCCTCCGCATGAAGATGATCTATAGGCGACATTTTATAGAAACCCGTGATCGTGCGGAGGGCAGCGTTCTGCGCCGACTGAAGGCGGCGTAGGCTGGAAAGGCTGATCGTCGGGCTCATCGGAGCGTATTGCGCCCAAATAAATTGTAGATGCAAGCGAAAATGTTAGTATTGGCAGACTAAGTATAAATTGACGTTGTAACTTACCATACTAACAGCCTAGGTACTTGCTAAAAGGCCCAGACACGTGTTTCGCCGGTATTCTCCTGCTGCTGCTTGACGCAGCTCCGAGGACTCCGGCTCATCAGTGGGTCGCCCAGCTTTCCCTTTCTGGTTGATATACCGGCGTTGAAAGTTCAGCTTTTTAATCTCCGGAGAAATTAATTTCTGATCGCGGTATATATCAGTATATTTAAGGTCTATAGGCGTAGACCGAAATTGTAAGTGTATATTCGTGTTGAAACCCGTCAACCCCTGTGAAATATACACATGCTGCCATCAGACAGTCGTTAGTAGTATAAATTGACGTTGTAACTTACCATACTAACAGCCTAGGTACTTGCTAAAAGGCCCAGACACGTGTTTTGCCGGTATTCTGCCGCTACTTGACACAACTGTGAGGGCTCCGGCTCATCAGTGGGTCGCCCAGCTTTCCCTATCTGCTTTCTGGTTGATATACCGGTTTTGAAAGTTCAGCTTTTGAATCTCCAGAGAAATTAATTTTTGATCACGGTATATATCAGTATATTTAAGGTCTATAGGCGTAGACCGAAATTGTAAGTGTGTGTATCGCAAAGAAGTTAAGGCTAAGCCGGTTAAATTCTAACTACTGCGATCTTCCAGGCCCAGTCCCTTAGGAGATGAGAGAAAAGTCTTGGAGCAGCAGAGTAGGAGAAGGTTATATTCTGTACAGAATAAGTAGAAGAATAGAGAGTAGAAAGGTGGTTGACTCGGCCTGGCGTTGAGTTCGACCATCAGCACCGTGAGATAGCACTGCAACGTCGCGTCCGTCTCGAGCCGGGGCGAAAGGCCGAATGAGTCCAACGTCAGTCGCCGAAGACTTTTGTCTGTTTGATGGTAATTGGTGAACGCCAAGGACAGACACCAGTGGGGGAGTCTTTGTCTCGCGCGATAGTTGCCGAGTGTGCGGCAAACAAAGGCAGACACAGTGCGTAGGAGTTTAGCCGGCGCGCGTAGCCACTGCACTTTCGCGGCTTTTGGCAACGAAGCCGGCATGAGTCAGCGAGGTAGGCCCCCACAGTACCCCCGACAAGACCGAAGGCGGCGGTAATGGACGCCGAAGGCACGATCGATGCCAAAGGGATATTAGTAAAAGATGAAGAAGTACGTACGTACCAACGGTAGAGTTTTAAGAGTTGGTGTTGCTGGCTTATAAGAGCCAGGTTGTTGGGACGGTTGTGACTAACATGAGTTTCCGTGCTGTCATGCGTGAGTCGTGTAGGAGATTGGGTATCTCGACTACGTGTGAGAGAGCCATGTTGGCTGTGTTGAACTTCGACGGCAAATCCGTATGCCATGTCAGTGTGGGTTGAGTTGAGGGAGGAGGGATACCGTTGGCAGTAGAAGAAGGAGCAGGGGTTGACGGGTTTCAACACAAATATACACTTACAATTTCGGTCTACGCCTATAGACCTTAAATATACTGATATATACCGCGATCAGAAATTTCTCTGGAGATTAAAAAGCTGAGACTTAGTACAGTTAAAAGTGCATGTGTCCTGAAGATATTTCGAAGCAACCAGAGTCAGCTTTACTTATTTGGTAGTCCTCAAAAGAATGGCTAGAAAGCTGTGACTCAGTCCGTCTTCCATTATTTATTGTGACTAGAATCTACTGTGAAGACTTTTTGGGAGGCTTAAGTGTACGCTTTGCACACACGCTTTATCTCCTAGGATCCTACACCCAAACGGTACAGACGTCGATTAGTTTTGTAAAACCTACGGCCATCTAGAAAGAAAAACTTCGCACTGATTACACAAACGACAACGATAATGACTTGTGCCGATCTATTTTCTATACTCCGATATGGTCGCTGGGGCAGATACCGGGAGATAAATAGCAGTAGTCTTTGTCACAGACCAATTACTCCGGATCTGCGTGATATTCAGTACAACAATTGGAGAATTATAGGTTACCTTATTTTCAGTTACTATTTTTTAAGATGCTTTCCTCTTATTGTCTTCCTCCAACAAGTCAGTGTGTACTTAATTCAACAAGGCAGACCAGTCGTTAAAATGTGTTGTTCGGCTTTCTTTTATTGCTGCCGTAAACTGAGCAGTAGTACTGAAGGAGACAAGGGTTTCGTAAATTTTCAGTTAAAACCCACTGCTCATGGTAAGCCAGTCATGCCCACTTCTGGACTGGACAGCCCTGCGTTTTGAACACCCAATACTCTTGTGGGAGAATATTGACTCTCATTGATGAACGTTCACCCGACCGCTGACGGAACTCTTCTCTCTCGCTCTGCCTCGGGCCCCGCCAGAGGTCCTAACATCTGTAACAGCTTGTAGTATAGGCAGGCAGTATTACCGGCAAAGACAAGGGAGACTGGAATGGCTGTTTCTGGCTTATTAGTCGTCTTCAGCCAGTCGTACTGACTGGACTCCTCTGAGACTCCTTGTCTGTCTGGCGTTTAATTTGGAGTAGATTGGTCGACTGGTCAGAAAGGCAAACATAGCTGTTTAAACCTCTCGATTTTAGTCGGTATTACCTCCATATCATGAGTTGGCCGTCTCCACGTGCCTCTATGCCGGCCACAGGTACAAAACTGGGGAAAAACCCATGATGTCAGTGGGCACCACCTTCATGTAACTTTTTACGTTGATATCAGGTGCTTTTCGGATTTATAACGAAGTAATTCAAAAGACGTGTTTCAGCCTAGAGTGGTTTTGGCGTAAGCCCTTTTCATCCGGTTTCAATTGCCCTCTCTTCTCGAAATCTATGTTGACCTTTTCCTTAACTCAAGTCACAGGATGTTTTTTAGCAATCTTTCTTTGGGCAGAATCCGTCTTGAAATGTTTGTTTAGTAGAAACAGTATTCGATAAGGGCCTCTTTCTTGTCTTCTTGCATGCTTAAATTGAAGCTATAAATCGTTTACTAATCGTTTTTTGGAAGCCATTCTGGAGCCTAGGCCTTATATACCGTTAAAGCAACTAGGGACTTCCGGAAATGCACTTGCCCTTCCTGATTATTGACTCTACCACCACAAATGTGTGGTGAATCAGAAATCATAGTGCCATTCTATCATAATTATTGGAAATATAATGCTTACTGATTAATACAAGTAGCAATATTTTATTAACGTGTATTTGGCCGTTTGCATCAGCGAGAACGTTGTGAAAAGCAAACTCTATAACGCATCATTCGACATGCTTTTGTCAACTTGTGACACCCAGCCGCTGGGACCAATGCATTATATGTCTCAGCTGTCTGGTCTGTTTAGTGGTTGAATAAAATACTGCTCCAATTTATTGGCGTTTGAACCTGGTACTCGTATTTTGTCAGCATAAATTTGAGACACCTAGTTTCAATGTGGTCCCATGCTTATTTGAAAATAACAGGATCGATATTCAGTTCGAATATGTTTCTTTAATTAAATTTGAATTTCTGGATGATTACCAGTCTGCTACTTCATTTTTTCTGTTCTTCTCG
The DNA here is from genome assembly GCA_036362985.1 of Ligula intestinalis. Classification (NCBI taxonomy): domain Eukaryota; kingdom Metazoa; phylum Platyhelminthes; class Cestoda; order Diphyllobothriidea; family Diphyllobothriidae; genus Ligula; species Ligula intestinalis. The sequence continues at coordinate 72,470,607 of JAYGXS010000001.1, read as the reverse complement.
TGTCAACCTCGTAAACAGTCATAGATGCTGTTTTAAAGCACACAGCATACGAGATGATGCATAAAAAACGAGACTTATTTTCTGTTCGCAAGTAGGTTGGCAGAACAGTCTTTCTACACTGAGTCCCTTGTATTTATTTACTTTTATTAACTCTTATTGGTTGTTTGGATCAACGTTGATACTGGTAGAGTATTTATTTGAAAGCAAGTAATGTTTCAACAACCTCAGGAACACAAGAATCACTTCTCAAATTATTTGGTTTTATCGTACAAATAAGTAACTGTACTTACATTAGGCCTCCTGAGAAAAACACAAAGGATAGTTCAAAGATATTTTGAAGGCATTGTGCCGATCTTACAAAGTAAACTCGATAAACTTGAAACGTATTGTCCAGTGGGAGTTCGCAGACGCATAAATTGCTCTTACTCAAGTTCTAGATTTTTTCTAATGGGCATATTAAAGAAGGGAATCTTTTGTTTGGAGAATATTCAACCTTCGACTCGTTTGCCCAAACGTTCAATCTTTCCTGTAGTTCTTGATACAGTCTGAGAAATATGTAGTATCCACTAGTCCATCCACTGGGGTAAATGATGAACATCGTTCCAGTTCCAGCCCCTCAGTTGACGTGATCATCACTAACAATAACAGCACTATCACTTCAACACCTCTCGATTTATCCTGGGCTTTTAAGGCCACATGTGCGTCCATGCAAACCTTCGGTAGACCGTTACCGGCTATGCAACAGTGACACATCACTCTTAACCAGAACTTACACCCAACACAATCACCCTCAACTTCACATACCGCGTGCTCTCAAAAGCGCCTCTCGTTGAATGGCAAGTTAGATCCTTGACCCCTTCCGCATGTAGCCCCTCCGCTAAATGGGTGATCCAAGCGTAATACCAGGATTTCTAGTTAAAATCCATAGCCTGCAATACTTACAATTGCCGTTTATACCAGACAACGCTATCAACTCGGTGTGTGTTGAGTGGCTGACCAGTTTGCCTGTCGAACGTTGGCGAGGTCGACAACAGAGGGTTTTCCAAATCAGAAGTCAGGGAAGATTGACGAGGTGGGAAGGCTTTTACTGCGAGAACAAGCTTACTTAAGAGCTGTAAAGAAAGGTGTTACTTGCAGTCTCTTCAGGTCAGTTGTTGTTGTTGAGTGTCGGCGCGTTCGATTACAGGACCTCGGGACATTCCTTTGTCGCCTGCAGCCAATCAGGAAAATGATGCACACTGTTTGGCCTCGAGCTTTCGCGCGGCTACCCGGCTCCTTCCGCATGAGGCCCCTCTGCGACATGTGTGATCCGAGCCTGAGACGTATGGCTTACCGTGACTTGGAAGACTGCCAACCGACGCTTTACACCAGACCACGCCATCAGCCCCGTCTGTATTTAATGGCTGGCCATTGAATTTGGAGGCAGTGGCGGCTCCTTCGTATCCTCTGGTTGTGTTAATTCTGGTGTGTTTGCTTAAAGGAAACCAGGTCGTGCCGTGGCGTGCACAGACGGGTTCGCCGGCCCTGTCAGCTGCCGTGCCCACGCCACATCAGACGACGGACCGGCTTGGACTGTGGCCTGATGCTAGAGGTGGGTGAGAGACTGAGGTCGACGACTCAGCACACTTTCCTCACTAAAAACAAGTTGATGCGCTTGATGATATCACGGTTCGCTAAAAGCCGTGGCTTGGAGGGTTACCAACTGACGGGAAACTTGAGCCACGCGGTCGGCCTAGTGTGTGTTGTGCTGTATGTTGTTGCTACCTGGTGGACCAAGCGTCAGGCTGAAATGGCTCCCTCTTAATGTGGCTTTTATGGCACCTTAACCTACCTCAGATCTAAGTCAGGTGTGGTGGAATGCCTAGGCGTGGCTCCGGTCGTGCTAGCCACCTACGTCCTCTCCCATCTCTTAACTTTGTCTTGACACCTGGCCTCGGCGATGGCGTGAAACAGAGAGTGAGGCAGATGCAGCGCACTTCTACTCTCTCTATAATCCAATACAAATCACCGTCCCTGCATCACTCTCTTGTAGAACACACGGTGTATCTCGTCGAAAGTGACAGTCGAACTGTCAGTGTTGCGGTGTAATGCAGTCCTAATCTCAATCTAACTTCGCACGCTTCTAAAGCCCGGACAACGATGACAAGATGACTGCCAATGAGACTTGGCGCAGGGCCTGGTGTGAGGGAGTCCATGTCCACGTTTGCCACACCTACCCGTTCCCACATGCACATAAAAAACACGTAGTATCTTGAACCCCACAACCATGGGAGGATGCCACAAAAGTTACAGGAAGGCACCAGCAAAACAAGAGCTATCTTCAGTAGGCAAGTGGATTGGCGGTGCTGGTCTCTGCCACTAGGTGCGTTTACGTGACACTCTTCTTGTCTCAGAGGGCTAATAAGCGTTCATGAGAAACCATCGCAGTGGGCAGGACAATTGTTTTAGTAAACTCCTCCCCCCCCCCCCCCCCAACGCTCTCGACGATTTTGCGTTGCACACACTTTCAGGAGGAATGCACCAACTTCAGGTTCTATTTCATGCTAAGTAAAACAGAGACAGAAACAGTTTGGGAATCTTATGTAGGGGAAGCTCTAAGTCAGCTAGTCAGAATTTACAAGTGGTTTGCCCGGTTAAGAAACTACCAAAGATCGCTTGAAGATGAACCCCGTTTGGGTCGCTGCCCTACGCCCAGAACCGATGAAGGTGTGCAAAAGGTACACAATGTCATCATGTTTGATAGTCACAGAACAATCGAGAGATTGGAGAAAATAACTGACATTTCCTGGATTTCCTGCCAAAGAATCTAAACTGGAGATTTGAACATGAGACGCGCCGCGGTTACGTTTGTTCCACGACCGCTTCCCGCTGATCAAGGGAAGAACTGTCTGAATGTGTGCCAGAAAGTGAAAGAATAGACACAAATTGACCCTGGTTTTTTCCATAGCTCATCGCAGGATGTGGATTTTTATGTTAGGGCAATGATCGTGGAAAAAGCCAGCAGTTCAGGCAGTGGAAGAGAGCCTTATTGCACAACTCGAAAAAAAGCACGGCAAGCCCAGACAAATTTTAAGCCCATGATAGACATTAACGTTGAATTTGTTACTCATGGCGCCACAGTGAATTAACATTAGTATTTGTAAGTGTTGAAGCGATTGCGTGGGACAGTGAGAAAAAACGATGCAAATTGAGGCGATCGGAGGAGTGGTTACGTAATCACGATAACACGCCTACCCCCAAACACTTCAAAATAACCAGTTTATGGCGTAAAACAGCATGGTGATGCTTTCACAACCTCCTCCCCCGCTCTGCTCACCCAACCCAGAACCTTCCGATTCCTGCTTAGTCCGTTGCATGAAGAAAAACCGTAAAGGGAAAAAATTTTCAGATCGTAGAATAAATAAATGATAAAAACATAGGATGCAAGTAACAGCATTATATAAGTGGGATGTAAACAATATTTCGAACAGTGGGAAACCTGCTGGAGGTGTATGAGGTTATCTTAACTAAAAAACTCAATAAATAATTATCAGTTTCCTGAACACGCTCTTGTGATTGATGTCTATTTGTAGGAAAAACATAATAGAATAAATTTAAAAACTTAGCAGCGCTTGTACTTGAGTTGGCATGTGATTATAATCTCAACCATCTAATATACGCGCATAAAAGGTCCAAAAAGACTTTCGATAGGACATTTCACATTCGATCCTAAGAGTTGAGTTTAGCGTCGAAAAATTTTCGAGTAGCTGAGGTTGCCGTATGAACAGCTCTAAAAGGCGTGAGAATCACCTTCCCATGGTGTGCCCTAGCAACGCCCACTGAGGCCAACGAGTCCTGTCAAAAAACTCTTATTGTGTTTAGCCAAGTGGCTTTCTTTTAGCGTCTGCGTAGGTGGCTTGAACCAGCGTCTTCTCCACTTTCTTTAGACGCTCTCGTGGGATGGTGAACAATACGTCCCTAAATATGGCTACTTGCTCGTACCAGGAGGGTGTCGGATTCCACTGTGGCTCATAGGTGGGCTCAGTGAAAAAATAACTTGAATTAAGGCCGCCTGTGGGAATTGCAAGCCACAGGAGTTGGCGTTGGGGTGGACTTGAACAGCATCGACTTACTCTGTCTTCGCTAGCACATTATGGCCTGGAGTAAGGCACTAGCGACGGGGTAGGGTACTGATGCCGACTTGAAGAGGCTCCTGTCTACTCCTGCTTTAATACAGCTGTTTTTGCGCCACTACCCAACCAGAATACGCAGGTGGTCTTAGAGGGTTAAGAAGTACGTCGACTAGTCTCATTCAGTTTAGTCCACCAGTCGAAACTGTTGCCGTGTTACAGCGCCTGAACTCGGTTTAGTTAAATGCAACAAGAGGCGAGACCTGAATGCCAGATGGAAGCAGCAAATCATTATCCCCTACCCCGCAATAAAAGGCGGTAACATGTACGCCGGAATCCGAGCACTCTATAAACTCTTCAGATTCGCATTGAGTACTTCAAAGCCATCGGACCAGTAAAATTAGAAAGCTACCCAGGCGAACTGACAGAATTCCATTCTACATAGCAGACTAGCTTGCTATTTGTGCTGGACAACAGTGGTGGCGCTGCCTGTTTTCTTGGTATGCAGTCTATAAGTGTCCCCATGACTCGCATCCTGGCTGTGAAAGTTTGTGGTATTGCTTACGACACGCCACGCGATAGATGCGCTCGACCGACATGAGGGGAGGGGGCAGTTGAGGGCACGGCAGATGTTATTGGCGATGCGCACACGTGGAGGTGTGGTGGTATAACTAGTATAAACGATTGATACTGCGATCCCACGCTAAGAAACAAAAAAATAAAAGCCGTACAAGATATCCACCTTATAGTGAAATCAGCTGCCTACGCCGACCAGAGTAGAAAAACAGCAGTGGGTCAAATATCAGCTATTGATACTGCGTCACTCGCATCAGTTGAAGTATTATGCGTAACAATCAACACAAAAGAGAGATAAATGTAAGTTAAGGAAATGCGGGTATTGAACTATCATGGGGTCCCAACAGTGCGCGCGAAGCGCGCTCGACTCCAATACGGCCACCTGGCTTTAGGATATAGAATGGGTGAGGCATATTGGGGGAAAAATCAGAACACACTAATCATGTAAATTAGGAAAGTTAAGCGTATAATTTGGGGGTTGTTTGCTGACCTTGGGCGGGGTCACTGAGGTAGATGCTAGTATCTTCACTTATCCCTGCTTGACCAACGGCGAGCGCGTGTTTGTTGGGAGGTGTTCGCTGACCTTCGGCGAGGTCACTGAGGTACATTTTTGATAGCATCACCAGCCCCAACTGGATAAACGGCAGGCGAGCGAAAATGGAAGATTGTCGAAATTCACTCTACTTAAAATTTGTAAGTAAGCGGTCATCCCATGGTGAAGTTGAAAAGTCAGTTTGCCTAATAAGCTGACTTAAGTGGTTATTGCACATGTTGGCCTTCCGAGGACCCCCTACAGTTCAATATGATAACCAATCCTTACTGGACCAATGGCGGGTGCGCGAAAATTTGGAAGTGTGGAAATGCAGCCCTACTTTATATTTGTAAATAAGCGGTTATTGTACATTTTAGCCTTCCAATAACCCTCTATATTTCCCTGCCGAAATGCATAACAAACAGAATCATTATATAAAGTTGTAGATAAATGAAATTATGGCAAAGGGCAACTGCAATGGTAAACCTAGACGCAATCTTACATCACGCCCACAATTTACGCATGATCTCACCTCCAGTCTTCTTTACACCATCTTGACACTGGACTCAGGTGGTTGAGGGCAGAAAGCATGTGGTAAGTGCTGCGTCATCCTAATATCACTGTGAGCTCATTCACATACAAGTCACCATCCCTCCACAGCAGGTTGTACCGCACACCGTGAGCATTTTCGAAAAGGACGGCAGATATTTAGCCGTCAATCTTGTCACCCGACTGCAGACACCCGCGTTCTAATGCTGTTTTCCGAGTCTAGCACTAGTCAGTGTAGTTGTGTAAGGCTACTTTCGTCAGAAAAAATTCGATTCGGACGGCAAAGCGTCTCGAGTCCAATCTGAACTGGCTGACACGCGCTGCGAGAAACCTTGAATAGTTTTAGGATTGTTTCCCGTCTCCAGCGACAAACTTAATAAAAGGGATACCAAGTTGTATCATACCGTGACTGTGTCCTTTCGCGTATGCTGCATGCAGTACGTACTTGCGAATCTGTGCAATCCAACGGATTCCTAATACCTCAAAACAACCTGCCATGCATCCCATTGTCGGAGACGGTAGCTACGTACCCCGTGACCACAGTGGCTCAAACGTCCTGAACACTTAATTTGAAGTCCAGATTAACCGTAATGCATACGCTCTTTGATCCCTTTGTCAAAAAGAAAGCAGATGATGATGATGATGATGAGAGAGAAGACGCGGTCGCTGGGATAAGAACTCTATTCGTCTTACGCTTCTGATTCATTCTCAGACCAGTCATCAAAGACATTGGCAGAGTAGTTTAGCTCAACCGATTGCGATTCCTCCATTTGAATCCTTCCAGGTAAGTCTATCTGAGAGCGAGAAAAGTGTTAGTACAATCTATAGTTTGTGGTGAAATGAAAGTTATTGCGTTTCCGTATAAGATTTAATAAATAAGGGTCCGCACATGCGGTTGCTTAGAAAATAGCAAGCAATAATGAATAACTGTTGCTGACAAAGCAAGTGGGTGTTAGAATGACCATCTATAGCTTGTCTGCTGCCATTTGAGTCGAAAGTATAAGTGAAACACTGGCAGAAAAATATCGAGCTGCCGAACACGCTCTGAATAAGTCCAATATCAAGAGACTGTGTCGATATTTAATTTCGACTTCAGCTCCCCCATGCTCCAAATAATTTTTTTTTTCAGGCAGTATTTGCATCGTGGTGGCAGGAAATTGCCTGAGTTGAGCATCCTCCCTGAAGGAACGTAACCTGATATCTGAGGATATCTGCTAACTTAATTAGATTAATCATGAGGCAGAATAGGCAACAGGCTTTTATCGTCTGCTGCCATCCAAGAGAAATAGCGAATTATTATGCTTATAGGACTGTGACACCGAGGTCTCTGGCCTAACTATTAAAAACTTCAAAAAATTTCGTTGGCTTGGATTTACTGAGGCGACCACATGTGGATAAAAAAGAATAAGTTAAAACGCGACTGCGTGGATCGGCATTCCGGACTTCCTTGAACTTCTCAGTATCACTAATGATATCGACGGGCGAGGCCCGAGGGGATAGGAGCAGAATTTATGTGGTTTCTATTGTTTCTTGTGGTTCCTCGATCGCATCTTTAACAGTCACCAGCAACGTTCAACTTGCCAACGGTGTGGTTTCGAGAATTTAATGGTTCATTTTTGTAGACAATTCCACAGGACAGTGCAAGCAATTGATTTTCACATATGGCACATGCCTAGTTCCATTATTCGTCATGCATTTGGTATAGTAGGACGACGATTCAACTTAGACTAGGAAGCCTGTGAAATCGCATGTTGCCATCTCTGGAGGGATTAATGAGGCTACATTTTAGCCCACCGTTCAAAGACGGTTACCAGGATGTGACCAACGAGCAGTACACGGCTTCATGGATCCACAAACTATAGCTGACTGTCAGGGCGAGATCGTGTTTGCTGGGAGTCGTCAGTGCATTGCTATGGTATGGCCTTTGCATGTACTGTTCACTGAACCCCAGCCACTGGGCTAGCGTCCATAATAAGATAATTTTAGCGGTCGGGGAATGCTCTAGCTGTTCTAGTTTTATTGTTTGCATCGTCCAGTGTGTAGTAATATCATCGAGAAGGGAGATGTGTAGGTCTGTTATTTAGCTCGAGTTAAATACAGAATGACTTACAGCTTTACCCAGGTACTTTCAGAGCTCATAACTGGAAAGCTAGGTAGCCATATTTGACGAGTCACTGTAGGTTTGGCAGAACCATACATTTATTTTTGCACAAGGTAAATTTCACACCAGACTGTCAGTTCCTCTTGCTAGCCAACTTCAAAGGGAAGAGGCCTCTGTATAAATTTTAGCTGAGACATTGAATTGTCGCTCAGTGACCTTTGAGATGTTCTTCTGGTAATTTTGTAAGTACCAGCAGGCCAAAGTGTCAATAATTAATAATGTTACTCAAATTTTTTCGCGCTATGGCTGTGCGAATATACTACTAGTGGATAAAAAAGGTTCTAAGGGATTTTGACACAATTAATTTATAACTCCACGAACCTCGAAGATGACCATACCCGTGAAGTTATAGCTGATCCAATAAAATTCCATGGTCACACAATGATTATAGATATTAATTTACCTAGTATTCGAAAGAAGATTACGAGTTTCACAAAAATTGTCTAATAAGTTTGAGTCGCATATGTTTTGTAACCTTTGTTACAATCTTCATTTCATATTGTAAAATTGCCTTTCTGTAATAGAAACTTATTTACGCACACTAGTACTATCAATTTTTAACTGTCTAGACGTACAGATACTCACTCCATGCAGTTCTGGTTAATCACAGCTTCACATAAATTCTACGTTCCAGTTTTTATGTTCTTTACGGATTCTAAACCACTAACGTACATAAATATATTTTTTCAATTGCTTGACATTTTGTTTTACTGTACCTCATTGCTGACCGCAGATACTTGAAAGGGTCTGCCATCCGAGTTCTCGGATAGAATTGCTTTAAAAGAACTGCAACTCTGCTTGTACCAAACATTCTTCAAGTGCGGTGCCGTTTCATTTTCCGGGAGGAAGATTTGAATCTCTGAATTCTCAACCTGCAATTGCTTTGTAATAGAACGGAAAACATGCAACCATAGCGCAATCTTTCAGCAATTAACGGCGGCTTTCAAACTTCCTAAATTGTGAGGCGAGGCGGCTTTTCCGAGGACTGTAAGAAGTAAGCTTTCATATTGAAAGTGGGACTTGAAAGCCATATTTCGCGAGTCTTTTGCATTTGTTGGTACAGTTTTTACTAACGCGTCCGTCACCGGTAGGGAATCAAACACACTGCCAAACATAAGCTTTTAAAAATTGTCCGTATTTTTAGGTAAAAAGGGTCTGCTGGGTCGAGACGCCAAAATTATTGGCTAACTGCTATTTTGAAGGGCCTGGTTGTCATCTCTCTTGAACAATTTTGGATTTCAAAGCGTTTGTCTAGCACTGAGTGTGCTGGAGGAATATTTAATCAGCATTTTGCACGGTGGCTTCTGAGCTCCTTGCTCTGTGCTCCCCACTGATTTCGCTCCTGTTTTTTTAGTACTAAAAAATAACCAATTTCTGTAACAATAAAAATGCTCTTTCACCTTAGATACCGTAGCCCCAGAATTCTTTCTGAAAGGACCGGTTGTATTAGTTTAGCTTTAGTGTAGTTTAGTTTTTAGTTTGGTATGTAGGATTTATTTAAGTACAGTATGGCAAGTCCTGCATGCAACTTTCATGACGAAATTTAACTTGGTAGAATAGCATATACTTGGACAGGTTATTTTGATCAACTGAGTGGAGTTCATAATTAGAAAGGCTTTAGTTTGGAAAACTGTCATCTTAGTTAAAGTTATGGAGCGAAATAGGCACTAATTTTGGCTAAATCATGAGTAAGTGTGTATCGAACAAATTTCCTATGCTAAGGTACGATAGAACCAACAGTTTTAGTAAGATGCATTTTGCTGTGGAAAAATTCCAGATAAAGTAAAAAAGTGGAATAATAATCCTTTCAAGAACTGGAAAATTTTGTCTGAAATAGCTCAAATGGAAGTGATGCAGTATGGAACTAAACTAAAATTAAACTCATATACTAAATAATAAACTAAAAACGAGACTCAACTAAAACTAAAGTAAAAATCATAAAATTTAAAGTAACCACAGGATTAGGGGTATTTAAGGTGGTAGCTTAACCTTATTGTTATCCGAATCTCGTTGATTGTACCAGGAAAATTTCATTGACGAAAAATACATCGAAAGGCATAGCTTACTATTGATAAATGATAATATCACTTTACCACGTTAGTTTTGTCACATCAAGGAATTCAGACTGCACACAGCCCTGTCATCAAATAGGGAACAATTTGCGGACATTCTTGATTTGGCTGCTTAGAAGCTGATCCGATCTCAACCCTTATCAAGTTTTTCTTCCCAATGTTCTCCTAGTCAACGACAAGCTGTCGAGCACTTTGAATACATTCAGCATAAGCAATTTTTGGTAACTGGTTAAATGTCCGGCCGTACTCCTGTTTGGTTGCTGCTGCCACATCACGTACTCACGTACGCGCAGGTCTGTGGATATTTCGTGTTTTCCTGGGGAGGTGACTATATCGGTTTGGGTGTTCACTCTACAGTTGTCGCCAATGCCCATGCAACGTTCATAATGAAATTTGACTGGGTACTTAAGCGTATATAAAGTAACACTATTTTGATTCATTTAGTTTACTAAATTTTGCAAAAGCCTTTTAGTCAGTTAAATTGTCATTTTAGTGAGGTTTAGTAAGAGAAATGGCCATTAATTTTGGGGAAATTGGGAGCAGTCTCATATCGAAGGAATTTCCTATGCTATTTCGAAAAAGAGAACCAAACTACACGTTTATGTTGATTAAACTATGAAGGAACGCCAAAATAAGTAAAATAGGTATAGAAGATAGCCCTTCCAGAACTGGAAAAGTTTGTCGAAAACTGTTCAGATTCAAGTGACGCCAAGTTAAAGGAATCACATTTATTCGCAGTAACATTGCAGATTTGTATTTTAAAAATTATGTTTAGCTTTCCTGTGTAGTTTTTTTGCACAAAATGCAGTAACAGCGAAGTGTTTGTTTAAATGCACCAATAACACCCAAATGACCTTGAGCAAACGCAAAATGTCCAACGTGATAACGCTAATTTAAGACTAAGAAGGTCTTTTTGAATATAAGTCGTGTAGAAATATAGTTTTGTTGTGTACTTGATATTCCTCTTTTGCGTTACTTAGAAACGGAACAGACCGAAGAATAATAATTATTTCAAAAAATGGCAATGTATATGGCCAGGTTTTTAGAATTTGCAAGCTTACAACCGACTGTCGAATAAATCCACTTATGCGTAAAATAATCCACTATAAAGAGAAAAGGAGGTTCGTTCATCTCCAGTCAAATTTAGTCGTTTAGCTTCAGGAAACTTCAAGAAATTCTCAAAATTTTCAAATTTCATTGTAATATTACGTTGGATAAAGTTAATATATACAGAAGTTAGTCAGCAGAATATCCAATTAAATCACTTTGTAAGGGGTAACATTTTATGGAATGATTTTTATATTAATCTTAGGAATAGAAGTTTCACAACTCCAGTGCGGACAAGATTTACACTCGACAATGTGTTTTGCTGTTTTGAGGCATTTCTGTATATCAAAAACGTTGCCATCTTCATTAAAACTAATGTCGGAAAACACTTTATTTCGATACATGCTCTTTATATCTATCTTATTTAAAAGGTTTTGGTGTAAATGTCGAACAAATGCAGAATTTATAAATTAATCAAAGAAGACAGTAAAAAAGAGGAAAATTGCCACACAATTTTGTTGATGGCATTCAATCAATGCTTATTCAGAAAGACTAAAGTTAACAGAATATCTTGAATGAAGAAAATCTTTTTTCTATACATAGAACTTGGTTGCTTCAAGTTTTAAATTTTACACAATATCTAAATTTATTAATCGAATTTATAGCTCTTTTTTACGGCTAGAAAATCACGGGATTACCGAGAAAATTTTATTTTTCTTTTAAAACACTTAGTAATTTTTATAGTTCTTTTAAGTACCTAACATGCTTGATGCAGTTCATTATTATATCTAAATCTTCATGAATGCATTCGCATTGGTATTCGAGTAATGATCAAACTTATACAAAGTTATGAAAATTGTATGGTCTGTGGCGACTACTGTACTAGCTATTCGTCGTATACCTTTAGCAAAGCTATCGTTGTTGCTGACTCGTGTTAGTACACAAAAAACCCACCAGTCGGTCATTTCTTTTGCGATTCGGCCATAAGATGACCAATTTTTTGACTGTAGAAGAGCTAGCAGAAGTAAATAAAGCCGTGTTTGAAACTGTATGCAGAGAGCCTAGTCTTCTACTACACTTGAAAAAATCTAAAGGTCACTACGTTCGGCACTTCTGCATCTGCATCTTCCGATTGCAAAAAGACCAATCTATATTTAGTTGACCCAACTGTGAAAAAAACTCGCAGCATTCGGCGGGATTCGAACCCGCATAATATCGATCCAAGTGTGATTAAACTCACGGTGTGAAGCGCGACATTCGTAGCTCAAGTAGGTAGAGCGTTAGCTTTCGTAAAAGGCCTTCCTCCTATGCAGGTTCGAATCCCGCTGAATGCCGCGAGTTTTTTCACAACTGGGTCAACTAAATAAACCAAATCTGCCAAATCAACTTATTAACTAATCTATACCGTCGTGATATATTTTCTTGATTATGCCCCTATAAATTGTCTTCCATGCTTGCCTTCAATTAAAAGGACGTAGATCCAACAAGATATATCGTAGATGACTGCCACCTACCGAATTCCACGTGATAGATGACGGGAGTACACTTAAGGCTCGACAGTAGGAAACGGACGTATCAAGCAGGTGGATTCCTTGACTTCATCCACACCACAAATTCCTTTCCGACAGGTGAAAGGAAGTTCTTTAGTATTTCGAAGTTCTGGCAGTTCTGCATGCTGACAAGCAACCGGTGTGATCCTGCGTTTGGCTTTTTTAATCCCAATTGCCTGTTCATCCCCAAACAATGGACTCCGCCGCAGACATGCTGGGCCAAAACTATTTGAAATCGACAATCCTCTGCGACCATGGGCGGCAGTCTATGCTAAGTAAGTATTTTCAGGACATGCGCTTACCATGTTGCGCAGGGTTTTTGCGAGCCCTTACCTGTTGTCGTACACGGAGGAGGGGGGAGCGGGGTTAGCACGCCATAGGAGTGGACCCTCAAGCCGAACGGCCGTTTATGAGAGCTCTCCACAAGGAAACTGTCGCCTCGTATTTCCCAGATCTACCCGCTGATGGCTCCGCCATCATGACAGGCTTGCAGCGTCTTCATCAGAGAGCCGCTGCCAAAGCAGAACTAAGCTACCATCCCACGGCCCTCTTGGGCGGCTCTTCACCTCCGATTGCGGTCTCGAAACAATAACTCCAGAGGGTCACTCGCTGTACCTTGGCTCAACTATGTAGTGGCTATTCAATGCTCCCCCGCCAGTACCAACACCGGCTTTATCCGTCCACATCCGACAGCTGTCCCGATTGCAACGTCCCTCCGCACGCCTATCAGCATCTTTTCGCCTGCAGTTCCCAACCAGGCACTCAAATCACCCCCCTCCCCCATGGACCTTTGTCTCAAGCTGGTTAAAGTCTCGGCTTTGCTCCGTCTTCCAACTAAAGCCCGTTTGGACTCCGGTGGGGACTCTTGATCCAACAAGGACTACGACACACACCCTCACGCCGCGTCAGAAGCTGCACTCGTCTCAACTGGTGCATGGGAGAGGGAAGAGATGGTGAGGCGCACTCCGGGGAACCCCGTCTCATTACAATTTATGGCCCTTGCCGCTACTATAGAGCCGAAATGCTTGAATCTATCAGGACGCGCTAAACTTCGTGATGGTGAGAATGACTTGTACGGCCGCCTAAACCGGATATGGGAATAGGGATGCCCGGCCCACTTAAACTAGGTGGCCTTGCGAGAAATGGTAGGACAAGTAAATTCTCCCGTGCCTTAACCCTACCATGAAACTAAACTGTAGCCTTAACCTTAGGCCTACCTTACACTTAAAGCCTACAGTCAACACGAACCCTGGCCTTAACCCGAACCTTAAACCCCTACTCCAAATCTCACTTAATTCTAAACCTAAGTTTCCTGGCCCACATTTACTGTGGGCCGTTCCTGATCCTGAGTCCTGTTTGGCGGTCACACGCGTTATCCTTACTGTTGTGGTCAGTAATTTTACCTATTGACGGAGTAACTCTGTCTTGTTAGTCAATACTGCGTGTGTGCAGTGACTACCCCGTTGACGACCGCTCAACGACTCCTTCCTAATCGCACTCTCACTTATTTTAAATATAAGTCATCTTCGTGAAACCTCGGGGTGATGCTGTGGAGATTGTGGCGTGCGTGGCACGCGTAGACGGGTTGGCTGGCTTCGTCAAACAATGCGCCGGAACCAAAACTTAGTCGCGCTGACACTTTCTTTTCGTCACAGCCCACTAATTGAGGGAGGAGAGAGTGTGATCGATGCAGTGCAAGCCAGCCAGTCGCCGGCCCTGCGCTTACCCCGTGGGACCCCCCGGCGGAGGCCTTCACTTGTGACAGTCGAACCGGTTTGGAGGCGTAAAACGTGTGCACGTAGGTCTTTATCTGCTTGAAACTCAAACTGGAAGGCTTGTAAAGAAATCACATATTTAAGTGCACGAACCAAGTGAAAAAGGCAAGGCCTCGAAACATTTTGAATATTGTTGGAAAAGGGTATAGATTGGTATGCGCATTTGTATGCATCAATCTACCGAACGCACTTCAATGTCAGCTGTATGTATGTATGTTATATTTTCTATCAATCCAGTTTCTCTGCAGAGGAGGCCGGGGGCGGGCAGACGGGAGGGAGGGAGGGAAGGCAGTTTGGCGTTTTCACCCAATATTTTGCTCGTGGAATTCAGTCCCAAATGTTCTTCGCTCACCACGATCTACACGCGGCAGCAGATGAGGTAGGGAGACAGATCAGTGGGACATAGGGTAGGAGGGGAGGGAACTGAGATGCAGGTTTCGTCACCTACTTTGGGGGCGGGGAGAGGGCAAAGCTAGGTGTAGGAAACATGAAAGAAGGTGGGGCAAAGTAGAGGAAAGTTATGGAGGGCTTGCCAACATAAACGACGACGGCGACGTCGTCGGTTTTAGTCTCAAATCAACACCAGTACCGTTGTCTTCCGGTGAAGTTGACTGACCCTTTGTCGAGGCTGCTGCGGGGTCCATTGGGGACGAGAACGATGTCGCGACAGCAGGATCAGCTTGCTCTTCGGGTCCGTCAGGTTGCATAGGATAGTCACAAGGACTCTTTGCAGGCTCCCTCACAGGTGTCCGCCGTGATGCGAGAGCCGGGATAGACCTCCCTTCAGCAGGTATTGATTCAACAGGGGACAAGGCGGGGGCCTCCATTTTCGTGACGGAGGTAGCAGCTGCCGCTGCCGCGGCTGCTGCGGCAGCAAACAGACTCAAGCTGCCGAAATTCGGAGGTGGAAAGAGGGCGTTCTGTGTGGAGAAGGTAGGAAGCGGGAACCTGTCTTCTCTCTCCGGCCCGAAGGAGCTGATGGTGAAGGCGGGAGTAGAGACAGTGGCGGCGGCGACCGCCGCCGCCGGCTGGTGGTGGTGTTCATCAGACTCACTCTTAGTCAACTTTAGCGGGGTTGAATAGGTCCTACCAATGGGAGGAAGGGTCAGACCGTTTTCGCCGTAATCAGGCATTAGGGAGGCTTTGGTCACCGTCACAATGTTTGGCGGAGTTGCAGCACTGCGGTAAGAGGAGACGAGGTTGGACGAGAGGAAATGACCGGGCAGCAGCGGCGATTCAGTCTCATTTGTGCCGTCAGGTCGCACAGCAAGCTGCATTTCGGGTTCCAATCTCTTGGGTGGTTGGCTGTAATCCCGGGCTGGTTTCAAACCCAGCAATCGAGGTATTCGAGATAGTAGCTGGGCGCCAGCTGCTGTGGATCTAAACCAGGGACCTCCTCGCTCCCAGGCAGGGTCAGGACACAGGTAGAGTGGATCATCAGGTCCGCTGCAGTCTAGCGGTCGCAGTCTGATATAATAATGAAAGGCTTCCACGCAGTTAAAAGGCAAGGGCTGTCGCCTACCGGTGGTTGAGCCCGTGAGTCCGGAACTACTGGAGGTGCTGAAGGGACGGCCACTCATAGGGCCGCCGTGGCCCTGACAGTAGCGAACCTCCGGGGGATTGGAACGAGAGGTGAAACGTAAAAGTTCCTGGGAATTTGCGTTGGTAACCAGCTGGAACTGACCCCAGGTGAGATTGCGATGCTTCTGAGTGCCAACTATGTTCAGTTGGGTGCGGACAATCAGCCAAATGCTGTTCAATATAGCCTATGGAAGGATAGGAGAGGACATATACAAAATAGTTAGGTCAGGTCCGAACTGGTCGTCGACTGTAGTTAAGTTAATCAAACGGTCACGTCCCGTGAATGCCAGAAGATAGGCAGAAGCTACGTGTTTTGTTTACTCAGGTCGTTGTAACTTTAACCTGATGCTTATGGGGTGAACAGTAGATTAGGTAAACACTTCACATTTTAAGTTAATGAAAACGCGGCTGGGGCCATACCGACAATACCCGGTAATACCAAGCATTATAAGTGCTGCCGGTTTGCTGATTTTAGCATAACCTCTTCTCGAGGGTCTAATTATGGGAATCAGGGAAGCTCGAATGGGAAAATAGTTTTGAGGACCGGGAGTGCGAAAAGCGTGCGTTTTGCAATTTACCTGCGGGTTGGAGAATCCAAGAAGGCCGTTCTGCATAAGCAAGTGGGACTTCATCAGCTTTCCACCTCCAAATCCACCACCATCACCACTACCGCTACGGCACTTCTCGGAGAGAAATGCTGCCTTGTAGGGACTGCAGTCATCAGCAGCCGATGTAGAATTGCGTCCATGTGCTGCAGATCTGCCGGAATGAACAGCGGAGCCGCTATTTGCTTGGCTCAGAGCGCGCAACTCGTTTAGCCGTTGACTGAGCACCAGACGGGCGGTAGCGAATGCGGGGTCTTTGAGTACGGAGTGAGGGTAGTTGTGGTACTAAGTGGGCACGAAGGAAAACCGAAATAAAACATTAAGGCATATATTTTTCTGAATTTCTGTAGATGTTAACTGCATTTCACTTTGTGACTCCTGGTGGTTATTAATAAATGCGTATTTTTGTGCCTACGCTTAAATTTCCTTGAGTTATGTGGTTTTCGACAGTGTGCATTAACTTATTATTGCGTAAGTTATTTGCCGCCTTCTTACGGAAAGGAGGCGATCAGGTGCCATTCAAGGTTTAGACTTCCTTTGGTCCCCACAGACCGAGTTACTTATAGTTTGCTCGACTAAAATTGTTCGTGTGAAAAGGCAATATATTCCGATAGTTGTACAAAGTCCAACTTATGCACTTGCTCAATTAGTAGAAATCTCAAGTGCTTTCAGACATGCTTCATAAAACTGAATAAGTTTGCAGTTTTTGGTAGTGGAAAGTTTAAAGTTATGGCGGGACTAGTGTTAAATTCACTGTTCGATAGGACGAATAATTAGCTGCACCTCAGCAGCACATGCCTTCAACAAGGTTGAGAAATTTCGGAGATTTGCCGGAATTCTTACCCCCCCCCCCCCTCTTCCCTCAGCATCCCCTGACTTGATGGTAGACATTCAAAAGCTAATCTACAATTGTGGAGTGTAGAAGGATGTCAGGAAGCTATTTTGACAGAGTGAATCATGAATCTCTTTGCCAGTTGATCGTGAGTACAGTGAGTCCGTTTTATTCCGGTCACGGGCAATTAAAAATGCTAACCTTTAGATGTCGTTCCAGTGAGTGGACAAACGCCTTCAAAGACTCCGGTTCGTATTCGTGACCGTCCTTCTTTTTGGCCGTGAGGATGAAATCCTGAAGGCGGGAAGCACAAAAGTTTAAGTTTGATGTTAAATTAGTACACGCATGAAGGTCTAATACTATCATGAAATGATGCCGTGGGCTTAAACGCGGGGTCAAGCAGTCAGCCAGGCAAAAACAGGTTTACAAACTGTTTGAAGATTAAGGCTGTCTATGTCCGCTAAGCGTTTACCTTCTAAACAGAAGCTGGTATCATTATGTTTCGAAAAGTTTCATGCCATAAGCATTACCCAACCACCTCCTTCAGTAGACTAGAGCGGTAAGCGACACTGCCCAATGGCGTTTTAACGGTCCCATGTTGTTTTCCCGGTGACTTCTGACCACGTTCATCGCTGAACCTTCTTTCATTCCCTTTTTCATTAAATTCCGCCAATATATGTCAAATTTCCATCAATAGGCATCAGTTGCCAGAGCAACGGGCTTATGTTGACGGAATTGTTTCTATTTAGCTCATTAAAACAACGATATGTAGCTTTAATTTAATATTCTTTGGCCACTTTCGACACAATTTCAAATTTAGTTACACTCGTTAACCAAGAATTAAATATTTAACGACCAATTTCGTAAGACAGTTTGGTGGGAGGAATAGATGTTTAAGTGGCCCTACAAGACAGTCTTCCCATCAAAATATCAGGGCGTTTGCTGGAATTTTGCCTGGTTAACGGGTCTCTTCTAACCCACCGACAGCCGAAAGAAAGTTGACAAGCAGCCCACGGCTGAAATATAATTTTGGCTCCAGCACACCTTGCCATACACCCGAAAGAAGATCTTCCGTAGCTGCAATAGCTTACCTGAATGTAACTACTCAAGTCTTCCGGGGGCATCTCGTGTATCTCGCGATTGTCGTTCTTCACCTGGACAAAGTAGCGGTGAATTACTTTCATGTCCGACTTCGTCTTTCGCAGGGTGTTATGCACGATGGCGGTGGGTTGGCCGCTTCCGCCCTCCTCCTGCATGCCGCTGGTGTTACGTCTTGCGTTGTTAGTAGAGCTGGAGGTGGGGGAGATGGTGGTTGATCCGTGCGTCGCCGAGATCGAGGATGACTGGTCACTGTGGAGGGAAGTTCTGGAGGTCTTAGCGGATGACTTGAGGAAACTGGGGTTGGTTGGGCCCGCAGCAGTTCCGCGTTCGAGGAGAGAACTCGGAGGACGGTACATGAAGCCTGGTGAAAAGGGTGGTGGAAGCACTGATCCAGACGGGGAGGAAAGTTGATTCGCATTCAGGAAAGGATCCAGGCCTGGAGGAGGATAGGTAAAAGAGGGTTTTAGGTGTGTCCACTTTGGTAGATGAAGGGTAATTTAATTCAATCAATGACCCATCAGCTTTGTTCTGATACTACACTGAATTCACCAGTTAAATTTTCCCTGCTGTGAGAGTCCACTTCGTAAGCAACTTTTTCACGTTAAAACATAGTATTAATAAAGTTCTTTCTGTGTACATATTTTAGACAGCGCTTTTCTCCCGGAGATACAACCCGTCTCCGTTTGGGTGTGAAAACACGTCAATCTGCAAGGGGCTTTTAATTGATAGTTGTGTTGTGCTTTGTTCCCCTGATGGATTGTCTATGTTAGCGCTTAATTAAAGGAGGCTTAGCTGTCGAACACTTCGACTCGAAGATGATGACGATGTGACATTATGTGCCTTGTTCCGCATTCAAGTAATTCTCTTTATCTCTTAATATCCCTTAGAGTTTTGAGCTTACAGGAGCTCCAAGTATGCGTGTTGGGAATACTAATTCCATGTACATTACGTAGTCATTATAATGGAAGTGCCCTAGCGGGTTCGTGTATGTGCAATTCTACGTTTTGATAGACTTTTAATAGTAACGGGGGCGACAATTTTTTGTACTCTTAACCAACGGCAGACTGTCTCTGACTTCTCTCGCAGCAGATGGTGAGCGGTTATAATAGTACTGGCAGGTCAGCAAATGGGCTCCCTTTCGCGTGTGCCTAGTCAATCTTTCGCCTTCCACTCTATCTTAACCCGAAAGAGACTGGCATCTGAAGCAAAAGGCCACATTTTTAAGAAGACACGATCACTGGACGAGAACTTTATTCGTTTAAGGTTTGGATGCCTTTTCGAACTCATCCTCATACACAGTAGCAGAAGTGGGTAGATTGGATACAGCGAGTCGCAGTATTTATAGAATGCAATCGCTATGCTACTGCACACCAATGACAATTAAGGGTCCTCCCTCTATTGAGCATAGTTGCCCGCTTGTACGCTAATTATTTGATAATAGGCATGCTGAAATTCAATCACTCCTGTTGGATTTTGGCGTGATGATTGCTCAGCCATCGGGCTCGCCGGTACTGGCGTTGGACGATGTGTTCGCATAAGCGTTCCCCGCATGGTGAATTCCCTTTGGCCAAACGGAGTCTCAGCGCCAAATATGGGTTGAGGATATCATAGCACTTGTTTATAGACTGGATTCAATCAACTCGCGCATCTATCACCTCCCGCGGGAATTTCGGCTCGTCGGTCTCGTCGATCGAACCGTGACTTAAGAATCTGTCTAGTTTCTCCTCACTGATACCGTGTGTTTGAAATTTGCATCTGGAAAAGTCTTCCATTGTCCCCGGCATGCTTACTTTGTCCACAGCTGCACCAGATCCGACAGCCGGTTCTACACATTTATTATCGTGGCAGTGGGTCTTTTGGTTTCATTATCTGGCGCTCAATGGTCACATCCGGTCTGTGTGCGACCCAATCTCCGAGGCGGCTGACGGCTTCGAATATGTTTTTGACGTACGGAATCGCCAACCAAAATGTGTAATCAGTGGGATTTTTTCGTTTTTCTCATGTGTACATACACTGGTTGACAAAATTGCGCGGATAGCCACCTTCTCTGCTTTCTCTTAACTACTCAAATGCTCGCCTCTACCGGCAGCCCACCGTGTCAATCCTCATGTACCTAGCAGAGCACACTATTTTACTTCTTCCCGGTAAACTTTCCACAATATTGATTTTGACGACGCTAAAGGTGGCGGCTTGTTCAAATTCTGTCACTGGGTTCGAAGGACCTGAGAGCACCACCAATCTGCTTCTCCAGCATCATCCATTTCCACACACATATCAACGTGGCACTCCGCCTGCCATCAGTGGCTCTACATGTGTGGCAACGAGGACGATGAGCTTGACAGTGGATGGGAACTGGACTGATGATAAAAATTCACATAAACATTTGCCGTAATGGAGACAAAATCGTACTGTTGACCCACGGGTTGCCGGATAAGCGTGTGAATCCATGCCGGAGGCCGTGTGCCTACGTGTGCGCGTGCGTCCGTGTGTGCGTGCGTCCGTGCCCGCATACTTCCAGTCTCAATTTGAACAGCAGTGTGTGGACTAAGCCTGTTTCCCGTCTGGTGGCCTTTTAAACAAGCTCTGTCTATATTCCGTCAAATGACATACCCGAGAGAGAGCTAGAAACGGGCCACGCGGGCCAATTTATTCGGTCGCAGCACGTGTATTATTATTTCAGGTGCATGCAGGATTTGGAAAGATACACAAATTTACTCTGTGTGGCATTCTAATTATGGACGAGTTTTCCACCAAAGTGAATCTGGGCTGACGCTAAAATATGACGTCTTTGTGCGCCTGAATGCGTGTGTATAGTCATGCAGTGTGGCGCCAAAAGGACATAAGATTGTGGAAACCGGAGATGGCTGCACGTACAGCTAATGTTGTCAAATTTTTAATATCAGCAATAGCGTCCTCGCACCTTCATTCACGCTATAAGCAACCATTTTACTGTAGTGAATTCAGATAGGCTTCCTGTGCAGGTTAACACTCGATGAATGTAAAAGCTGTGTGGTTGGATACAGGCGTCCTTTCTGTGTCGTGTATGAAGCCTATTGTTGCGATTGGATTGCGACAGAGATACTGCACATTAAATCTTGGTAGGTCTGGATTTAGTGTCAACTTGATCCATGCAGAATGGTGGACTTGCTTTTGAGGGCTAATTTGAATGTAACTTACTCTGAAATAACTACTATACTAGCAGCGCATAACTTTTCGCCTAACTTCTGTTGCAAAGTCAGTGAGGAATTAATATTCGACGGTCAATTACAAAAGACTTACTGCTCGTTAAAAAATTATATATTAAATCGATAAATTTATTGGTGTTGAAAAAGTTAAGCAAGGAACCTTTAGAGGCCTGTCCACGTATTTGTATGTGTTAAGATGTTCTGAGTATTTTAAAGCTCAGTCGTCAACCGGGTCAGCATCTCTGACCTTATTACTCCTTAGAGCAACAAAATATTGAAAAGCATACTTTTACGAGTTTGTTTGCCCACTCCCTTTTAGGTCGAAAGAAATTTCAAAAGGCCGATTCTACCTTGAAAATATGCGAATAGTAGGCTTTTCTGAAATTTGAAAATTTCCGAGGCAAACGTTGCAATGTAAACGGCAAAAACCAAGTAGATCCTAATTAATTAGTGTCTTCAGTGGCCAGAAAATTTTCGAAAATTTAATGAACTAGCGGAAAGCCATGTATTAGCCGTCTCAGTCTCGAAGGGTAAGCTTTTTTCATTGATACTCTAACGTAAGGATGACTCCTTTCGCGTATGCTCAATGGATTTTTTCTGCTTGTGTCACTTTGTGCCTCCAGCTTTCTTCCTCTTAGGTGTAGCCCTGGAAAGTTGGCCTCAATGGTACCTATGATGCAGTTAACCACACCCCCCCCCCCCCCCCCCCCTAAGCGACCCAACCACCCTACTCCTTCTGCCTACGTTTCCTTGCCTGCAAAAAATGAATCTGACTTGCCTGACGTCCAACGACACCGCGAATCAAGCAGTCGGTCAGATGCGCTTACATGAACCCCCCTCTACCCTTCCCTTCCCCGTGATACGGGTGGCTATGAGGGACAAATATTACCTTGTGCTAACATTAAACCTACTCCAAATCGTAACCGCAATCTGAATCTTAACCCTACCCTCGCCTGTTGGCGCGCTTTTGAAACTGAGTTGCTATTTATCTGCTCTCCATTCACATGTGTATTTTCTTGTGTATGCATCAGTTGGCCTATTTCACCCATTATATAGCAATGTTTACCCCCTCCCCCTTCTAATGATTCTAACTACAATAATGAGGTCATCAGCGCACGACGCCGACGCACAGTTTGGAGCGAAGTCCAAGTTGGGCTATAATTTTTGGATCATTCAAGGGTGATTCTTCATGATGTCGATAGATGCTCTCTTCGACGATTATGCATCGTTTGTGAGCTCGTGTGGTTTTTATGCCCACCTATCATCGCGGTGGATAGAATACTTGTTTTACTGAACATTTTGAAATCATACTTCCAAAATAAAGTGTCACTCTTACGGATTACGATTCGTTCCTATTCCCGGCGAGGGGGGGGCATATAAGCGACCCCTATGCAGCAGTCGGTAACAATGACACGAGCCCGCGATAGCCTTCACTTCCGGCGAGTTAAATCGGTCTTCTGTCTTGACAGCCCCGCCTAAATTTGCCCAGGTCTGCTCCCACTGTTGTACCCTCGGCATTTCCGCCTGCTTAACCCGGGGAATTTTTTGCACAATCAAAAAAGACCTAATTGGGTCTAAGCATATTCTCAAAAGATCGCGGCCGATGGCTGCTTTACTCAGTATTAGGGCACTCCATTGGATGCGCGGGGGGGGGTCTAAATGTCATGACTGTGTGTATTAGCGGGCACGCTGCCACTATTCGACCGTTGAATGCGACCATGTCAACCGTGTGTCCCACAGCGCAGGGTGGGCAGGACAGGAGCGCGAACACTACACACACACAATTAGGAAGAAGGCCTGACCAGCGCGGCTCGGCAACACAGAAATTGAAGGCCTCTCAACCATCCGCCCACACAGTGTCCACACATACACACACCCTGATCTGCACACACACCGGCGTCCGCGTCCGCGCTTCGTCTTCACAAATCAGGAAGTAGCTGTTGCAGCAACCGCCCCTCCCTGCCTATCGCAAAATGATGAACACGGGAACCGTCCCTGTCCCTGCGCCGCACTGTACTGTGAGGCCTTCGACCATTAAGACCTTTGAAGCAAATTCAGCGAAATTGTGTGTAGTGAGACAAGTAGGAGGAAGAAAACGGTACCAACTGGACGGCCCATAGTTCCGCCTTTGGTAGCATCAGGTTGAGGGGGGAGGGAGGGGGGCTAGCGGGACGGACTTACTCTGAAGGCCATCCCCTATTCCACGCCTAATACACCACCTTTCTATTCACTGGCTGCGTTTCACACAGACGTCGTCACCAAGCGGGCTGTTACAGCCTAACGTGGCATAAATTATAAAATGGAAAATTTTTAGAGACAGTCACCGCCCCCCTCCCGGCCACTACCACTGGATCGGAAAGGCAGCCGTCGAGTCGGGTGTAATTGTCCCCCGGTATAGCCCGATGACTGTATTTGTGCTAAGGCGTCGGAGCTGTGTACGCACACCTCCGGTGACGCGCGAGAGCCGGCAACCATGGCAGGTCGGAGACTTTGGTAAAATGTTACAATTCGATGGTCCCACCTTCGCTGGGGCAATAATAAACGGCCGCTTTGAGGCAATAAGCCGTTCTTGGTACATATGGGTGTAAGAGTCTGGTATGCCGTTTGGCGTCGAGGCACTCTGATGTGCCGAACAGGGCTGGACAATTTCCCCCAGGGCTTCTCAACGTACGCAGGATCATAACTGGCTATCAGGTTGCACATGATCTCGATTAAGACGAAGGGAGAGCTGGGGGCGAGGCACGAGGAGATACGACACCGTCTGGTTTAAAGTTACCCGTTTCCTGGTCGTTGCTTGCACTTTGTGAATTTGGAAGTGTCGTACAGCGCAGGCAGTATAAACTTCCCTCCACCTCCCAGCCCTGATTAACTGCAATTAGATACTAGACTTACTTGGAAGCACTGTGCTAGAGCGCTGAGTGAACAAGGAACATAAATGTCGTGCCGAAAGATTAAAATATAGCAAGTTTGCAGCAGATCCACGATTCATACGCGCACCGCTAACCGCTTGATAACCAAGCTCAATAAACTATTCGGGGTACTTTTTCTGGGGGATTAGCCTGAGTTATTAATTTAAAGCGCTTTCAAATGAGGTACGAGGTATTTGTATTCTGTTTCCCGTTAACATCCACTTATCTGGTTAACTGTTTGACCTTTCATTCTAGTACGGAATGAAGTCATTAGTTCACATTTTGAAGAATAGAAGTTCTAACATTATATTATTCTACCAAAAAGTTCCCCCTTAAGCTCTCTCTCCACTTTCGTGCCCCCATCTTATGGACTTCTTCCTCCAGTGTGATTGCATTTGCTGATTTAGTCTGCACTCTTCAAAATACTAGCGCTGGTGTAACTGAGTTGTTTAGCAGCGCACGTCATGGATGCACCAGCTCGGCAAATCCGCGTTATTATTGCAGGACATCTATCCTGGTTAGTAGGATTCACAGCTGGAATACAGGGTTTAAGACGCCTGCCGAATCAACTATAAACTTCTCGTAAAGCGGACAAAAATCGGGCCGCAAGAACGCCCGAGGGAGGGGTCGGGCCGTCTCTACAATCTCACCAGGGGCGGCTACGTGGCACCCGTCTTCCGTACATTACACAATTAAGCACAGTGCTCAGCCGACCACTGCTGCGCACATTCGATCCACCCCCACCCCCGCCCCTCTCCCACCCCCACGCCTTATTGGATGATAGGACGCCAACCGCACGTCCGCCCACCGGGCCGGCCTGCCGCCATCAATACGAGAGTAATATCGCTGCCAGTGAACTCTGCAACTGTATGATTTGCGCCGAAGCCTTCTCTCCGGCTACGGTGTTGCGGCTACCACCAGGAGCCATCCTGGTCTGGGCAGCAGCAGTGGTGGTGCCGCTGCTGCTGCTGCCAACGCTGCCGCCGCCGGGAAGCAACAGTGTGCGCGCGTTACACTCGAAGAGGGCACACACACACACACCCAGACACACACACAGTCGAGCATCTTTCGCTGTGTACCGCAGTGTGAACCTGGTGTGCGTGCGTGCAGCGCGCACGCACCGCGACCGGTGTGTGTGTGTGTGTGTGTGCGCGTGCCCGCGTGTGTGTGTGCACGTACGCAAGCTTGATTGTGCCTACGCTATTAAGAAGGAAAGTGCTTGGGGGATAAACCCGGCCCGACGACAAAGCGGACGCGGAGACGTGGAGGATAAACAAGCCTTCTGTGTTATTTCGCCGCCAGCTCCACTCTCTCTCTCTCTCTACCGTCACCTTCTCCCCCGCCCCCGTCTCCACCCCACGCCTTCAATACCCTTCTCTGTCCGCCCCCCGCCCCCGTGGGCACACAGGCTCTCACTACGCTCGCACGCGCGTGCAAACGCCTTGGGAGGTCACGCAAATGGAGACGTCATGCGAAGAAAGCGCGAAATGGCAGTGTGCCGGCGCGCAGCACACACACACACACGGTCTGACCGGTGTAGCAGCACACACACGTACGGCAAGGTGTCGAGTCGAAAAAATCGACGACCACGCGGGTGGGCTAGTTGTTCGTTCATC
>JAYGXS010000001.1:72394896-72444397 GCA_036362985.1 Ligula intestinalis | reverse complement strand
GGGGGGTCGGGCAGATCATTCATGTCAAGCAGGCAGGTGCGCAATTACAGATGCCGAATCAAGGCATAAAACCAATGGTGCACGTTTGGCTTTTTCCTCTGCTTGGAACTGCAGCGCGAACTTATTTTTCCCGCAAAATGCCAAACACGTTGGTGCCCTGAGGGCTTCGCACAACAGCAGGCTTGGGGGTGGGCTTCTACTTCAACGTTTAATTCCAAACAGGCGCCAAGGCATGTTCTGCGGCACATAAGACGTGCATAAAAGAAACCTAGCATGCCTTGTGATTATAAGGATTTGTTATCAAGGTGGCAGTCCTGGCGATCAAGCTCTCTCAATTCAGTCCTCGCGCTTCGTTACCCTCATCGGTCAATCCCCCGTCAAAACTCATAATTTAAGTTCTAGTCTGTCGGGTTCAGTCGGCTCGTACCCTCCGTTTTTTTGCTACTCGTTAACAAATAACGTTTAAGATTCAAAAGTATATAAAAATAACACGTGCTCTTAAACGAAATCAGTATTGTTCGTTTGGCACCAGAATCCAGGAAGTTGAGTAAATAAAGATCTAGCTAACCGTTATATTCGAAAGAACTGAATATATTTAAAAGTGGCCTCTTTAAGATTGCGCTGATAAAATATAAGCCAAAAGTTTTAGGTGATAGTACGCGGTTTGATATGTCTCTCATTGTAATGAACCGGATTGCGTTTCATACGAGACAGAATTTCACCCGTTGACCTCGCTCTCACTCGCTAAGTGGATCGCTAGACCACCCAACACAAATTGGGGAATAAGGTAAGTAATTCTATAGCATCTACTAAGTGTTACTAATACGGACTATCTCGTATTTCATGATTTTGTGTTCATACTCAAACCTCCTGCGAGCTGTCGTCGTTGCTGCTGCTTTTTTGTGAATTTTAGGCTTCCATATGCCCTCTAACGAGATTTGGAATAACAATGTTCTGTTTTTTTCCGGGAACTTCAACTTGGAACACCCGTATACCGATGAGTGATTAAGAATTGGGAAACTTTACGAAGAACGACAAGAGTGAATATGCGGTTTTGATGCCTTTCACCCTCTAGCGTCATGCGAGATATCTCTACTGGCCTCCAACAAATCGCAAGGTCCAACTGCAGTTCCGTATGTACTTCTTCGCATTCGCGTTATTGTCGAAAGGGTGACGACGAATGAATAAACACCGCTTCCTACATGTAGGTGCAGAAAAGGGTTAGGTATTTTTTATATCCCCTTCCCCTCCCTTCTCCATTAGGACATTGGAATAAGAACCACCCATAATTTAGACGGCGGTGCGCTAAATTTCAGGGAAAGTAGGGTTAGGGTTATGGTCGAGGTTAGAGTTGAGGTAAGATTTGGAGTAGGATTTGGAGTAGGATTAAGTGTACCGTACTAGAGTTACGGTCAAGGTTTGGGCTAAGAAGGGGGCATGGGAATATTTATACCGCCTGGAATTTAACACAAGGTCTGCGGTATTACGAGGAGCACGTTCGTGTTTTCGAGTGAGGGATGGCTTGCAGCATAAGAGTCCAATATCGCACAACCAGCTGGTCGAAGGACGACTTCCATCTTGTAATGGTCTGGAGGTCAGCTACCTACATAGACAACAATGGGTGACGCGCGACCGGAAGTTCAATGATGAGGACAAAAGCCCTAGGTGTTTTTTGCCGATTTGAATAATCCAGGTTACCTTATTGTGAAAAAATGGGCAGCCTCGATAACATGCTGACCCAGGAGAACAAGCACAAGACTTTTGTACAGTAGGCGTTCTAACCACTTTAGCTATGAAACCCAGGGAGAGAAAGAGCTCTGAGTTTGATCGTATCTGGATCAAGCTACTTGCCCATCATACCGCACGGAATAAACCAATAAACCAATTCTGATAAAATAATCCGACTGCACAGTCAGGTCTTCTTAAGAAATCGATCTAGAATCCAACATATGACTACCAGGCTAGCATTTCAATGAGTGTTGTAGTAAATTTGACGGCTCGTGGTCGTGCCTCATAGCTCAGGTGGTTAGAGCATCGCCGGATTCAAGCCTTACGCGTGCTGCCGCATATTTAAGTTCCACTGAGGCCGCCAAGTTTCCCACAATTCAGCCAACTGACTAATCATGCTGGCATGTTCGCTATTGGGCCCTGTCACGACTACCGTTATTCACACCCTCTCTGTATAACTAATCGACGTTAGACGGTGACTAGCATTCCTTCGGATAACAGAACTCTGACTGCTTTCTGATATACAGCTCCCGAAACCCACCCACCCCGACTCATGAAAGCGGCCATGTGCGTCTTCGAATGCTGGCAGCAAGAACACGATCTACAATGAACATTGAGGCTGACTCCTGCCCCATCCCCCCCCCCCCACCGTCCTCCATTAGTGTTTCACCTTTCCTGTGCAAACAAGGCGATCATATATAACTGCCGGAGGATTGCTGCTGTGTGTGCTGCGCGTACACAGGCCCCAGCCTGCCGGCGGAGGGTCCTATAAATCACAGAGCCAACTCTACCACCCAGGCAGTTGTGGTCGATGTGGCCTGGGCCAAGCTGTCAGTATCCGCACAGCACTACCTACTAATATCGTTAACGCAGGAGCCACCGCTACCGCCCCTCCCTCTCTCTCACACACACTCACGTCCTTTTCATTGCGGCGCAGGCATGCGTAGCACCCGGGGTGGCCGCCCAACCGGTGGATAGGGAACGGTTTTCGGTCTTTCAGTGATTTATGTTCACATATCACAAAAACTAGCGTGAGAAAGGTGTCGAAGTGGTCAGCGAAACCTGTGCACACACACATGCATACACACCCACACACCTTGGTGGTCTCTTCCCTACCCCCCCCCCCCCCCCCCCCTCCGGCCCTCTTCCACCACTCCCTCGCACCTCTATTATCCGACGAGCCCCTGCACACACACGAAGACTACTGCATACAAATGCGCGTACGTGTGCGCGCGCGCGCGTGCGTCTACCCACTAAACGGACACACCTACATGCACGTTTCTACACCCTAAGCGCTGCTGCTGTTGCTGCTGAAAGACCGATGAATTGGCAGTTTGTAAAAGAAAACATAACACAAGGAAACTTCCTGCTGCCCCCCGCGTGAGATCCCTGCCCGTTTTCCGTCTCTCCTCCACCTCCTCCTTCGCTATTTCTGCATCCATCTTCTCCTCCTCACTGGTTTTTCCTTTTTTCTTCTTCTTCTTCTTCCAACGCCTGGATCGGGCTGATTTATTCCAGCGCCCGACTGGACATAAAACGAGCATGTAGGCCGCGGGGCGGGTACCTGCGCATTCGCACACGCGCGCAGTGGGTGGTGGGTGGGTGCGTTTGTGGCACGCGCGATCCACGGAGATGTTTCGCAGTTTGTTAAGCTAGCAGCAGCGGTGGCAGCAATAATAATAAGAAGAGGCCGCTGACGCGTGCGCGCAGCTATAGTTCAGCGGTTCTAAGAGTCGGATACAGGTGATTCCATTGAAGTTATCTGCGTACACCTTCACACGAGAGAGATGCGGTGGGGCTGGACTGGGTTGGAGGGGGGGTAGGGGGGGCAGTTGTGTATCGGCTCGTGTGCCCTGGAAAGTGCGTGAAAGACGGTGCGGTCGCAGAATTTACGTGTAAAGCGTACCCTTCTGTGACTCATCCCCCGGTTATGCACAATGAAATATTTCCGAGGATCCCACGTTTACTGCGATGCACATCATGAGACCCCCCTGCGAAATCCCACCAGCCGCGCACGTGCGTTATCAGCTTAAAGCCGCTAAAACGGTATATTACCCAAGCACCGAAGTGGTGTTGCTGGACGTAGCGCAAGTAATGCTACATACGTTACTAATAAAAAGTACTGGTGCCCTTGTTGCCGGTCTTAATTGTGTGCATGTGTGTGTTACGCCCCTCCCCCTTCTTCATATCAAAGGCGGTGCGCTGCTGCTACGCTAGACCAAGGCAAAGGCAACATGGGTTAGTCGAGCTGTTCCGATTCTTTACCTACTGCTGTGCAGGTGAGGGGTTCGCTATCACGGTGCGCTAAAAGCGGTGGCTTGGAGGCTTGCCAACTGACGGGATAACTTGGACCCCGCAGCCGGTTCACTGTGTGTCCTGTTATATGGAGTGGCCCAATGGCTCCTCCTTTATGTGACCTTTATGGCGCTCCCAGGCGGAAACCTATCTAGTGAGATGTGCTGTTGGTACGCGTCTTGATTGTTGGTCGCGCCAGCCGTCCGCGTCCTCTCCCATATCCGGTCTACTCGACTTTTTTCTTAACATCGGGTCCCGGTGTGGGAGTGGTGAACGAGTGGGGCAGATTCTCCGCAAGTATACTTTCACTATAATTCCACGGCAGTCACCGCGTTGCTTCAGCTCGCTGAAGCTCGTGGAGGACATCGTCGAGAGCAACGGTCGAACCGTCAGATGGGGGTTCGGGAAACGGCAGCCAATGCACCGCACTCGGTTGACATGCCACTGTTGCATATGGGAGAAAAAATGAAGAGAAGTAGATCCAACTCAAAA
Organism: Ligula intestinalis; assembly: GCA_036362985.1. NCBI lineage: Eukaryota > Metazoa > Platyhelminthes > Cestoda > Diphyllobothriidea > Diphyllobothriidae > Ligula > Ligula intestinalis. The sequence goes on along the minus strand of JAYGXS010000001.1, from coordinate 72,439,882 downwards.
GCAGCCCCAAGGTCCCTCGCAGTAAATGGCCAATCACCAATTGAGAAAAAAGATAATTTGTTTCATTTGGGGTGCGTAAACCAAACGCGTTGCGAGTGACACGCGTAGACGGATTGTTAGGAGTTGTGAGGTATTACGTTAATCACGCTAATCTCCGGTTGTTTTTAACCTATCTTGTCATGGGATCATGATGAGCTTACAGAGAATATGGCAAGGTAGAGGCTTCGAAAGTCCACCGCACTGCAAACAACCGTATGCGCGAACCACGGCTGCATGAAACGCAGGGAGCAATTAGATCCAATGATTGTATCCACCAATCCTCGCAAAGCCGTCCTCGTGACAAATCAATGCACTCCTAATTATAACCAATCAGACACGCCCGCGTTAAAAGTCATGACTCTGCTGCTGACAGGATAACTCAAGCAATGACAAATTATAATCGGTTTCTTATGCGCTGGAGCCGTGTTAACAGGAATATACATAGCCATAACGGACTGCCTCTACAGACCGTATATCAAAAGTTGCAAAGGGCCCCATTACCGCCAACCACCAGAGGTAGTTGTTACCAACATTCTGACTATACTTCAGGGTGCAGTGGACGTACGAAGAAGTGGGGCACGAAGTCAAGGATGAGGGGTTTCCAAATGGGCTAGTAACTCTGCAGTACAGGAATGATAAGCATTCTGTTTTGAATTTTAGGAGTACTGTCAAGGCACGGTGCTTTACAACTAGCCCCTGATTACACACTGTTACAGAAAGGCAACCAAGAATAGCGAAATTATTATTTGTTGCAACATGTTCATGAAATCTACCAGAAGCATTTACTATGCTGTCAAACGGAGAAGAAGGTAACCTCTTCGGGAGTTTAGTTGGCTGTACGCGCTTCGATTCACCGAGTACGTTTGGAGTGTAAAATGCAGATGCTCTAAGCTATGTAGTCCGATTTTTTTTCTAAATGCATGCAATCCGAAACCCGACTTGTGCCATATCCTCTCACCTGAGGTTTCCAGTCGAGGTCGCTTGAAACTGAGTTCATGATCGGGTCCCATTGCCGTCTCGTCCCAATTCCTTCCAGCAGTACGGTCACCACTGGCTTCCGGCAGACCACCGGCTGAATGGATGGACGTCGGAGGCTGCAGAGGAAAGGCCGTCTCAGGAGATTGTCGAGGCCTCAGAGACGCGGGTAAATGCTCACAGAGGCTGTTGAAACCCAGTCCGAACATGCTCTTAACGCCCAGTGGAAAGGCAGGAATGCGCCGCTGGTCCAAGGAGCTCAGGGGATCCGTCGAAATGCAGGCTTTCAGACTGTCCATCGAATTGGCAGGAAATGAGCCTACTGGCTGTGGCTCGCGTGTTTTATCCTTGCTTTTTTGATCAAAAGGGCCTCTTGGTTGGTCTCCAGAGATGTTTAAGTTGGGCCAGAAGCCTGGCATGGGAACCGCAAAAGGGGCGTTGTTGAGGAGATTTGAGAGGTCGCATCCTGCGCCAACGCCTGAAATGGTTGAGGTTTTGGTAAGACTGAAAACCGTTTTGAGTATGTGCGTGATAAATACTACTTTGAACATGTAGGCTTACATTATGTTCCGAAGAGGCAGACTAAACACCTACTTCTAAATAACTTTGTTTTATATTATTCACTAAAGCGGGGCTCAGTCACCTTAGTGTACGCCTCAACGAGATTAATACAATCGACTGTGTGTGCTGTTAATCAATATACTATCTGCCATATCGGATTTCATATTAGTTGCCTATAGGCAGCTAGCTCGTTTGCTGATACGAGACCTACACTAGTCCGGAGACTCTGTAAAAAACCGACGAGCTATTGTGAGATAATTTTCGAGAGAGAATTGAATCCTTGACCTCAGGTATATCACGAGAGCAATATTAAACAAATACAGGAGTACGATTTTAAAAGTCTAAAACTGACTAGTAAACACTATATACAGTATGGAGTACCGGAGACCGGAATTGCAATTTCTGGATTATTAACCATCATCAGCCAGTCCTGTCCGACCCCAGGTATAATATGTAATAGCAATAAGAAATACAGTCCTCTTGAGGTGTTGGAGATGCAGGTGCGAATCGCGTAATGGTTGAAAATTCTGTGCATATACAACATGGACATTCCAGAGACGGTTGATCGGTTCGACTGAATTCGTGGTTTTGCCGGGGGCGCATCCCAACCGCTAAATGGTAGGCGTTTCTATCGAACTTGCCCACTTCTTTGAAAACCGACAGAATGCAAATGTAACCACCCAAACACGTGATACCAGTCTATCAAAATGTGACGTTATTGAACAGAATCTTATTGCTACTCATGTCCCCACAGTAGTCCCAGCCAGTGGAGTGGTCGGAAGGGATCAAGATTGTCCCAAAAGCTTTTTTGAAACGTTCCTACGCTAATCCCGTCTATGTCAGGGGTCCCCCTTTTTATCAAAAGCTCCATGGCTATGTAGTTCGCAGAAAAACTTCTGAATATATGCAATGCGGCTCGGCGACATAACCGTACTTCTAGGACCTCAAAGCCCTACAATGCCCTCTAAAGCCTACGCTTCGCTGTGGCTTCGGCCATACCCGACAGTATTGGTTGTTAAAACAGAACACAGAACAGTGGAGTTTGAAAAAGTGAAAGCTATTTTTTCAAGCTTACGGGAGATGGCATCTGGATTGAGCAGGGATTGAGGTACGGGCATTAGACTAGAAAGCGCCGAAGACGTGATGCACGAAAAGTCACCCTTGCTGACTGCCGCTTGTGGGAGGAGCTTCGGGATACCCGCGCTGGATTCCAGTCCGCCAACTCCCTTGTAGACGGTGAGTGAGGTGATCAGGGCCATGGGCGCCGGCATCAGATGCGTCATTGTAAGATGTTTCATGTACTCCGGCATCAAATCGGGTATCTCTTCCGAACAGATATGACATTTGCGCTGTGCAGGCGCAGGCGGAGCGGTCGATGAATTGGGTCGTTCAACCATGTCCTGGCCAAGACCGCACATGAAGGCGGTTTCATCTAGGAGACTGCTACCGGGCAGAAGTGGACCTGGTGCTGCTGGTCGTCCAAAAAGGCTTCCAGAGGCCGCGAGGGCTGTCATAAAGCTGAGAAGTTCCCGACCTTTTTGGTCAACTGGCTCAAAGGGATTCGGAAACTCTGATTTCGTTGAATGTTCGGAGTCCTTACTGGACACCGGAATCCGGCTCAGGTCCAGGGACTCCGTTTGTCCGGTATCCTGCGCGAAGATGGTCTCATTCTCATTGGTTTTCTTTGCGCTCAAAAGTATGTCAAGGAGGTCAGTTTGGGTGTCCGTCTTGTTATTGGGCTCCATCGGACGCCCCTCTTCTGACTCACTTAGACAGTTGCCACTCGGCTCCGTGGATTCTGAACGGCCCGTGGAGACTTGCAGGGGGAACTGGGGGGTTTTTGTCGCAGTCTGCAAGGGAGAGCTGAGATTTGAAGGGACGTTGATAGGTGACGTTGGCGATAGAGTGCTCGGGGTTGAATTCCTTGATGATGGAGCTGGATGGACGGAATGGCTACCAAATCGTTCTTCTGTCCTTATTACTTCAGCCTAAACAGAAAGTAGGAAAATATATGATCAAGACGTCCTTTGGGAAAGGGAGTAAATTTATTTGAAAAGCTTTTCGACACTGGATTTCCAGGTCATCGTCAGACGTGAGAAAAATGTGCAAAGAACAGTTAACATTTCAAAGTGTTGACACAGTTATATAGTCATCTAGTGTGGGCGCTAATTGGTAGTTGGTGATGCCTGCCTTCCAGTTTATACGAAACAGATGAACAAGAGTCACGTGGCTTCAGCAACATTCTTTTAAAGGTACTTTTAGAGACATTTACCGGTAGCCGTCGTCGTCGTCTGTCCTCGATTCGCTCATAAAGCGCAAGACTCGAAGCTCAAAAGCTGCATGTACATCATCGACAAACAAGAAAACGTGAGGCTACGGAAGACTTATACCACCAACAGGATTAATCTGGGGAGCACCTGATGGGGTACTGGAGGGTCTATACAAAGTGTGATTGGTCAAAGCGTTCTACTGAGATTCAGATCGAGAATAAGCCTCTGTTGTAGTCTTTTCCATTGACTGGGTAGTCATTTATTGTGTTTCAATGTCTTCCTTGTCTAGCAAACCGGCTCGGTACTCGACCGATTTAAAAAGTTGTCGTATGGACTAGCAAGTATTGTTTTAATCAAAGCAGTAAGTAAGCTGGGACAGCATTAGCACGACACGCAAATTTCCCTGGGTTATTCCAGCAGATCAGTTTTGTCAACGTGCTATCAAAGTCTGGCTGTGTGGTATATTACATCAACACACGATACACAAATTTTCCTATGGCTGACTACGAATACAACCTGTTTAGTGCAAATGGTCTTGGAGCTGGATTACCTCGATGAATGAATTGTCGATAAGTTCTGTTTTAAAAAATTATCAATGCCTAGACTTCCGACTCTACAGATTCGGTAACATGCTTAACATAACAGCTTTTTGTAAAGAAATAAATTATTACAGTGATAACGTATGTGTTCATATATGTTTTCTTAACTTTAAACTTAAAAATGACTTTCTTTCCATCCCCTAAAGATGGATACATTATGCTGCGTTTTTCTCAGAATGGACTTGACTTTGTTACTAGAATTTTTAAAGGCTAAAATACAATTGTAAGTTCTCCCAATGTTAGCATGTCGTTCCCATTATTAACTTCCTGTGGAGGACGGATTTCCAGATAACTGGTTACTAGGAGCCTTAAACCAACTAAGGCAACAGTAGCTTACATAGCCCCACTCATTAATCCCTACAACCTGCATGTTTTCCTACGAAAACGGTGGTTATCGGATTTTAGGGGCAGGAAATTAGGACACGCAGTGGAATATAATTTAATAAATTCTAAATGTATTTTTATTTTACTGTATCTAGAAGTCTTGTTGATTTATATCTTCCGATTTTCCTAGTCTGTATTATCATTTAACTTATTGCGGAAAAACTTGATTATCAAATTGTTTGGTTACTTGAATTTCCCGAAAAATTGAAATGGTGGTTAGGAGGTCGTCTACTTCAACTTACTGTTCTGGAGTTAGATTAGTATAGTCTGCGGCGCCAAGCGCCACACACACCTTCAAATTACATGCGGAACAACCTGCTTCCAGCGGCCGCAGGAAGCAACTTCGACTACATTTTTCACTTAAAACTTACTTCTAAAAATTTCCTTTTCTGCCTATCCTATTTCCCCACCCCACAAAACTCTATAACCACCGTTTCTTCAAGACAAAATGCTGGGACTCGGGGTATATGAGTGGGGCTATATAAGCTACTTTTGCCCTAACTAAAACGTGATGCTGGCAATGGTGTTACGATTTATGTGATGAGAACGGGGCCGCTGCTACTACAGCCGTTAAGGATCATTATTGCTATTGTGCGTGATATTTTACCTTCACTGAGACCGCCAAGGTTGCCTCCTCCGGAGAAAAGAGATCGGTGTGCTTAACTGACACTCAGCTGAATCAACTTCTTTGGAACCGTACTCGAGTAGGCATAGCTCATCGACTTCAGGTGACAATACGCCGCCGAGTGATGTAACCTAAAGACAGACTGCCCCCTATCGAAACCTACGCATTCGTCTATAATATGCGGTGCATCGATGAAGACTGCAATTACGTTGGAAAAACAGGGCACAAACTGCAGACCCGCCTGCACGAACACAAAGCGGCTGCTCGGAGACTATACCCAAACTCGCAGCTTGCAACACATATAGGGAAGACTGGCCACGACTTCGATATTCAAGGAGCAGTCATCGTAGGCCGGAGAACCTCACAAACGAAAGACTGACGCCTGAGGCATGGCAGTCAGACGCCAACTCTGTCAACAGACATCTGGACCTTCCCGTGGCCTACAAAGTTCTACACCATTAAGTGAGTAAAGGACAGGACAAGGTCAAACCGAAATAAGGATTTGCAAACAAAGACGGCCCTGTGACAAAACCACCGGAAGAGGGAGCAGAATTACCAGCATCCTCTGCTGTGGGGACGAAGCACAACACTGACTGCCGTTAAGTTATGCCAAAATCCACAGAGAAGGCCAAGCAGCGAACAGGAAAAAATCGATCAACCCATGGCCAACTCGTACAGCCACAACTTTAAATTGTTGATCGATAAAGATAGTTCATTTTTTGACGATGGACCATCGGCCCAACTATACGAAATGTCAGCGAACATGCAAACTCATTCCGATGAGTACAATATGATTTTTGATAAAACATAAAACTCTCGTGCTCAGCAGCCATCTTCTCTCTCCCCTACCTACGACCTCCATTACCATACTTGCCACTACAATAAAATAATCGTAATCGTCAGAAATATTTTGATTACGATAAAAGTACAACGATCGCCCGTGTGCACTGTACATGTGTCCTCCTCCATCCAAGCACAAAAAGGACCTAGAGGGTACGAAATTATGCACCCTCAGTTTCGCTCAAGGCAGTGCATTAGAGGCGAGGGGGGCGGGGGGCGGGGAGCAACAAAAGAATGTTCTCGCAGCACTAGTGCAAGCCATGCATAGGACAGAAGACATGTTGAACTAATTCTAATTCTCAAATGTGTGACAAAGTGTGGAAACGTGGGGAAACGTGCACTCCCAGGCCTTTACACCCCTAAAAGTGCTCTACTGCCTGCGTAGGTAGCAACAATGAAAATTAGTAAGGTACTTGTAACCTTTCAAAGACACCTACGTCTCCCTGAATGGTGCTGATGCTTCGAATTAAACTGCGTTCCGGATTAGTAGAAAAAGGCACGGCGGAAAGCCCTTTTTGAGGGGCGACCTTTCTTTCAAAACTGGCTTTTCTAAGAGTTCTGCGTTCGCCCATTCTAGTTTTTTAAGAGCCTGTCTACACAGTTGGATGAAATAGATTGCGCTAAAAGAGAAAGCAACGAATACAGTCAAAAGGAAGTAAGTTATGGTTACCTAAATTCATTCCAAAACTATGCTGTGGATAATTTAGTAACTGCATGTATTTGAGCGTATATAAGTTTTTTCCGATCACTCATTTGATAGCCGATTTATTTACCAGTAGCCCTGTTGATATCTGAATTTTAATCTTGGAGGGTCTACATCATAAGGTTAGACAATTCCAACTTGTTTTAACTTTCTAAAGCCCCTCCACCGACTTCTTGTTACAGTGGAAACAGCTCCAGTAGATCACGACGGACAAACTTATAGAAAATCCTCGAGGAATATTGATGGTGGACCCATAAAAGCAGGCAAAAATCAAAACATTTATGATCCTCCGTTAGGATCTTGATTGAGTATTTTTGATGAAAACTTCGTTTGATTTGGTTCTTCTTTCCTGGATATTACTCAATGCGAACGACTGCCTTCAGGTCATTGAAAGAATGGTGGCGCTCTACGTTTTTCATGTAGGTGCTTACGCTCTAAAATATACGAGAACCGAGTAAGGACTAAAAATACTTTCCCAAATACTTACGGAGGGAGCGGGAGTAATCATTCGGTCTGTAGTTTACAAATGTGAAGAGTCAGCGCTCTAAAGTTTTCCATTCACGCCCAGTCTGCGTCTGCACAGTTTACTTATGGCAAATACGCCACAAGTTGCCACTTCACAGCCCCGCACCTTGCTTGTAACACATCGTGATTACAAGTCTCTAGGCAACCACTTGATCCGGTTCTGTACACTTTTCCCAGAGACAGCCCGCTCTGGATCAAAACGAGGGACACATTGACTCATCGTAGGTGTTTGTCGAGCTGCACGGAGTGTGCACGAACTCCTACCTGCTGCCGCATAGGCGTTTGGCAAGCTTTCTATCGAGGCTCAGACTACGTCAGCCACCGTACCCAATCTCTTCACCGGCCAGCGGACAGGGGAGAATGTGAGACCGATCCCGGAGAATCCTTCCTCACGGAAATTCAGCAGACACACACTATTCTCTATAGCAAATCAGACGCGTCAGCGGTTGTGTTCTGGAAGGCTGTCAGCTGGCAGGACAACTCAGTCTTACTCAGGACTGAGAATGAACTTCTCATTGTTTCTGCTATATGTGACCTTTAGTGAGTATCTACAACGGGCCACGTGCAAAATGCACTGTACTAACATAGGTTACAGCACGCATTAACTGGGCTGCGCGTCTCATGACAACTGTTACGTATATGGCGTGGTGGCACGCCTAGGTGCAGGCTCGCGCCGCGTCAAATGACTGACCGGCTTGGACAGTGCACTGGCGTTTGGGAGAAGGTGAAGAGTGAGATCGACTCTGGGCATTTCAGCGCATTCATCGCTAAGAAATAATCTGACGCATCTTGATTCAATTCCGACGCTGTAAACATCGTGACGTCGAAGGCTGCCAATGTGACGGGGTAATTCTGTCCTCTCAGGAGTGAGGGAATAGAGCTGCGGCGCATAGGTTGGGGCCTCTTGAAGGGCAAAAGTGTCCCATCGCCAGACGCCTTTGAAGCACATTGCACTCAAATAAACTATTAATAATTGCGAAAACACATGTCCCAGGAAGTAATTGAAAAGAGGCATATGCGATTGCGGGAACAATAACTTTATTCGCCTGACATTTCTTATTCCGTCGCGGACCCATTATCAGACACAAGAGCAGATTGCTTAGCCAATACGCTCGGTGTCGCCCCTAGTCGCCCCGACTCAGCCTAATCAACGGACACATGCGCGTGAGGATGGCGCAGCGCGAGTCTGTTATCACTGTGTACTAACTCGTGGGCAATTCACGGTCGTGCTCCGTCTTCTCCGACCAATGCATGAGAGCACCATTAAAGTCGAACTCAATCGGTATTATTTGATGGAAAGTAAGCATACTTATCGTAGGCTGGTGTGTTGTGTGCAAATGTAACAAGCACTGATAGTAATACTCAAATACTTATCCAGAGGGTACAGCTAACAAGTTCGGAAGAGATTCTTGCAAACACATGCGTGTTTCTAATAAAGTCTCAGTAGACTGGAGCAGTTTTGTGGAGGCGAACTGTAGTTTGGTATCCCTGACTTAAGAGCAGGCTTCTTGGGCTCTCGCATGCGAACAAATCAAACGAGAGAGAAAGAGATCCTGATGGCTTGGAAATCCATGCATTTGGACGGCATATTGTTTGACGATAAGTTATTTAAAAGAACACCCGTGTTTACCGAAGTTTCCTAGGTAAAAGGACGACTTTCAGTCGCGCTGCGTCAGGCAACGGCATCAAAACTAAATAAAACACGCATTTACTACTCGACCGATCTCAGTGGCGGGACGGCAGTTTGAATTTTTCCTAAGACTAGTTGATACATCTTCCTTAGGAAGTTGAATTTATTTTGCTGAAAGTATACCGCTTAGGTAACTGGATCGGTCTAAAGGTTCACGGCTGAAGATACTTGTCTGCCCTTCCATTACGGTTTGTCTCATCTCGTACATAGAGCCCAGTGCTTACCGTAGTATTTGGTACTGCAATACTGCTCCTCATTAATTAATATGATGAAGAAAATGTAGCCAGGAAAGTGTATAAAAAGCACGTAGAGAAACTGATTGGCAAGGAAAAGAAAGGATCGTATACGCGCACACAAAAAGGCTATTGGCTTTCTGGGCTTTCGTTCTCAGGTTAGTAGCCCGAGATGGTGAGCTGAATTTAAGGACACTCCGATGGATGTAAGGTATTTTCAAAGTACAACAACCCTTCATACACAGACCTACAAGTTGCTACTACGGCTGCACTCGCAAGGCATGCATATGTTGAGTTATTTCATGATTTAAGCACTATAGGGTTATGTTTATATGACCTCGTGGACTGGAGTGAACTCGAGGCCTGTACACAGGCACCTAGGCACTAACGCACGTCAGGGGATCTGTGCAGGCCTGCGGAAATGCACACGCAGTGACCGCCAGCATACCCCGACATCAATGCACACAATCTCACTTTAAATCTGAAACTGAAGTCGGGCTCTGGCGTTGAACTTTATTCAGTAAGACTGACAACACCGCAGGAGAGTGCCATTTTTGCAAATTTGATGGAATTATCAGTTACTACGAAGTACACAGAGGATTTTTCGTTGATATGAGAATTTATTTGACGGAGTACTATCGCATTCCATCAAAAAGTACAAATCTACCCTTGTGAACTGGGGTTATTCTTATCTTGTGTTTGCGTACACATTCTTGACAGACCATGCAGACCGACCCCCTCACATACAACAGGCAGGGCCATTTCCCATTTGCGTTAACCAACTATTTATGCCATACAAAGACATGACTTAACTGCACCTAAAGAAGAACGGTATGGAGTTTGGTCCATTCCTCAGGTGTCCGCAAACTGACAGCAAGGGGCGGACAAACTAATCTCAATTTTGGAGTGTGCGAACGAGACGGCAGATGATGACTTTACGATTAATGCTTATCGAAGTAGGGTTGGACACAGGAATAGGTAGTCCCCATATTACAGGTGGCCCTGCACTAACTCAAATCGCATTCTAACGCCAAATCCTCCCCTCTCTTGAAATTTAGCGCACGACTAGCTCTTAGACAGGAAATCCTGATTCTCGTATGCTAACGGGAATAAGCAGTGGTTTGAGAGGGTGTTGGGAATTTTAATCTTCTTCAATAGAAGTTTGAGACACGTTGCCGCTTGTGGTCCCACGAGTAAGACGTCTAAAGGGTGTGCGTTCCGAAGGATTTACTCTAAAATAACGCATTGATTTCCTGGAAAAGTAAACAAGGAAAATGAAGTTATTTAGAGGTGTGAAGGCTGCTAAGTTTTAGTTTTACCCACAATTATAGACTAGTATTTTATAATGTAGCTGTTTACTTTTATGCGACAACAGCCTAATACGTACACAGACCATCACACATTTGTACTGATATAGAAATATTCTACCTTAAATATTTGTCTTATAAATTATAAGTTGAGTGGGTGAACCCACCCGCAGTTTGCCGAGTTACTCCAATTCAGCTATCACATGGTGATGAGTTTCAGCTCAAATATTCATATCAACTTTCGGAGCGAGCTTCAATAAATTTATTGAGGAGGATTTACTTAATATTCGCGTATTAATTTCCTCAGAAATTAACCAAGTTCGCATAGAAACTGAAGTTTATATTATAAAAATACACACTAGTGGAACGCTCGGGGCCAAACTGAGGAACCGAACCACTCGTGACAGCGTCATGCAATGGCATAGGATCGGCGAAACACATGTGTTTAGACTTTTAGCCAGTACCTGTGCTGTGATTATGATGCATAATTATCAAAGGATAGAAAGCCCTATCTGGAGAGTGATGTGGATGGGATTGGTGACGTCAATTTTCGTCCGAATTTCTACACTTACCAGTACGGAAGCATTGGGGCGAATAGAGGCAGGCCAACTCGAATCAACAAAACATTACCGTGATACTGCTTAATTCAGACGTCAGCATCATGGGGATGGTAGACAGTAAACAGAGATAGTCATAACCTTCGCCTGTAAGTGCGGAAGGGGGAACTATTCTTGGCCAGAAATGTACATTCCGAGCTATCCTGAAATATATACTTTTCTCGAAATCAAATAAGAGCTGCCTGGAACTCTGTGCAATGACCAGAACGTAGACAGTATTAACTACCAAAGGCATACTTCCGGTAGAAAGATGCGACGAAGCTCATTTTTATACGACCTAACTTTCCGAAAAAGCATAAATGCTCAACTTTCGTGGAAGCATCTTTCTACTGAAGTAGGTATGTTCTGCGCTATAGGATTTCTTTCGGTCAAAGTTTACCTTCCGATTGGTTTATATAAATGCTGTGCATGCTATATTTCACTTATTTGCTGTTAGTTTTCAAAATACTCTGTGTTAATGCTTATAAAGTTAACAAGTATTATGTGATCCCGATTCTCGACGCAGTGCAAGGACTATTGCCTGCTATGGAATTTCAGATTCTTATGGTCGTATCTTGCCAAGCAGTCATTCGTTACTTTTATCCATTACTTGTCCTAACTGCCGGACTCAAACTTATGACCGTTCGGGACCCTTACAGTCCCACCTTTTAGACATGTTTCCGCGTAATTTCTCGCTCTGCATGCGCCAGCAGGTGGTTTCGCGAAATTGCGGTCGCCAGTCTAGCCATTTTCAGTCACAGGCGGGAGTTCAAGGGTGATGTCTGGGTAAGGTCTCCGACTGGAACACGCCTGTCTGCAATGAACCAGGGAATATCGCGATATCGTGAGCCTTCTAACATACACACCCACATAGAAGCACGCCCACACGTTCAGTGACACACTCATAGGTGCGCAAGTCTGTGCTCGAATATTTATTACAGGACTGAACAGTCGTCAAGTTGGCGCATAACTGATAGACGTGTGAGCAATCGCTGTCTGGGCTGCTGATGTCTATCTGCTTGTGCTATTTCTTCTACGGTCTGTAGGTGTTCTCGCGCTGGCCTCTGCCCGGATACCGGGTCAAGCTCGCAAGAGACCACTGTTACAACCACATTTTACCAGTCTGGAAAAATTTTATTGACAGCAAAAGAGAGGTCTAGGTATTTCACGCTGGTCGACGTTGCTGTGAGCCCTTATGATTGCTGAAAATAAAAATTGTGTTGATTACTTTACGAAAACTTGCCTGTTAGGGAGTTCAGACTAACGAAAAAAGCAATGCGCTCCTTAAATAACTAGTGAAAGATGGGCGCATTGACCAGCCTTTTTAAGACAACCGAACGCCTCACGGTCTGAGATGTTTCTGGTTTGTACAGTGAAAGATACTCGAGGACATTGGAGCTCTTAGGAAAATAGTTGAGATTTACAAGGTCCACAAGGGAAACAGACGTCTTACTCGTGGGACCCTGAGCGAAAATGTCTCTTGCATTCCTAGTGGGCGACAGTAGGGCTGTCCACACCCATACCGTCGCAGAAAAAAAACACAGTTGATGTCTTCCGCGATGGATTAATGTGTGAGGCGATTCGCGTCACAAGCATCTGAACTATCGTTTGGTGAAATTTTGCCGATTTAAGGCTTCAACGTTGAGTCTCAGGGGTTTGCTTTCACTGAAGGGTTTGAAAATACCATCGAGCATTAGCAAATAAAAACACCCAAATTCGATGAGTTCATTTGGGGGAGCAAGTCAGCTATAGGAAAAAGCGAATGCATGTGGACTGAATCGAGGCAGGGAGACAATGTAGACAGTCAAATTAAAATTTGCTTTGCCCTGTGAATGAGCCAGCCCCCCCTCCTTTCCTTCCTTGTGTCCTTAGGTTCCAGCAGATGGTCTCTGATAACCCTTCGCATGAGGAGGAGGAGGAGGAGAAGGAGCGAAGAAGGAAGGAATAACTTCGATAAATCATTTGAAAGCAAGCCGCAGCTACTAAATATTAGCCGTGTTCATCCAATATCACTGCCAGCCTCGTCAGTTGAATGTATTTTGAACTAAGTCTTTTTTATTTCGTCCCCCTTCTCTTCCTGCCTGTGTGTGTTAGTTGCCTCATTAAAAGTTTTAGAGAAAAAAGTCTATTGTTAGTGTGAATGCCTTCTGAGTCGGGGTGCATCGGTATCTACTGGTTGTGTGGTCCACGAGAGCTGAATAATAAAATCAGGATCGGGGAACGTGCTTTTATTTTAGTCACCTCCGTTGCACTGACAGGAACGGAAAAGTTCTCTTTCCAGAAGTGACCCACTAACACAAAGTGTTTCAAGTGTGTATTGAACCCTAGAATCAATCAAAAAAACAGAATTATTTCAATGAAAAATAACTAATGAGTACTGTGGCCAGTTACCAGGTGATGCGTGGTCAGGAGGGATCATGAAGTCCAGCATGCCCTCCTGCATGAATAAACAGTCTGATCTACCTATTTAAGCTGCCCTTAATTAAGTTAACTCAAATAAATGAAAGTCGTTAAAAACTGGCACTTTTCCGGCCTTATGCTCGTTCTACCTTACACTCGCGTTCATATGACACCAAACCCACCACCAAAGACCCTGTTACTTCCGCGAAATTAATGCTTCACTAATTGAATGAACAGGCAAAAAGTCGGGGTGCCACGGCGACAGCCCCCCCCCCCCCACTCCCCCGCGAGAAGCTCCGATGTTTTTGACAAACAGCATTTCACTCCCAGCTGCCCCCCCCCCCTCCCCGCCTCCGACGCAGCCATTTCGAATCCCGTTCAGACCCGGTCTCCGTACGAGGGCTCTTCTCGCAGAAGACGCATTCCAACCGGAAGAAGGCTACGACGATAAAGTGCGGAGGGGACGGGGCGGCAGACAGTGACGGGATGCCGTGGGGTTGTTCCGCTGCTCGTTGCTGTGACACGTGTGTACCAGAGTTGGAGCAGCCGGTGTCGCCAGTCTCCTCATGCAAATCCCGCCTCTCTCTCTCTCTCTCTGGTATTGTTCCGGGGGCGATGTCGCCGCCATCGACTCAGTACTGCGCGCCAGCAACTTGCTCGGCTGCCGTCGCCGCCACTGCCATCATCAATTGTTTTGTAGTCGCCACTTTCAATTCGTCGCCTCTGGTGGAATGAGAAACGCGTTGAGCGCGAGCGCGAGCGCGCGCGCGCAGGTGAAAAGAGACCTGGCAGCATACCTACGCACGCACACCTCTTTCCTCCCCATCCCCGTCTGCTGACTGCCCTGGCCACACCACCGTCCCCCACCCCCCGCTGCCTCTTGTCGAGCCCGGAGTCTGGCTTGTATTTTGTGAGGAGGATGAAGAAGGGGGGGGGGGAGGGGGAGGACAGCGTAGGTGGCGTGCAGGCGAGCGCAATGGTCAACTGACAAACGACGAGGGGTTGGCTGGTTCTCTTGTAGCGCGACAGGAAACGGCGCCAGAGGTGACGTCGGCGCGACCTCCGCTGAGGTTTGCTTGCCTTCCCTGCCCTGCCCTGCCCCTTTGCCTCCTGTCGCCCGCCTGCGATAGCAAATACGAGAAGTGCGGTGAAGCGGCGGCGGCGGCGGCGATGGAGAGAGACGGCATGAAAGAGAGGGTTATCCACTTTTGGGGTGGCGAGGCTGTGTTCCTGAGTCCACCGAGGTGTTGCTGTTGTTTGCCGCCCTCATTGGGGGGGGGGCTCGTCAGTCGAGCCTTCCCGCCTCCTGTCCGCATCCGCTTTGGACCTATTTCTGCTGAGGGGATGCCAAATGGGGTGGGGGGAGTGACTTTCGGGCTCCAGTCCGTTACTCCCCCCCGCCCTCCCTCTCCACACTCGACAAGGATGCAGCAACTCTGCTCGAGTAGTAGTAGCAGCCATAAACACCAGTTTCACGCCAGCACTGGCGACTCTCTCTTACCCGAACACGTTAACGATTGCATGCTCTCTGACAGTTTTCGGACTTCTGTTCGCAGGTGTACTATTTGGGTGAGACAGCAGGAGGGGACTGGCGACATTTCTTCTGAGACTCAGGAATGGTATAGGTAAGTATAGTTAGAAGAAAAATAAGGAGGGGGCAGAGGACGGGGGGGAGGAGGAGATTGCGCACGTCACAGCCAGGGGTGATATGCAAATCCAGCGGACAAGAGAAAACTCCACCTGAGCGTGCGCAATACACCCTGTCCCCACACTTTCCTCGCACCTTGTTGCCCGACTGGACCTGAAACAGGCGACAAGGTTGATGTTTTACCCTGCTGCAGGAGCGCGAATGCATCCTAAGCGCCCACCTACCTGCCCTCACCGATAAGCGGGCGTCTAGGAAGCAGGTGTATGTTGCGAGCGTGCCGAAGAACGCGCCTAAAATGCCAGTCAACCAACTGGCTGCCATTGGCGAATCTGCAAATGCACTGATTTGTGGAAGTGGGCATGTTCGCGATTCCATGAAAGGCGCTCCTCATTCCAAATTTTATAATAATTTGCTAGCATAATTTTTAATCAGTGCATTTCGTTAAGGTGGGTTGGCAGACTTGCTTCATTCAGTTGACCCAATTGTTAAAAATTCGCGGCCTCGGTGGGAGTCGAAGCCACACAGCAGGGAAGGCATTTGCGCAGCCAACGCTCTACCATTGGGCTACGAGGCTCACCGTGAGCCATTAATATAATAACACTTGTTACCCACCAAACGTACTGCTCATATGGAATCCACCATTATGAACAGTGAGCTGACTGCCTAGACGGGAATTCCTAAGCAATCACCTAGAATCCACCCGAATGACTACAAGGCTCACTTAATTGTTAAGGGGATTTGGCAGATTTGCCTAATTCAGTTGTATTTCGACCTACCGTAGTGAGCTGTGCCTAACCAGAAGGGTTACAAGCACGGAGAATGACGCTTGAAACCGGAACACGGGCGGAAGTCAGTGCAAGCGGAAGGCTTCATCCGACCCGTTGATGATCGACTAAAGCAGAATGACACCGTACTTGGTGAAGACATGCTGAGGAACACTGGGTCATACAGCTTCATAGGCGTGGGCTGTTGCCTCGATATGAAAGAATCAGAGAGAGAGAGAGAGAGAGAGAGAAGAGTCGACCCCTCTGTGATGGTCTGGTTCAGGTTTTCAAGGAGAACTCGGATGCCGGTAAGCAGACGATTAATTTTCAAGGGAATCGAGTCAGTCTGAACAAAGGTTTATACCACCTATCCACTAATATCCAGTTCCCCACTACACAGTTGGAGGATTTCGGTTAACGCATCATCAGGCTATTACGATAAGTGTACCCCGACTCCTTCATGCCTGGTCTATGTAATCTGCACCCAGCCATTGCTATTATCACGTAGCCTGTCTACTAAAGTACACGCTGATGCCTAGGAAACAGCTGCATGTCTTCATTTGGTAGAGATTGCTTGGGGGTTGTGTTTCTGCCCCCTCCGCCGCTCGGGTGTTATATTTGCCACGCACTTGTGGATAATGAGAAAACCTGATGAGTTTTGTATGAACGACGCACAACCCATTTAAGCCTCCTCTAGTCGTCTTGAACTTATTTTTCTGGTGGAATAAGTTGGTCATGACAAGGATGCCATGAGGTAGACAGTGGTAGTCCACTTCACAAGAAGCTAACATGCAAACACCCGCAACACTCTCGGGGATACGCATGATTTTCGTCACTTCCAGCAGATAAACTATCACCAAATCTTATAATGCGTGAAACTATATGATGTATGAATATGTGGGCATCGCTTATCTGGTAGTGGAACAACTAAGTTCCGCTTCGCCCTGGAGCTCATGATAAGGGTCCGCGTAGGCAGTCACATAGCGACGATTAAGATAGGATGGAAGGGAGCCGAGACAGCAAAGTGAGACTGGGATGGCCACTTATGGCTTGTTAGCCTGTGGTGCAATAGTGGAGTGGTAAACGCAATGACCAAAGGTCCCGGGTTTGAGGCTCGGGGTTTCCCGTCCATGAGATTAGATATGGTTAGATGATATATGTTCGGTAGAAGGTTGGGCCGATGGATTTGGCTATTTGTAGTCTGCTTCGCATAAATGTTTTGCTGAGCTCGTTTCACGGTTACACCCGTGGTACTAAGAAGACGAATTCCACCGTTCATAAAGCAGTAGAATATGCATAAAATGGTTGACAAATTTTCCAAGAAGTCCTAGTCAACCTACGGGCATTAGGCAGTATAGAAAGTGGACGCCATTTAGGCTGGTCAGCCATTTATTGAGGTTAATTGTAAAAAACGATTGTGGCACCTTAAGTAGGGATTGCTTATATGGTCGCCAAAAAAGGACACGGATATAGGAGCGTCCCACCCACTTAAAATAGATGGCTCAGAAAGGGTACATATCCCCATGTCTTAAACCTAACGCTTATCCTAATATAACACTAAACGTTAACCGTCATCTTAACCCTAGCCTAAACCTAAGCCCTACAGGTAACCCTAAACCATACCACATCTTATACTTCCTCCGATTGCCAGGACAATAACTCTCTGTTTAATCGGGTCGGTGTCTGCAAAAAGACAGTATTGTGGGGAGATAGAGTTGATGAGATAGCCGGCATCTTGGGCAGGCAAGTAGGTTGTCTAAAGCTCAGTTATCTGATCTGTAAAGCGCTCAACCCACGTGGCAGAGGGCGGGGCCAAGCGAGTATGCTAGTTGAGTGTCGATAATGGTGGTGGCGGTGACGACGACTCATTCTAAAAAGAGTGCAGCAGTTTGGGCACCTGTCGATAGGTTGGTTTATTCTGATTGACACAAGCTCATGTCGGTCGGTCGGTCGGCCAGTCCAGGCACCTTCTCAAACAGCTCGCTACCACACAGTCAACGTGTACAGTGAACCAGATGAGGAACAAGCACAACACATCAGTTATTGCAAAACCTAAAATAACTACACGTGGTACGATAATAATAACAGCATGTGAGGCGAATGGGCAATACTCGAACAACCGAAAATCGGCAGAGTTAAGGAAATGACCCGGCGTTAGGGAAGTCTCAATTCGATGGTTGCGCATTACCAACGGCCGTGAGGTGGGCAAATACTGGGCATGCCTGGAGCTGCCTGCTGGATGGAGCGCTGAGCCACACACTTCCAGGGCATCCTCAACAACCCCTCCACGGTTGACATAACTCCAGCTGACGTTCGCAAGTACTATGGTCCAAAACTCGTGGAAAAGTTGATGTCGTTTTTCATAACATACGACGTCTCCCTTGCCAACATCGCAAGCAAAATCTTGGCATGCGTATCCTACTCCGTCGCCTGGACCGTATCTACAGCAGGCACTTCTTCCCAAAATGCAGTGTGGGTACCGAAGCCACCGTGGAACTATGGAAATTACCTTTGCAACCCCGTTAGTTTCAGGAGAAGTACTAGGAAATTATAAGTAGCTTCTACATTAGCTTTTTAGGCATGACGAAGGCTTTCGACGCAGTGAAACGCGATTGACTCGCGTGAATAATACACAAATTTGGATGTACGAAGAAAAGGTGGCGCGCGTCAAGGATATTGGGGTCGTCTGATGGACATCTTCTGTCAGTGGTGGCTATGAATCAGCATCGACTATCGAACCGGTGGAAAGATACTAAAGATCGGTCACATACAAGCACCTCCAAGCGTATCGAGGGTCAGCGTCCACGATTTTCTCTTTATCAATAACTACTTTCTACACAGCACAGCTAAAAAGCACTTACAGTAGGTTGTATACCTTTTGCCGCCAGCTGCTGTAACCTCGAACTAATCATCAGTATGAAGAAGGCGGTAGTCAGTCACCATGCTCATAACTACATAATAAAAATAACGACTTAAATGGATATAGACCGGAGTGTTGAACTCTTCGCCTCCAGATGCTTTAATTTTAATCTAACAGGTGTTTTCAAAATTTATATGACAGGAAAAAAGAGGCAAGAGGACCCGGTAGCTAGGCCTTTACCGCGTGACTAAGACAGGAAAGGAGACATTAGAGTGACTGTTTCGAGCTTCAAGTAATGGCAGACTGCTGCAGGTCCTTCTTTAGCGAATGGCAAACCATCCATAATAAGAACAGACTATCAGTCGGAACCATCATTCTGTCAGGGAAACTAGAAATAATTTGACGAATTTTCTCGGTATCTGACATTTTCAGGCATGTCTACCTCCTGAAATTATTCATTCTTCAGCATACGCAAGCTCCCATAGCTAAACTCCTGAAATTTCGAGTTCCCCCATTGACTGAGTCCATTGCTACAGTAATCGCCGGCTATTAAGCCCACGGCTAATAGGCCCAGGCGCGTATTAAGCGCAAATCAGCTTGGGACGGAATTTTACATAGCAAAATCCGCCGGCTAATAAGCCCAGTCGCCGGCTACAAACCCCAGTTTGCCAACAGGATATGGTCAGATTCTCATCTCTCTGCGTGCGCAGCTGGTCTACAGGCATCAGATTTCACAAAATTCGACGATTTCTGGTACCTGGAGAAGGAAATCAAAGAGCAATTGCGAGTGAATTTTCTTCGAAAACAACTGACACTAGGCCGTCTTTTTAAGCGTGTCGCAAATAATTTTTTCTGTTTTTGTTATTGCATCGAATACAGACAAACAGCATTCTTTTCTTGTTCATAACCAAGCTCTACACATAATACAGTACATATGTAATGCATAGTGCCTATCCTGCGTTTGCTAAATAAAAAACTAGGACTCTCCGGTTAGTGCACCCGCCGTCTATTAAGCCCAATTTGGTCTGGACCCGAGGCGGGCTTAATAACCGGCGACTACTGTACTACTTTTGTCGTAGATATTATTTTCTTCTATATCCCGATGTAAAGACAGCAGGGGATTTTTTTCTTTATTCATCGCTGGGGATGATATGAAAAAGCGGGATCCAACGGTTGTAACGGGCAGGTCCCTAAGACCCTGTGAGCATGTTCTGAATGAATTCACTTCTTACATATCTCTCAGAGACAACACGCAAGTTAGTTGTCATTACGGCCTACTTGATAGCCCCCAGATGAACCAATCAAAAGACCGGGCTGAGTATTCCCTCCACTCTGCGATCAAGATGACATGTGTCGCGATCAGAATATTGGCAATGCTAACCGTCAAAAGGAATTAAGCTATGAGAGAGAGAGAGATAGAGGACAGATGAATCCCTGCTGGGGCCCCGCGATAATCGTCAACCGGCCCTCGAATGTCTCAAGAGAAGGAAGAAGGAGCCGGGGGTTGTTGGCAAACTGATCGCGTGCAGGCGCGCACGCACCTGTAAGCTGTCCCGCCAGATGGCGCGAAGTGGTCCGGGGGAAAGAACCCTTCCCGTGCTTGAGGGCGAGGGGGGGGGAGGCGGGCGGGTTATAATCTGCTTAACATGACGACAACACAAAAGACCTAATCCGCATTGGCATGTACTCAGGGCCGCATGTCCCAACTGTTGTCAAATCCACAGCTTAGTGTTTAAAAGAGAAAAAATTAGACGATGGAGACTGTCCTCGTTCAGCCGCCATACCGCTGTGCCAGCGGAGCGGGGGGGGAGGGACCGGTGTCCACTTCGCAGTTCCCAACACAGGTGACAATGCAAACTCGAGCCATGTACGCACGACGGAGGGTGACCCAGTCGACGTAAATCACAGCGGCGAAAACCGCTGTCGAACCGTGCCAAACCGAGACCTGCATTTTTCACCTCGTCCCCTCCCCCGTCTCCCTCTCTCTCTCTCTCTCCCCCGTAGCTTGGGACAACCTGGGAAAAGTGTCAATGCGGATACAAACTGGACTCACCATGCGGCACACACACACACACGCATATTGGACAGACTTTAATAACGGCTCGAACGTAGTCCGCTGTGTAATGAGTCAAGCTACAAGTCCCATGGCGCGTTCACTGATCCAATCCCCCTCCCTTCCTTGGACGAAACTTCTATCACACCGACAAAGCACTCTTGACGATGGGATTGCCCCCTCCTTTCCCATGACGGTGTCCTGAAATTCGGAATTAGAGAGTTTGGAAGGGGTAAGGGGGGTTTACGTGCTTCCGATTAGGTTTACAGCGAATTCTCCCGACGGGACGTTTGTCGGTCTCACCATATGATTCACAGGGGCGGTGCAAGCCGGTGTCCTCACTATGTGGGTGGGCGGTGGGCATTTTGAAGCCCCATAAGTGCTGAGGGTTTAGCGGGTAGAACCTGCCGCTGATTCCGTTGGTGGGTGGGGAGGGAGGGGGGCCAAAGATTTCCCACTTCACTCCCACCAGGTGTAATACTGGACGGTCAGACTCTCAACATGCTGCCAGTGAATTTGATCATGTTATTCTCCCCTTCCTTTCTTTTCCAAATCCCGCGGTCGCGGGACTTAATGATAGAGCTGGTAAGCACTTGACGGGGGGAGAGGATTTGGTTCCGATCCCGGTCCTCTGGCCGCGTCATCGCCAGCGCCCCCAACAGCGAGGGCCGATCACGCGCCACAGCAACCGACAGTAGTATTGTGTTTTTGTTCCGACTCCCGGGGTGGTCAGCCAAGGTGTAAACTGATGCCGGGTTGGAATTGCCCAGGTTCTTACCGGTTAACCTCATGGGATACGACACAATAACCAGAAACCGTATATTCTTACGTATGCTTGCCGGAAGAGAGGACAATAAATCGCTCTGGTTAGGCTCGTGAAAGAGAGAAAGTCAATACTGTATTTAAATGATCATCAGCTTTCAGATTAAGGAGCATTTTAAGCAGGACTTTATATGCCCTACTGCTCTGCGCTGACTTGTATTACTGTACTGGCCCGAGGATGAATAATCGAGCAAGCCCTTTTTTCCGAACTTGGCTTCTTAAATGTAATGTACGTTTCCAAACCGGACTCTCTACCCGTTGAATATACACCAATAATAGTTTTTCTATCTCTGAAATATACGCGACATGCATTCTCGTTTAGTTACTACGAATAGACTAAAACCACCAACAGATTGAAATGTAGGTGAAGCCCAAAGTACACTCTCAGATAATTGACAAAAAGCTATTTTAGAGTAGTGTTCAATCGGTACCAGTGATAGAGCGAGAGGTGATTTCCTCCTCTTTATTCAAACTGCTTGCCGGTGTTGTACTTCCTGATTTTGTCGGACTGGCGAGCATAGCAGTGCCGGCCAAGCAACCCTTCCGGCAGGAACACTCGGATGAGTAAAACTCAGAACTAATTAAGTGAGGAGGGTGGCTGAGAGAGAGAGAGAGAGCGGGTTACCACCGTTGCTACCACCGGTAGAAAATGAAGAACGCCCCCCCCTCTCCCCCAGCAATACCCCATATCCTGTCGTCGAGACGGCCTGCAAATCGGAAGTCGGGGCGTGGGTCCCGCAGTTCGGGTCTCAGCGTGTGACATCCGAAACTAGCCCCGCGATTTGAGTACTCATTAGCATATGTCCACACGAGCAACCTTATCGTGCCTCGAATAGAGGAGGCTGGGGTGAGGGCAAACGCGTAGGTTCGCACAACCGTGCATTCTCCAGCATCTCCACGTCAGTTGCCGGCATCATCTCACTCCTCGGTTCCTCTTGCTGCTAGTAGCCACATGAATTCTATTAGCATAACAGCTCTGTCGTCAGGAATAAGAGTAGCGAAGGGGAAGGGAGGAGGTGAGTCCGCTGGTGCGTCAATGAAAATCGAATGCAGGGAACAGGAGACTGCGAGAACCAGTTTCGCTTCTGTCTCGTTAACACGGGGCAACGCATGTAAGCACTGAGCTATGTGCCAAAATCCGTCTAGTCCCGAATGGCGTCATAGTAGTTATACAGAACAAGTACTTCCTCTGCTTCTTTATTATCCCCTATAAGTCTTCATTTTAAGATGCACTGTCGAACCGCGCGCTGTTTCTATCACAATGCCCATGTAAGTTAAGATAAGGAGAATGTGAGTGACCTTTTCTAGTAGATGGTAGGTCCCATGTCACCTACAGTCTTCAATAAACTCTATTTCCGGGGCTCGTCCACTACACGGTCCAGACAAAGTCACCTAGGGGTGGCGAGCAGCCATCTCTCCTGAATAAATCGAATTTTTCTCTAAAATTCCTGACCCGATACCTGCGGGGGCGGTCACATAGCTGAGTGAAATAAGGAATGTTAAATGATTACCAAGACAGACGGAGGGAAGTTCAAAACAGTGTGGCGCGTAATAATTTTAAAGCCTATGACTTTCTAAACCCGTGCGCTAAAAAGCCCATTTCACTTCCAAGGGATATCTCTACAGGCATCCGAATGGGGTATCAAGAGGAGGTCCAGTCGATTCACTTCTTACCGACATTTTAGTTGTTTGCTCAGCGAAAAAAAAAAACGTTGATCACATTTTAACTAGACAGCTCCATAGAAGATAAAGAGACAGTGCAATAGCAGCAGTTGAAAACGATAAAGTCGCCACGGACGCATTTACTACCATGGATAACCTGTCCCCTAAGGTGACAAGCATAATGAAGTGGGAACAGACAAACAAGTCACCTCTCCTGGGGATCCTTCTGCATAAAAAGGAAGGCCGTTTAATACAAAATATCAGCTAGCACTACGCTGCATAATTTTAGTATCAGTGCACAGCAAACGAAACCTCATCTGTGTGCTCCTCTATTAATTAGAAAATGTTCAGTGTAAAATATTTTATTCAGAATTTTTGACATCAGTTAAACGCGATGATCCAGCTAATTTCGCTCCGATTTGTAGTAATCCTTCACAGCAAAGCTGATGGAACATTCACTGATATTGAGTTTGGATTGACAACTGATGTCTTTCCTGTGCCCACCATTCCAAAGAGTATTTAAGAATGCACATGAACGCATAGGAAACTGCTAGCCAAGTCAGTGGAGGGACTGTCCGAGTAACTTTTAAAGGCACAGCGGAAAATTCTCCGTTCTTCTTTGACGAAACAGCTGCCAGATAGGAAACACTTGGTCGACCTAAAACCATCCCTCTTACACCTTGCTGAAGCACGGACTGCTCGAACACTGAGCTAGTTGAAGGTAGGCTACAGGTGGGAGAAAACCGGACGTAGACAAATAACTCGATCACATGGTGAACCTTACTCGGCCTTAGGGATCCATGGTCTTTTAATTTTAACACTGATTTGTGCGTTTGCCTCTTGCATGGATTGGACTACATTATCTGTACTGTGACTTTGACATAGTCGCATTCATTTGCTGGACAAATCCAAATTACTCTGCATCTATTGCTAGTTTTTCTCACAATAAAGCAACTGAAATATTATTGCAAAAATTCCTATTCGCGTGAAAAGACGAACTTCAGTCGGTTTCCCTCATCACCTAATGAGATCTTATCACATACAAATGTATGCTCGCTACACTTGTTAGAAGTAATAAATACTGCGACATAGGCTTGCTTTGAAGGAGCTTGGATAGGTATTTATGGACGTTTTGGCGTTATTTTCAAAAATACCCAAGCCTACGGCCAAAATGAATCGGAACTTGAACTCAGACTCGGGTGGTCATTGTAATTATCGTCCAAACAGCTAAGTCGCGAGCTTCCGCGTTCGGTTGCGATCGACTATGAGATATAGTTGACAGTAAGTGGGCTGAAAATACTCATCCCAGACTGCCTTGCTTTTTTTCACATTATGCTTCACTTCCTTGACAAGTGCGTATTTTTCTGTAAGCCTTTTGTTCGGGTATCTGGCTTTCCTAAGAAAACGTACTAAATACCCCTGCGAATTTCAATTCCTTATGTGGATGACGCCGGTTCTTCCCCAGTGCCGTTTGTGCGTCTCACGTTCTCTCAAAAGGCCCAAACCGTTATTTAAACCAACAGTCATAAGTACGGTATCGTGAGGAGTCTATGGAGTTGGATTTGCGTCAATGATACGCCCGACGTTGTGTCTCCCTCTCGAAGAATGTGTTGCCTCCCCGGGTGAGTCGTCTACAATGTGGAAATGTTCATGCGTTATACCTGGTCCAGATAGCATCCCACTCAAGCTCGATGACATCATGAGCAATCCTCCTCGCTGCCTTGAATGGAGGCCCCTGTCTGCCAGAAAAGATCTGCACACCCTTCTGCATTCGACCTTTTTGAGTTTGTCTTTGAATTCGTGCGAATTTTCCGACCTTAAGGCTTCATTTTTACTCGACATATTGAGCGATTATCGCAAGGAGAAAACAAAAGCATACTTTCCTTCAGAACGTATCATTAACTATGCCAGGGAGGGCTGGAAGCATGTACTAGTTAAGACCTCAAGTTCGCGCCTGAAAGAAGGCTAGGCTTATTCAGGGCCTCCACACACGTCGATGTTCGTTCCAGAGAGCTTAACAGGACCTGTAATGTCTGCCGTGTCCCAGATTGTGTATTCCTGCCGCTCGGAATTCTCTAGGTGTGAATACGCGCTTCCGGCGAAGTAGAAAGGGCCTAATAAAATCATAACTGTGGTTAGAAAAGTCTGAGAGTTGCTTTGTCAATCTGCTGGAGAGGGCAGACGTTCGTCGACGCGAGTCGACAGTCAACCCGACGAATAGTGACCACGTAGAAGGGGGAGGTCGCTGGCGGCCGCCGTGCGCAGATAATAAAATCTGCTCCGAGAGAGCTTACTCACTCTCCATGCCTGGGGGTTGGAGCGGGGGCAGTAGGGGGAGGGGGGGTAGGACATGGTGATGATAGTCAACGCAAGCATTTAGCCCTATAAACCGGCGTCTTTATAAAGTTCAAGGGTAAGAGAAGGAGGTTAAGAAAGCGATAAATTTTTCGCCGCGCTTTGTCCGCTGACGCACACACCACACAAACACACACACTCAGCTAGCACGGACAACCGACGGGATCCTAACCGGTCGGTTAGCTTAGTTTACTTCTCAGTGGTGTGTCTGATCGAGAAAAAGTACCCGAAACCATTCCTAAGACTGAGCATTTGAGGTCCCCGACAAGGGAAACAGCGTGCAGAATCCCAAAGTTGGTGTGGTTTAGACAGATTTTATCCTTATTCTTATCACCGACGCCAGGCGGGGTATCATAATTGCCACGAATAGCAAGCGCTTGGATTAAAAACCCTCGGTAGAGTACCACTGGCGTAGCTCAAATTGTGTATAAAAGAACACACATGAGAAAGAAAGAGGAGATAAAGGATAGGAACGCAAACAGGACGAAGAAAGTATTTGCTTGTTAATAATAGGTCTCAATCTGGCTAGGAAAGTTTGTGAATTATCTGCTTCCACGGTATTATAATTACTTAAGAATCAATTTCAAACCATGCAGAAATGATTCTGAGGACACGCTGTTCAAAGAATCATTCTCTGTTTGCTGGTAGAAGCTCGCTTATGTTAATAGGGACAGATAAAAATCGGATTCCGATTTTTTTTTGAATTAAGTCAATATAAATGGGACGTTAACGTATGTACAGTTATATGCGTCAACTTCAAGGTCTCGGGAGTGGCCTTCATCAGTGTTGTTTTCTTCCTTCAAGATTCCGTTTACATATTTTGTCAACGCTCGCACACTGACAGGTCCTAAATAATCGATAAGTATTATCGGCATAGGGAAAGGAAGACGGTAGGTCCATATTTGGTTTATGTGCCATCATTATAGCCTTGTAGGTAAAACAATTCATTCGAACTATTATCTATTATGAGAACGATGTTTTTTGTGTCGTCTTCCGGAAGACGGAGCAAGTGCTCGGATGTCCATACCACTTGCAGTCAATAAATTGCTCGCAAAAGCATCTTTGGATATAAACTTGGTTTGCATCCTCTTGCGTCTGTACTGCCTTCCTCCTTCTAGACTCTGCGCGGGCTGCCTGAGCGCCTTTTCGCCTTTTCGAGTGTTTCTGCCCGGAAACTCATGAGACAATGACAGCCTGATCTGACCACCCGGATATTAGGCAGACGCGTCCGCATGGGTGTCTTCTAACAGGGACTCCACCAACCCGACAAAGGTGGCATAGCCCTTTTAGCACACGGCACTTGTAGGCAAGCAGATGGAAACATTGCAGTTGTCTAGCCGCTGTAAGAGAGAGGGAGGCTGGTGAGATTGTACCGATCTGCACAGGTCGTCTGACACGTAGGAATTAGTCACGTCACTCGGTAATGGTGTGTGTGGTTCTGCGGGCCCCGCGGGTCCTGTCTGCCCTGTTGCGACACCGAACGGCGGTGGACAATGCCTATATTGCCCATTTCTCTGTCGCTGAGTAGAAGTACACAGCTGATGTGCGCCTTGTCTTGAATTAGTGACTAAACACCCCAGTTGGGAAGACAGTCCCCCGTGCCAGGAGGGGTTTTTGATTTGTACTCCCAAAAGCCTGTGCACAAGTGATTGTAATGTAATGCAACTATTTGTAGAAACAGTCCAGAAAAGAACGCTTACCGATAGCACTCGCTGCGGCCTATTATTGCAGGGTGTGGGCTGAGGTTTGTAGGCTCTCATTCGTCTATGGAAATGAGCACTTCAATATGCCCAACTTAGCGGACGTTTAGAAATTTGTCCACCTCATTCGCCCATGTTTTTGCTTCAAATCCAGAACCTTATTACCCTGCTCAACTGAACTTAACGACACTGTCTACTTGATGCATCAGCAATTCTCTAAAGAGGATTAACTTTGGAGGAAGGCGAGCGTAAACCGGGAGAGGTTTATTGTAAGTCTGACTTTTCGGGTAGTTGTCTTGCCTGCCCATCTTGAAGGAATGAACACGGTGGCTCATGGTCCTCGTCTTTATGCCACTCTTTCTTTCATGTGCTTGTTCTGCCAAGCACTGCCAACCGTGGACGAGGGCCATGAGGCAGACTGTTCATTCTCTGAATATCGGTAGACAAGACAACTACCCGAAACGCCAGACTTACAATACGGCGAACGCTTCTCTTTATTCTGGTTTACCACCTGGAAATCGAATTTTCAGCACTGGTACTAGAATTAATTTTGCTCAAGGTAAGTACCACGTTCGGTTACAATTTAATCTAGAAATTTCCGTTGTGTCAGAACACGTTTCTGAACATTAGGTAATTTTTGTCTCAGAATTCAGATGCATATTCCGTGTATGTCTTAGGAAGAATTCTTAAGTTCAGAATTTCGTTCTAGTCAGGACATTGCTATTCTCTAGAAGGTTACATGATATACCATACAGACAGCAGAGGTATGGTGTATCATATAGACCCCATGCATATACTGCTGACTTGGTCAACGCACCGGGCCCGGGTAAGGGAGCGGAGAAGGTGTGTTAGATGCATCGCAAGTCTTCTTTTAATATGCTCCGATTTGGGCCCAAGTCATCATACCGGTCTACCTTGCTGTGGGGCACACGATGAACCGCGTCGGATGCGACTGTCGAACTGTCCATATATACTGGTGGTAGGTTAATTAATATTACATGGTCATCCCGCAGTGGACTTCGGCCTAAATATATGTATATATCCAACTTTCGGTTTGCGCCTATAGACCTTATTTCAAACTGAGTTATTCCACATTATAGATTATTCTTTGAGGAAATTAACGGCCACAGCAATGGTATCTATTGGCCTCTATTCTTTCAATCAGATGCCACTTTGACTGTGTACCTTTCAATGTCAGTCAAACGTCATCTTTTTGCATGGCCATCTTATTGTCTCTAGTTCCTTGAATAAGCTTGTTGTCCTTTACAGTTTACAGTAAATAACATGAAAGTGTAAAAGTTGTGAGTAAATTCTAGGGGCCGTAGTATCTGTGGTTAGACCAAAAAGGTTCTGTACACAAACTTCTGTTATGAGCGGTCGTCGCGGTCTCACCGCAATGAGCTAAACGGGGGCCACAAGGGCGTCAAGTTAGGCGAACGAATGCTTACATGGGTATCACCGCTGAACTTAAACAATCCAGGTATTTGGACACCCCTATCAGTCTGGATAGAGAGCAAATGATAAGCAAAGTAAATAACAGATCTATCGTTTAGGCCCCTAACCAGTTGTTCCTAAACAAATGCGGATAAATGCCCGGAATATTATCAAATAAACCCTCTGTAAATGTATCACGTCTAAAAAGGCTATAACACTGGTAGGCATCATGGAGGTTAGTCCAAAATGATGCGAGCATAGGACCCAAACAGAGGACCAGATGAAAAATGCTAATAGCGTTCATGGCCCAATCCAAAAGGTGTCCACTGCATGCAAACAAGTTAAAGAATAAGGACCTTATTTGTTTACAGGAGCTCATTGCGGGGGGGGGGAGGGGAAAGGGATTTCGAAGTCGTAAACCGACCGCAGATATATGGGTCGAATAACCGTTAAAGTTCAGCCCGTCCGAACCCCCTTCCACCTCCGAAGGAGGTAATAAATCAGTCCCAATGTCCCCGGAATGCCATATTAGAAAAGGTCCCTTTCAGCGAACAGCCGCTGCTACCCATGTACTTCGTTCACGCATGAGATGAAAGCGAGTCCGGCGGTAGGCAGACAGGCTTAACTTCAGAATACGATCATCTCTGACGGTTCAGTCGAACGGAGCTTTATAATGCACTAGGAGTGGACCTTGGACAGTTCATGAGACGGGATAATAACGTCTGCATCAAAACTAGATGCTATTGATATGCAGGGAGTCAATACAATAAATTGAGTTTAATCAGAGAACGCCAAATGTTATCAATGCGTTGACTAGCAGCACGTTTAGGGAAAATCGCAATTCAGTGCGCAAAATGCACATTGGACGATTACCAGAAACAACCTAGGAAACGTCGGGAGTTCAAGAAATGCGTCGAGTCCCTCAGATTGTTAAACACAATCATATAACATTCATAGAGTAGAATCCCGGATTTTTAGTTAGTAAGTCTTGGGATAGCAAGACATCAGGGTTGCAAACTTGAAGAAATCCCATCCCTATAAACTCAGTGAGCCTACTACCTTGAAGTGGACAGCTTGAACGAAAAGTTTGCCGGTACGGTTTGCTTCGAAATCGGGGTTCACCCACTAGTCGAATGTATCGAGGCTGCAAAATGCTACTGCAGAAAATTAGCAAATTCCTCTTATCCAACTCAGTTTTACCACTATTAGGCACAGCAATTCCTACCACTCAAAGACAGTTTTGGAGAGTTGTGGTATCAATGAGGGAGATTCTATGTAAGCATAGTTACCGGAACCAGAGGTCTTAGCTAATAAGTAATAGTTATTTCTTAACCAATTCACTTTTACAACCTGACCCAGAGGACACTCGTTGAGAACAGCGTAAGCACAGTAACGGCCCCTTGAAAGGAGTGTCACGATCCCCAAAATCTGTTTAGGGAAATTTTTTGAGTTTTTTTTGACTGAAGTAAAACCAAATAATCCCTGACCATGCAGTTTTGGCTTGAAATAACAATTGTATCTCAAGGTTAGACTTCCTAAGTAAATCTACATTCTGGCGTTGCACAAAAGCAATCCACCGGAACGCAAGGGTGGCCATC
Source organism: Ligula intestinalis (assembly GCA_036362985.1). NCBI lineage: Eukaryota > Metazoa > Platyhelminthes > Cestoda > Diphyllobothriidea > Diphyllobothriidae > Ligula > Ligula intestinalis. The sequence goes on along the minus strand of JAYGXS010000001.1, from coordinate 72,409,239 downwards.
TCTTCGAAATTTCGTTTAAGTAGCAGGTTTGGGAAAAGCCAGACAAATGTGATACCTACGTAGTTTTTCTACCGGTGGTAGTATGATAAGCCACGTTTATCGGTCTCGACGGGATTATCCTCCCTACAGAGTACGCTTTCCGGTACGCTTTACAATCAGCGTTGAAATGAATGAAGAACAGGACTTTCCAAACAATGACTGTCGTGTCCTAAGACAATTGATACCATCTTCACACAGCCTTGATCTGCTACTGCAGGGATGCAAAATGGGGAAGTTAAGATAGTTTAGGGCTTTACTAATCAGCAAACCAATTCCGAGGCCTGCAGATAGATTAGAAGCAAAGAACAATTGCATTTTTTGCTCTATATTTTTTATAAGCCGACCTTTTCAGTTATAACCAAATATTTTTTGCGGTCTGTAGTTCGGTCATAATATTGCACTCTCAGAGAGAGAGGCGAAATATGCTTAACTGAAGGCCTTGTACTGCAGGATTACTATATAAATGATTGGTGATGAGTAGGATTTAGAAAGTAGTCCTACTGTCCCGGCGGAGTTTATTAGCTACTCTTGCTCATGTCCATACATTAGACTAGCTACACAACACCTTTAAAGAACAAGAATTGAGCCCTTCTGTGGTAGTTGACGATTTTCCCTTGAATAGGTCATAACTAGGAAGAAAAAACTTTTGTTTAGCAAAATTGCCGGAAGAGAGAAGAGGGTGAAAAAAAATCAACTTACCGAGCAGCCGGGATGGAAAAGTTCCAAGTGTTCCTCTACCAGGAAATGGGATGTAGAGCAGGCCAAGCAAAGAGAGCAACTGTAGAGGAGGTAGTTGTTCTCGGGGATGTTTCGACTGCACGGCAAATGTGCATCAAAGCGGACCTTGTTGATTGACTCCAGACTGCAGATGGGGCAGCGGAGAAGGTGGACAATGCGAGCAGGCTTTGGCGGAGAGCCGGTGGGGGGGATCCGGGTCATTGCTGTGCATGCCTTCTCCGTTTTCCCTTTCTCTTTGACTGGACGTGATATCGGGCACGGGACCGGTGACGGAGTGGATACTAGCTGATCGAATTCGACCCCTCGACCACCGTCAGCGGCATGCTCAGCACGGTTGCAGATACCGCTGGACGCGTCGATCACCGAGGTAGCAGTCGGGGAGGATGTCGATGCTGGCGATATCACTAGTGAGGGTGGAGGTGCCGGTAGTGACGTTGGATGAGTCTCTTCCGGAGCAGCAGCAGTAAGCTGTTGTTGAGACTGCTGGTTGAGTCCCGAGAAGAGAAAGTTGGGTGCTGAGGGTGTGGTGGGCTTAACGTTGAGCTGTGAGAGGGCCAATTGGCAGATAGACTGAAAATCGTGCTGGTTTATCATCTTGAGGTCGGGTTGGGTCAGTGAACGATTCCACATCGAGGTCTGCACTGAGGACATGGCCACACGCGCAGCGACACCAACAGTTGTTCACCGACGAGAATAAGTGAGCAGCGGAAGATGGCTCAAAGCAGCAGCAGCAGCACCAGCACCAGCAGCGAAAAGGAAAGCCGCTTGCAGCAACTGTAGTCGGCCTGACCTAGAGACGTAAGAAGAGAGGTTGACTGCTTTACAAACGTTTGCCGCTTGTTGTGTATGATTTTGTGTGCGTTTATGTGTGAAAAAGACCAAACCGCCAGAGCCAGTGATGCAGGGGGGGCTGGGGCAGTGAATATCTAGAAACCTAGAGGGGCCAGGCGAGATGTGCGTGCGCTATCGTGCAGTTGTACTGACGTACGCACATACACACACACACACACACACTGGGCCCGGGTCAGCTCGTCTCCGTATTGGTGTGTCAATCGCGAAACTTGAATGTAAGTGGGAGGCCAGTCACAGACTTCGAATCACGCCAACCAATGAGAATGTAGCTCTCACTGTGGTGACAGTATCGGGGGGAGACTGACTGGCGAGGACGCCGTGGGCGGTGTGAGTGGACACGTTTGCGCGCTCTGGTTGGCTGCCTCGCTATAAATAGCGCGATCAAGGCGGTAAGACACAGGGCCTGCTGTTTCTGCTCGGTTTAGTAGCTATCTGCAATAGACCTAAATAACGGTGGTGAGGATATGGGAAGCGGGCAAACTTCGTTGTGATTGGCTAGAAATCGCCCTCCGCGCTCCTGGTCAAAAAACCTCACGCAACTTCCAGCAGCGCAGAACGCATATTTGAGGATCCTTTTGGGTCCGTAGGAGGCAGGTTTGTTGGAATAGAAATTGTATCGCTCACAGAACAATGCAAATGTTCATTGCCGCACGAGCAACGCGTTCCTTAATTTTTCCGAGGCATACTACAAACAGGTACAAAAGTCATCATGTGGAAATCCAGTGAGATTCAATTGAGGCTTAACGTTTTCCTTAAGACTCGAAAATTGCAAACTCAATCCCTCTTTATTTGGCAGTCCCATACAAACCGTTTCAAGTAGCTTGCACTCGCCGGTCGTATTCGGCAGGTGAGAGGCCTAGCACCCGACTTCTTTTAAAAAATTCTGTTGTTTAACCCCGCCTCTTAACTGGTGCGCTCTAATTATGCGTTTTACTGTGCAAAAAAGTGGGGATAATGACTAGGGCCTGACGCCCCAGGCGAAGGCGAAGGCTTGGGGCAATAAACTCCATCCGGTCCAACAGTCTATTTCAGAAGGAGGAATATGCCATAGCTTTTCAGTCAGTTGGGTTCTGCATTTACTGTGAGAAGTTTGAAGGACAAACAAATGCACCTACGGGTTACCTGAGTTTTTTTTCAATGAATGGTACTTTTTGTAGAACATAGGCGTTTGCCGACAATTCTGACCGTCATTCGCTTCTTGAAAAGTATTCACGCTGGGAGCTCATAGTACAGGGCATTGAGTTATCTTGCTTACCTAAAAGGAAGGAGTTGATAATGAGAGAAAAACCCTACCCCGCTAACTATAAAATTTCCACGTCGGTAGCGATACAAAAATAGGATGCACTAAGCGATCGAAAGTTACATTGAGTGGCATACGAAACCTGATCCGCCCACCTACCCTACATACATACGAAGGACAATGAAAAGGCTTTTGGCTCTCTGCCTGAAACACTTTTTCATGAAGGCCACCGAAGACAGAAATTCCTGTTTGCCATCAGTCCTGAGATGGGTCGTGTGATCCCTTGCCAATCCTTCAAGTCACTACAGTTAAGGGCACTATAAGAGTTTAAAAGCCTGTTTATTTTTCACGTGGACGAACGCAAGTGCTGGATCCGTGTTGAATGATTTCATGCTCTCCTCCAGTCCCAGTGACAAGTTCAATCAAGTCGCCTGGAAATGAGAGCAAGTGTAGTGGCTAACGCTTCGGCAGAGTCATGTCAAACGCTCGAGCTGCGTTTGCTCAGGTTTAACGCCCCTACTGACAAAGGTAGTTTAAGTAGTGCACCTCATATACCCCTAATCCCAGAATTTTGTCTTATGGAAACGGTGGTTATAGGAGTTTTGGGGATGGGAAAATAGGATAGGCAGTGAGGGAAATTCGTGGAAGTAAGTGTAGAGTGAAAAAATGTAGTTGAATTTGTTTTCTGCGGCCGCTGGGAGTAAATTGTTCCGGATGTAAATTGAAGGTGTGCGTGGTGCTTCGCGCCGCGGACTATACTAATCTAACTCCATTTTATTTTTTTCAGGAATTTCAAGAAACCTGCATTTTGATAATCGGGTTTTGCCGCACTACGTTAAGCGATAATACAGATAAGGAAAATCTACAGGTATAAATCAACAACATTTCTCAATACAATAAAATAAACTTGCATATAACAGTTATTAAAATATATTCGATTGCCTATCCTGATTCCTCACGTATAAGACCCCTATGACCACCGGTTTCTTAGGACAAATGCTGGACTACAAATATATGAGGTGCACTAATTTAACTAACCTTGCCCCTCTATGAAAAAGAACAAACGGTTATTGGAACCCGCTGACGAATGCACAGATGACTTGAATTACACAGGCTAATTTTCTTCCCACCATCGGCCAGCAAAATCAGACCCTCAGTTTCGTGAGCTTAATAGTCAAATATTCATGTTGATTTGAGGGAATTTTACCCCACTAAAATATTTGCTATTTTCGCTTAAAGCGCGGCTTGCGAAAGAACGCCAGCTCTGACACCACAGGAAATTTCAACCCATGACAGACGTGACAGAATTCCCGACCGGAGCTTTGTAAATCATTTGGCAAGATGCTAGGCTGTACTGAGGTTTTGTTGTTTCTGTTGCAGGTGAGGATTCAACCGAAAGCGTTGAATTTGCAGGGTTTGGGAACCATTTAAAATAGTTGAAGAGGTCTGCTAGATAAGTCGATAAATTAGCTTCTGCTACCGCCCATCTGACATTCGAGGCTTCCTTAATCATAGACCGTACCGGACAAGGAAAGGACATATCTTACCTTCCCTGGCAGAACATCAGCAGAAATTATTAAATGCCAGATGAATGAACCAACGGAAGGGAGTCGTTCCGAAGGGGTAATCGGCACCTCTGCTATGCCTGACCTTTGTTAGCTGCCGACCAAGATTTAGTTCTAATTTTAGTCTCTACACTTATGAGGCGCTCAGCGCACTTATGCTGCTCAGTGGCAGACAAAAATTGAAAAAAGAACTTCTTGAAAGCCTATATATTCACAATCAGAAGACGTGATCACTGGAGCAAGAAGTTTATTGGCCTGAATTTTTAAATTCTAGCTCGGATCCATCAGCAGAGACAGAACAGAAAAGGGTACGATTGCTTCCACTTTCACAATCCTCAAAGGACAGCGATCCTGGTAAAGTGGGGACTGCCTGCTAGCGTGGCTACGGGCTGCTCGGTGCGATATAACAAACGGAATGGCCGTCGACGAAAGCCAGCTGAAAATTGGCACACTATATTCCCCTTACATTCATCCACACGTACTTTTGGACTTCATTATAAGCAGTTAACTACCCTCCTTCCATATAATGAATCTGGTTGGTTGTTTATTCATACTGCTTTATGATACCATTAAGGTGACCACAATAAGTATACTGTTGAAGAAGAGTTACAGCCTGCGTCAAGTTTCAAACTCCGCTAGCTAGAGAGGTGCGCTTTTGTCTGTGTGGGGGGACGATAGCGCTTGAAAACCACCATCACTTTAAACATTTTTATTTGTTTGTTCTCGAGTTAAATAGACTTTTAGGCCCACAACTATGGACCGTACAAACTTAATTCTTCCAGACGCATGGTGGAACTCCAGTCTGATCAGTCAGTTGATCACATAAAAGGTCATAAAACACAACCATATTGCACATGGTGGAGGTATCCTGCTTCAGGGGGACTTATTTCGGCACCTATCAGCATATTTCTGAAACCTTATGTCCTTGTTTTCGGAAGCATGAACGAGGACGCAAAATCCAGTAGAATCAGGCCAATTAAAGTTAAAAATCTATGGTAAGCTCACGTGCTTACTGGACTTTCAGCCAACCAGAATTGGTCGACGTTATTGATGATAAAATGTTGAAAAAATCAACAAAAAACCACTGTCAATTTCGTAAAACTTCTACTAATAAAACTCATCAGTAGCAGTTTGATCATCGTTGTTCTCCTTCAACAAAGAATTCCCGTGGCAGCGTTAATCAGAGTCTACTGAAAAATGAAAACAGGGATGCTACGCTCACTCGTGCTCCGGAAGTCATACTCTAACAAATCAAATTTAGCGGCTGGTAACTGTCAAAAGGCACTAATGATCTACGGACGGCCACAATTGGGCTTAATTAATATACAATCAAGCAAAGATGAATATTTGAAAGAGGTCATCAGTGGTTGGCATTTGCGTCACTAGTTTGTAGCCCTCCGACCTGGAATTCGATAGATCCGTTCACAGGACAGTCCTGCCTTTGGGAGCTCATTTATGCGACATTTGAACTCAGCCACTCCCGTATATTCATATTTTTAGGACCCCAGACCACACACCGAAACAGTAAATATTCGTGGGAAAGAACAGGTTATAGTTGCCTACATCCCTCCGCTTCGAAGTCAACTCTTCCCTTGTGTCTGCTAGATCTATTTTGTCTTGCGCCCTCAGATCTCGCTCGTCCTCTCTTCCTATCACACACACACACACACACCTGTCGGCGTTATTACCTTACAGAACTCTTCTCGCGTCGCAACAAAGAAGACAACACTGGCGTGAAGGATGGGAGCGATGCCGAGCTGTAGGTGGGTTGCACTTTTCAGCCAGCCTGAGAAAAAGAAGCGGGTCAAAGCTCCCGCTTCGGCACGTTGTTTGCATAAGCGCATTTTCTTAACCACCACGAGTGAGAGCCACCACCATCTGGCCTGCAGAGGCTCTATGGTACACCGAGGTGGTCGGCAGCGGAGGAGGAGGATGGAGAAAAAGAACAGTAAGTACAGGCATCTACTGGCTAACTGGCTGGCTGGCTGCGGGTGGCGATGCTGGTGCAGAGCGTGCGGATAAAAGTAACTAGTGTTCTATCCGGCCTCTCTTCTTCGTGGGACCTCCCACCGTTGTCGACGCCGCCGCCGGCAGCAGTCCTCGGTCCAGAACATAGCACATTGGCTTTTATGTGTGTGCAGGTCAGCACGCAGTGAAGGAGGAGTTAGTCAACGAGGCTCGCCATGCACACACACACACTTGGACTTCCCTTGCGGTTACAGCTGATAGACATTTTTAACTGGCAAAAGAATTCGACTGTAGGATATTTAATCTGGCCCCAACTATGTGTGGAAAAAAAAAACAAAGTCACGAGAGCAGACGTTAGGTTAATGTACAGTCAGTGCTTCAAACATCTGGGGCTAAAGTACTGCAACGCATGGAATTAATCGACTCCGATACGTTTGATGATTGCATAGGCGGTAGAATTTAATGGAACCATCAATTTCGCGAGTGCTCTTCAGCTGCGGCCTCTCGCTGCATAACATGAATAAAACTATGAGAGAACTGCTCGTTCATCCATTACCGAACAGTTGCTAGATACGGGTCATTCTGTGGACCCCAACACTTCTTTCCGAGTACTTGTTCGGACACGAAGAACTCATACCCTGCGCTACCTGGAAGCAGCCTATCTACGGCTGTCAAATGCCGACCTATCTAAACAGTTCGAGCCTGTGGTCAACCTAAATTTGTCCTGGTAACATCCGGCTCCCAGATGTCTTAAACGTTCTTCCCACAGTTGCTTCCCACTGTGTTTTAACTTGTTTACGTTATTCATTAGCATTGGTGGCCATTTTCTATGATCTTGCTGTTTGCATTGAGTTTTTCTGTACGAATTCATTTTTCGTGTTTTCTCATACGTTATCCATATTATACAGTCAGATGCCGCAGCTGAAGAGCACTCGCGAACTTTGTGGTTCCATTAAATTCTGCTGCCTATGCAATCTTCAAATTTGCACCAGGGAAAATCTACTTTAAAATTCTGACACAGTTGTAGTGACATTAAACAGCTTTTTGTTTTACTCAGTTAAATATGCTTTGCAAGTAAGTTGGTTCAACTTGGAATAAGACGCTGAATAAGCACGTTGCTTTTAGTTGCCAGCTTCGTTGTTATTATTTACTACTTTGTAGCTGTTGGGATACTTCAATCTTAGATTCCTGGATAGACTAATCGTATCCCTTATAGTAAACTGACTGTCAAAGCAGCATTTTAGGCAATCGATCTATAGTCTACCAGGGTCACTGCCCTTGATGGGGTTTATTTGTAGTTATGTCATGATGTCAGTTATGCCATTAAAAGGCTCGAGGTCTCCAATACGTTTACGATGTCAGCGGTGAGCAGAGAGCTTCTCTGGAAGAGACGGCTGTCAGAAGATGGATACGGCAATACCGCAAAAATTTAAGGAAAACTTCAAGGATCCGTATGCACTCGATGATCCTGAATTCCGATTTTCTAATGTTTAAAGACATGCACTAGGCAAATTCATTCTCCCTGGCCGATTGGGCTTTTTTGTCGGGGATCGTCCTAGACTAGGTTCCAGGTTAAAAAGTGAGAGGCGCTTTTGTACTTCACGAAACGTCAGAATTTTCTGTCTTGATGAATGTGCGTCTAGTGGGGTGAGAAAGGGGATAACTAGAGTGGACGGAGGAATTGACAGCAGAAGAGGAAATTACTGACACGGTCTGCAAAAACTTCAAAGGTTGAAGAAAAACCTCAAAAATGTTGCACGTAGGCTAGCGCATGTGGCCAAGAATGACTTCATCGCTAGCTTACTGATTTAGAACTCCGTTATGGAGCAGAAATGTTCGACTATTTGGCTATTAGTAGATGTGCGATTATGAGAGAGGTGAGGATCTTAAAGGGACTAGCGACAATAAGTGACATAGTGTCAGTACAGCGCAAAAAAACAGCACTTTCGGCTCTTAATGGTAGGGAATTTTTAAGGAATTGATATAAATATCTCCAACAGTTTTCTGTTTTGTTGAAAAAAACTGGGAGTAAAATTTTGCGCGTTCGATTTCTATTGAACAGGGAAAGGGAACTTAAATTAATGGTCTGATTCTATTTTCTGTAAAAGAAGTATGTCTAAAATTAGTTCCTTATAAAATTTACACAAATACTGACAGATTTACCATAGTGATGACACAGCCACGCGCAGTTTACCGATCTGCTGTTATTTGCTTAAATAAAAAGAAAAATTTGGCCTACTGAAAGTTAATTGCAAGCGACCGTTGACAACATGATTGCTCGTAAAATAAAATGAAGCTACTTTTGGAAAGAGTCATGGAACCCAGCTGTACTGCAAACGCAAGACTTTACTGGTGCGAATATAGTTTTTGTAAAAATTAATTAATCACAGCTTTCAGAGGTTTTCAAGCTGATGTGTAATTTTTGAATAGGAGACCCCCAACTGGAAATACAGATGGCCTTGCACACTATTTAAGGAAACACAAATAGTTCAGTGTCCCAATCCTTCTCCTAATACTAACTTCAACTCTGGCTTCCTCATATCGCTATTAATAATCTTTTCCCAAACTTTAGGCCTAATTATAACCTTAACAGTTAACATAAGGCTAACTGCACCAATAACACCAGTCTCACTGGAAAGTAGCGCAAAACTGTCCAACAGGTGATGGGAAGAGGAAGCTTTCTGTTCCCATGTTTTTGTCTTTTTTTATAAAACCAGTCTTCTCCGTGGAACCTACAACCAAAGATGGGAGTCAAGAATAGCAGTTAGAATCATAATATTTGGAGTGGCTTTGGGGATTTGTGCTTGTCTTTTCGATACGGTAATTAAAAATAAACTGGAACGTTGAGCTTTGCTCCACCCTCTCCGAGGTAACAAATGTCATGAGCCACCAAAATAATAAACAGGATTTTGGATAGTTTAGTTGCCTACCTATAGATCAGAGAAAAACCGCGAACGGCCCCTTACACTCTATCATGGTACGGTATTCGTATACCACTCTAGGATTTAATGAGTCTACGTAAGAAGATATAAGTTCTCCAGCCTTCGTATACATAAATAATGAAACTACTTCAGAATTTGGCGTAGAAGGCATCATAAAGACCAGAACTATGCCGAAGAACCTTCCAGGTAAAAAGGACTAACATAATCTTCCATGGGGATTAAAAAGTAACCAATCAATTTTGGATGATAAAGCTGTAAAACTACTTCTGCATTTCGGCCGCGAGTTGACGAATGGAGTTTCCCGCCGCAAGTATCGTCAAGATTTCCGACTAAAACCTTCCGGCCAGAGTTATAAAAACAACCACTTTGGCACCAAAGAACAACTTATAATAGTTTGTTTGATTAATTGAGACATTTTAATTCTCGAACAAGTAATAATTCATTGTCAGAATTTAAATTTTCCACACTGCCATTCAGGCGATCGCTTTTGTAGGAAAAACATGCAAGTAGACATTTTTAGTAGAGGCAACACGAAATCTAAGGGAGGACCATATTATTATTTTGGCGTAGTCCAATAAGGACGAATAGTTAAACAAACTAGGTTTGTTTGTAAATGCTTACTTTTTTATTCGAGTTTTATTGGTTAGAACTACAAGGAACACAACGCAAATTAAATCCCAGTGAAAGAAACGTCGAAATATCTTTACTCACATCAGGTAAACTTGCATCAGTTGAACATGAGAAGGATCGACGTAAAGTTTTACCCGCAATATACGGGCGTCATTTGTGTTTTCCGTTTATGGGTTCTTCGCGTTGCATAAGCAGTTAGGACTAGTTTATTGTTTAACAGACCTATATTACAGCAATTATGGAATTGGTCAATAAAATCGATTAAAAATTGTCAAACTTGTAATATCTCACGAAGCTAGAATATGTATGGTTTTCTTACTCACTTTTCCCCAACTGCTACCAATGATGCAGAAATTGTTCATCAAAAATAGTCAACGAAATACTATATGCCATACAAATAATTTCAATTAACATCTGCTGATATTCATTCAAAAGTATAACTTCACATCCAACTTGAAGTTAATTTGATCCATTCAGGTCACACATGTGCAATAGGTGGCTAAGAGACTAACATTATAGAGTTGCGCTTTTTTGTTTACAGGTGGAAGAACCTCGACTAAGCGCGTGGAACCCTAACCAGAGCTCAAAATCAGGCTCCAACCTTGTCCAGCATTTTTTAAAAATTGACTACTTCAGTTTCCGCAATAGGACTGTATTTTTCCGTTTTTAGATGCCAGTAGATGCCGTAGTTGCAGAAAGCAAAACCATATGTAGGAGTGAAGTGGCAGGGAAAGACTCAAGGGTTATGAGCTAACTTTATGGAGGTGGCGTATCCTGTGGCCTGAAAGTCTTCTTCTCTCCGCAAGACCAGGAGCATTGTTACATCACGCAATCAACAACACATGGACCAAGGTAAAGTTGGACAGATTCTGAACCCTCGGATGTCGTCTGCTAGACTGATCAACTATTTGCCGCCAGTAAAGTGTTGAATCAAAAACGACAACCAAAAGCTAGAGTATTCATTTTTTGAAGATGGATAGACGAGACAACTACCCGAAAAGTCAGGTACAACATAAACCTCTCCTAGTGAACGTTCTTTCTTCTTCTTCTTCTTCTTCTTCTTCTTCTTCTTCCGAATTGACTTCTTTTGAGGAGTATGCAATGCGGAAATAAAATTTAACCTCACTCCTCTGTTTTGTACAGGAACAAAGTTGTAAAATAACAAAATAATCGGGGTTCGAATCCCATATCATTCTGATCTGGGGTTGGGCATGGTTGGTTGACGGCGAGTCTGCATTGTCGTTGTCGGTACCGCATCCTCCGTATTCATCAGTGGTCACTCGGCGACTGTCTTCAAGGACTCTATACCGAGCCCCAAGAAAAAGTGGTCAAAGACGTGCTATAAGCTGACCGTTGAACGCTCTTCAACCCCATGTAAAAAGAGTGCTCTACATATGTTTATTCCAGGCCTGTCAGTCAAGCAGACGGTATGCTTGCGGTGCCGCGTTAGTCAGTACAGCATACGTCCCTTCCGGTTGGTTTGACTCAATCTTGCCAAGGGTTCATGACAGAAGACAGTGAGAAAGACCGAGCCCACCCCATATCTTCTCCCATAAAAAACTAGGCACGCCTTGAAACCGTCTCCTTCTTCTAATAGTAATGGTTTCCGAGGTCGCCCCCTGGCGGAATAGATAAATCCTTGAGCTTGGGAGCGGAACTGAAATGCCACCTTAATGCGAGCTTATGGCAAACCTTAAAGATTGATTACGGAGCCTGATTCGCCTTGCTCCAAGGACCAGAACGAGCGTCGCACGCGAGAAACGGGGCCAACGCCAGCTTCGTCACTGCACTTAATCCCACCTGCAGTTGCTCTCAAATAAACTTACGGTAGGTGTGTCACCCCATGAAGTGTTTTTGATTCTAAAAAAGATTACTTAAGTAGAATTGTAAAATTAATCATCTTGAAGCATAGGCTGCACATATTTCAGTCACTTCGGGCTGCTGGTTTTCGAATGAGTCTCTTTAGCAGCCGTCTAAAAAAGTCACACTTCCTAACTTTGAAAACTTACGTAGTGTGCAATTTTATAAATAATGTTTGATAACTTAAAAAATTTCAACATGTTTTCTGGAAAAGGTGGACAAAATACTCTGTCCTTTACTTGCTTCACAGCAAATTAAGTTTTCTTTGGAAGTGTAATCTTCGGGTTGAAAAAAAGTTTTGAATCGTGAAATTTGTTTTATCCGTGAAATAGCCATTCGTAAAATTTGAGTTGACCCAATTGTGAAAAAACTCGAGGCGCTCCCGCCGAACGCCTCGAGTTTTTCACAATTGGGTCAACTCAAATCAAGCAAGTCTGCCAAACTCCTAATAACATTCATAAAATCTCACATCTGCCCACTTACTAATAGCCTATAGAAATGTATGGTTTTCCTTTACATGAGAAATATACAGCTTGTAGTTTGGTAAGCGTGACTTCGAAATTATTCGGGAATTTAGGAGGCTTTTTTAAACCGAAGAATACCCATTTCGAACATAAACTTTGAGAGATACGTAATTCACTAGCAAATAAGTATAAGAAGAAACGTTATTGTGCATGTTATCCTTAAATTAAGTCTGCATATATAAAGGCGTCGAAAATCAAAGGAAAACTTCATACTACTCATGCGCTCATTTTTTACAAGGTGCAGCCTTTGCAGGTGGACAAAAAGAAGCGTTCTCGAAGGTCGGCATCCTGACGTGACTGAAATGATTCAAGCAATATTACGATCCTACATAAGTATTTTTTATAATCAGGAACACATTTCAGAATTTCGGTCAATATCTCATGAGATGGCACATCGTGCGTACCACTGGAACATGATGACAATGGAAGACAGAAGAAGACGACATTGTGTGAGCCTTCGTACATAATTCAATTCGGATACACACACATTCACCATAAACTAAGTGTGGCGTTTACTGTGTTCAACAAACTAACTGTCAGACCTGTTCGCCTAACGGGCATAAAAGACTCCGCGTATTTCATTGCTAAAGCTCTATCCGAAGCCAAACATCTCGTCTGGTGGCGTTAGTGACGAATGGAACACTGTTTTTTTACTGAATTAGATGTTCTACTGATTAACTCACACCATACTTGTTTTTACATCCATAGCGTTTTGTTATGTCAGGGAGCAGCTCTGTGAAAATATGTTCACATAAACTGAAATTGACAATTTATGAAAGGAATGGGAATGCTAGCACTCTGTGAATTATAGTAACTATTTCCAGAGCACGAGTTAAAGATTTTGAAATGCGGATGTTCTCTTGTTGTTTTTTTGCATTGGTATAGCCAGTTTACGGAGACTGTGAGGGAAAATGACCTAATTTTTTGCTTTAGTAGATACTCAGAATCTCTCAGTTCGGCTGTCGGTTGGTTATTCTGGCTGCCCTAGTAGATAGGCACTAATATAAGACGTCAAATTGTCGACCGAGTTTTTCACGATAGTCTGTTTTACCCAAAAACTGCGCGCATGTGTTTGTATGTGTGTGCAGGCCTGGGAACTGAAGTCACTATTCCGGGCTACAGTAGCTTGGTAGGTGGGCCATGCCCCACATTTCGACCTTCTTTCAGTCCTCAGGTGGTGAGAGGATGATTTTACGGACCGTTTCAACCTCTTCAGTCCCAAACGTGCCTCCACCCCGCGCTCTGAACTCGGCGTACATGCTGTTAATCTTAAAATGGGTGTATACAGACCGGACGGTTGAACTTGGACGTGTGAAAGAATCTTCGATGACTGCTAATTACGTCGGAATATGTGATAGGGCTGTTGTGATAGTCAGCTTATACAAGTCAAACCGCGAGGAGGCCAAGACGCAAGTGAACAAACACCCGAATGTAAATATGGGCCATTCCGCAAGCGATTGTCCGATAGGATGTCCAGCGGCGCGCCGAGACTGGAGTAGTCGGATCTAGTCTTATTATCGGCAAACAATGTCGGGGATATAGATTGCAACCTCTTTCATCGAGCACAAAGATGTGGGCAATCCTCGTGACGGAGCAGCCCTGTATGCGGTGGTTTACCGGTAGTCTAATGTCAGATTCGCAAAGGTGAGAGTTCTGGGACGAAGATTGGAAAACTTTAAGTTGCTGCCTGAAAGGCAGTTGAAGTCTCGGCAGCTTCTAGGGCCGAAACATCTCAAAAGCAGAGCAATTGATGCTTGAGGCATAGTATTCAGACGTCAACTCTGTCAACGAGCGTCTAGGCCTTCCTGCCGTCTATAAAGTATTGCATCATTACGCGCGTGAATATCAGGACATGAATGGCACACTGGGCAAATGAAGTGTGAGCGAACACGGCTCCGCGACGAACCCACAGAAAAAGGGGGCAGACTTAAAAGCTGTCGAGGTACACAAACATCCATACGAAGGCCGAGGCAGCGAATGATAAA
>JAYGXS010000001.1:72340144-72394886 GCA_036362985.1 Ligula intestinalis | reverse complement strand
AGCCATTCAAAACTCAGATCGATGTTTGCAGTAAGCCCTTTGAGAATTGAGAGCTGGCTAAGCTCATGAATACTGTAAAGAGAATCCTACTGACATAACACAAATTTTTAGATAAGAGGTAATGAAAATGACTAGACATTGAAAAAAAATTAGCATTGAAGACCTTATTTTTTTTATAAAATATTACCCATTGATGCGTGATACTGTGGTGAGGTCCCAAACTATTTTTGACTTCCAACATTTTCCCCTCCATTTTTCCTCGACATACCCAAGTGTTTTAATGCATTGACAATACCGCAGGAACTTATCGCGGTGTACACGAGGACTTGAAATTGTTATTCTTTTATTAATACTTTACATACTTTCGGCTTCTTGTTGTTTTTGGTCATTATTATATCTGATTGTTAGTTTCACAAAAAACGTCCGATAATGTGTAAGTGTTCCAACAACAATACTTTATGGAGGTGCCTCTATAGCTGATAGAGAATTCCCAAATCCTTCACTTGTTTGCTGTACATGAAGACCCAAGGAGTTAGGACAATAACAGTAGGGTTCCATCAGGGTTGAAAGCAAAGGAAACTTCGACAGACGAATGGTTTGATTGGTGAATTTTTATCACAATATTTGCCAAGGGGATAAAACGTTTCATAGAATTAATTGAAATATTAGAAGAACAAGCCATCAACATGTGCCATGCAGGGAGCCCTGAAATGGGAAATAGACCCGCAGAGGAAAATCAGAAACGAAGTTCCTAATCGATCCTGCCCGAGGAGCTGCAAGTATTTCCTCAGAAAATGATCTAAGCCTGGTTAAACTTCGATCCCTACCTGATCCGAATCAAATAGTTATATGTACTGGGCTTTCAGGACTTTGAACCCACTTTGAACTGCAGTATTCAAGCCATGTTCTAGTAGTTCACTTGAGAGTGTCCGTTTGTCACAGGTTCTAAAGCTCAACGGGTTGTCTTTGGAACCATGACTGAGTCAGAGGCAAAAATGTCAAAAAAGGCAACAAGTCAATAAAACCGCATAATACAAACGGGAATTTCGCTGGGCTGACTGCAAAAGTGACAAAAACGGCGGTCTTAGTCCTAGAATATGACGGTTTTATAATTTGTTGCACGCTTACGCCAAACTCTGTTTGAATGAGTTCTTAATATAACAGCCTGAAACCTGCACCGTTAAAGGAGATGTAATGGTTCTAGGCCAGTGACCAGTTGACACTGTGCAAGTTTTAGTTCGTCTTTAGTTCGGCCTCCTTAGTTTTTAATGGAAATTGTCCAAAAGACTGTGGTTTATGCATGGACTTTAAAATTTTCGGGATAATCCAACGTTTATTGAGTGAAAGACAAACAAATGTACTCTTTGGTTTGACTTACAAGAGTACTTGCTTCAACTAACACGGAGAGTCAAGAAAGATGACAATATCTTACCTGCAGAGAATCTGATCAAGCTAGGTTAAAACAACAGTCTAATAAGGTATAAAATACGGTCTGCAGATAGAGATCTTATTTTTGGCTATGGCCTCAAGATCCTAACGTTCTTGGAGGAGCTGAGTCACAACCTCTTTTGGAGCATCAAAAGAGGATTCGTCATTGGGTACTTTCTTTAAGTCTGCCTCAAAGTTCATTTCATTCACCATTTTAGAATTGCCACCCACTAGACAAGACGAGAAGTGTGTGCTGATTTCTCAAAAAGGCGAATAAGCATGCATGAAGATGTTGAAGCTAAAATATGAAGTATTAATAATATAGAGGTGAAACTAATCGCCTTCTTGAAAGGGGGTTACAGTCTGCAATATCCGAAAGATAACGGTCACCTTTATGCACAAAGGCGATCGTTCTTATTTTGTTTGGTCTAAAAGACAGATAGAAGCAGTTTGTCTTAGGACTTGTAGCTACGCGATTGCATTAAATAAGGTTTCACACATTGCTACTGGTTCGTGGTAAACGTTCCATATCGGCAAACATTTAACTGGCCGAAAAATTTCGCAGTGTAAATATAAGGGCAAACAGTCGCATACATTTAAACAAAAGGGGTCTGAACACGGGTATAAGTGTCCCCTCGTACTGCAGGTGTCCCTGAGTTAAATTCCAAGGGGGGCATCTTCCCGTGTCCCAAGGTCAAGTCTAACCCTGACCCCAACCGTAATCCTAACCCTAGCGATAACCCCTCTCCTCGCAGTCCTAGCCATAGCGATAACCGGCTTAGCCCTAACTCTGACTCTAACCATGACCCTAACTTTTCTATCTCTAAGACTAATCCCAACCCTAACCCTAATTCCCTTGGAATTTAAGGCAAGGACACCTGTAATCCGGAGAACACGGAGAACAGCCCGCCCCGTTTTGTGTGAAAATACGGCGTTGTGCGAGGACAAGGTCGCGCGTGGCACGCTTGTGCAGACGTCCACAGTTCTGTCAGTCACTTGCGCCCAGTCAGACGAGTGACTGGCTCGGTCCGGGCGAGGACAGAGAGAAAGATTGTGAGATTGACTCTGATGCGCTCGAACCTATCACGGTGGACTAAAACCTGTGGATTAGAAGGTTGCCAACTGAGAAGATAACGCGGTTCTCCTCTCCGAACGGAGAGTCGGACTGCAACGGGGGTAAGGATTACTGATATGGCCCTCCCAAACAGGAAGCGGGAATAGGAACGTCCCCTCAAGTAATCAGAGTGGTCCTGCGCACAATTCCAGGAAGAGTAAATATCATAGTATCCTAACCCTGGCCCTAATATGAGCCTAAAACGTGGCTCTAATAGGTACTGTAACCCCATCCAAAACCCTAACACTGTGGTTAACATTAACACCAACCCTAGCCTCAACCCCTAACCCCAAACTTCAACCCCCGCAATTTCGTGCAAAGTCACTTGTATCACAGTCAGTTTCCCCTCTCATGTCCCTTTAATTTAACCATATGAGTCGTCCTTGCGCAATCTGGGCTGCTCCGCGGTTCTCCCGTGAAGACCCAATTAATCGTACACGGAACAGACGTGTATGGCACGCATAAATGAACTGTTCAACCTTGACAGCCACTGCGTTCTATTTTACCTCCAAGATGGCATGTACTGCTTGTACGACTCCAATAATAAATTTCTAGACTCTTCTAACGAACACAGTCGATAGGTGTTGTGTGGAATACAAACTCTGGGACAATGAGGTGGCACAGTTTAAAGGACGGAAAGGAGCGATAACTTGTTGGCAATAAAGATAAATGTATATGGCCATCACCATAGCCCAAACGAAATGGTTTTTAGGACTAAATTAGACCGTATTATTCATCCATTTATCTGTGACTACCTACGCACTAAGCTAACCCTAACCATAATACCGAACCCAATCCTTGCCCTAACGTTATCTATTGTGTTCTTTGCGAGGTTAGTTGGGTCGTGCAGTAGTTCTTTGCCGATTAGTGGGGTCGCACAACCAGTCCTTGGCTCTGATCTCCTTGACTCTGTCTTGACATCAGGCCCGCGCGGGTGAGGGAGGGAAGACAGCGTGCGGTAGATGCTGTGCAAGCCTACTACGATTATAAATCGACCCGGCGCCCACCTTACGGCGGGGCACATGGTGGACCCAGTGGGAAACGAGGATACCGCGGAGGTATTTAGGACCATGCCTAAACCAAAAGTGGATATGTGTTTCAGTATATGGTTGAGTTTCACAGCTCTTGACAGATTTTTGGCCGACGAAGAATACGAATAGGCTGAGAATGAGTACACGTGACTTAACTGTTGCATTCTTTTAAGATAACCGTACAAAAACCTAACTTTTTGGATCATTAATCTGGCCGAAAACAAAAGATGACAGCAAAAAGTGATAACTGACAGAGCTTGGTCTCTAAAGTAAAGAATGACCGTAAGCAACGTATAAATTAATTAATCTGTGTATTTACATAGAACATTTTGATTTTTTAGTCAGCTGCAAAAACACCAACAACTTCTACTGTTACCAACGTAGGTTGTTGCAAAATTTAAAAAAGCTTGTGCTTTTTAAGTGCACTGGCAATTTACTTTTACCATCACTGTTTGCTGACAGATATAGTTCACAGTAAGAACTGCGCCTGCAAGGGATCTAAATTGCAGCTCTGAGACAAAACGCAACGATAATCTTCTGCACCTGGACCATTTCGGTGAATGCTCCTTTATTGTTGACTCCTATGCTTGATCGGAACCGTTAGGAAACGTACTTATGACTAAATTGCAGAACGTTCGGTCGAATGTTTCTGGTTTGACTCCCGGATTAACCAAACCTAGGGTCTGGCCATGGTTTGCTGACGTCGGCTGGTAAATCACAAAGGGCTAAGCTGCTGGTTAGAACAAGCAGTACAATACACTAGCAGAATAGCTCCAACATTCACTGTTACCCACCAAAGGATGTGAACGCGTGAGCCCCAGATTCTTCTCACAAAGCAGGTGACAGCGCTATCACTGGAGCATCAGGCTCATTTTTCTGCGTGAGTGTATTAGCAGTCTGTGACGATAAACTCCTGTACGATTCAGAAAGTGTCGAATAATATGCTTAACGTTTCAATGATCGCGCCATCACCTGCTGCGCTAGAGCTTTTATGGTCAAACGCGAGCAGCCACTAGAGACCATTTTGCTTTACTGAAACATTTCATCTTCGTTTGCTGCAATTTTGTTTAACCTGGTAGTATCGCCGGCAAGGACAAGACTCCCTTGTCTGTGCCAACAATAATACCTGCCTACTACCAATTGTTACGGCCGTCAGGGCCTCTGTCAAGGCCCAAGGCAGAGCAGGACTGATGAGTTCCGTTAGCGGTCAGGTGAAAGTTCATGAAGGAGTTTGTGTAACCTTGCTTCTTTTTGAATTAGAGCTCGCCGATCGGTTATGGGACCCGCTCACCCCGCATCTGACCGGCGTTTCCAAAGCCTTAGAAAACTTGCATTGCAGGCCAGTCATAACATGGAATTTTGAACGCATGTCACCCTCGTATTTAGACGACTTTATAATAAGGATGACTTGTATGGCCACCTAAACTGGAAATGGGAACAGGAAGCACTCACAACGCATGTATTATTGCACCAAATACCGGGAAATCAGGTTTAAGATTAAGATGAGCGTTCGTATTAAGTTTAAGGTTAGGTTCAAGCATGGGTTTATGGTCAGAGTTGGTGGGCTAGGGCCAGGTTCATGCAAAGGGCTGACATTAGGGATCATGTCAACGGAAGGATTTAGGTTTAGGGCAAGGCTAGGGCGAAGGTTAAGTCTTTAGTTTAATTTTATGTTAAGATTAGTGGTAAGAAATGGAAGTAAAGTAGTCGCCGGTTATTAAGCCCACCTCGGGTCCAGACCAAATTGGGCTTAATAAGCGGCGGGCGCACTAACCGGAGAGTCCTAGTTCTTGATTAGCAAACGCAGGATAGGTACTATATATTACAAACGTACTGTATTATTTGTAGAGCTTGGTTATGCACAAGAAAAGACCCCTCATGTCAGCTGCTTTCCGAACAGCGTGTCGCGAAATTTAACTTGAAAAATGAAAACAAATCATATCCGGCAACTTGTTTTGCGTAAGACTGGCCAAAATTATGTAGCCAGTTGCGCACGCAGAGAGATGAGAATCTTACTCTATCCTGCTGGCAAACTGGGCTTTGTAGCCGGCGACTGGGCTTATTAGCTGGCGGATTTTGCTCTGTAAAATTCCGTCCCAAGCTGATGTGGGCTTAATACGCGGCTGGGCCTATTAACCAGCGACTACTGTATTTAAATTTCCTGAGATTTATCTCAAGGCGCCCTATTTTAAGTGGGCGGGGCGTTGATATTCCCCTTTCCTGTTTAGGCGGTCATACAAGTCATCCTTACCCCTGTTCCTCCTCAGAAAATAATTTGAGCGGAGAGTATGTCCAAGCCCTCAGAATACCTTTTCGAATAGGCTTAACTGCTCCCTGTCTAGCCTACAGGCGTGTCTGGGGCACAACGACGGGGGAGGGAAGGGGGGGGGGGTCGCTGTGTTAATGACGCGTCTAAAAATGGGCTATTTTAAACCAGGATGTGAGCCAAAACTGCTTAAATCTGATCGGCGTCCCTATCCTTCCTCAAAGCTAGTTTAGATTAGAGCGTGACAGAACCTGCGGTCAGACGCCTCTGTGACGCCTAAAACTCCCCCCTTCACTCCGCGTGTGTTTGTGGCGGAGTGAAGCTACTTCATGATGGGGCCTTAGATCTGCCAGCTCAAAACAACCCAGGATGGCAAGATGTCAGACGAAGTTAACTGGACACCCCAAACCTTTTGGGGGAGAGAGAGTTGGTATGGGTGCGGGGGGGGGGAGAGGAACCGTCACAGGCAGCGCGTACTTTCACAAATCACTGCTCATACTGTCTCAGCCTGTGAGGTCCACCTCAGGACAGGGTACGCTACAGGATATTTGGACGCAAGGGGGAAGGTTGAGGACTACGTTCTGACCGCCAAGGCCTCTGAGCACGCACGCATGACCCTATGGTCTATAAACGAAGGTAGAGGGTGGGGGCAGTGATGTTCGATCTGACGGACGGCCGTCCGTCCGCCCGCCCGCCTGCAGCATTAAGTTAGTCGTAAATTAGCGTTGAGTGCATCTTCTAAAAAAACAAGGGGTGGAAATGTAGTTAAATTGCTTGGGGAGGTAAATGCTTGTGCTTTTGCAGTTTTTGATTTGGCAAAGGCGCTTAGACACAACTTGACAGCTGCGCACTTGTGCTACATAAAATGATAGATGAGGATGTCGTGATCCTTGGTGGGTTATCCGTCATCCATGGTCAGCTCGTACAGGTGTATAGTTCTGCAAGAAAATGTTTCTTGAAGTCAAACCTTCAGTTTTTTGCGATATTTATTTTCTCTTGCAGTCATTTGAATCAGGCCGCTTGAATGTACTGGTCTCGTTTAAGAACAGTAATCTATTTGCATTTCTTATAAGTTCATGTCCAGTGACTGGCCCCACTTCCTAAAACCTGGACGTCTGCGTTTCTGGCGGAGTGGGTGGTTGCAGCTAAGACAATTTCGCTCGCTGAATGTGCGTTAAGTCGTTAACTTATGCCATCCGCTTAGGTCGTTCTCAAATGAAGTCGGGAACAGAAGTAGACGATGCGATCGCTGAACCAAGAAGTTTATTTACCCGACGTTTCGAATTCTGGCTTGAACCCGTCATCAAAGATAACCGCAAAAAGGGCTCAAGCCAGAAGTTAAAACGTCAGGCAAATAAACTTCCGTTTTCAGCGATTTCATTTTCTACTTCTGAACAGCTTCCTTAAACTTTCCCGTTCGCTGCTATCAGCGAAGCTTAGAGCCTTGATTACAGCTTTTCCTTGGCAAAAACACACGGGTTCGACTTCTCCCCTTAAAAATTCTCAGAAGGAACTGCTATTCTTAATGACGTATTGGCACGGTGTCTCTAAAGTATGACCCGTCTGAAGTCCGTACACATTGCCATCCGAAAGCATGTGGAAAGTATTAAGACAATTTTAGGGGAGGTAATTCTGCATGTAAGTAACGTTAGCTATCTCAATCGCCGCCTCCAAAACACATTCGTCAACGTGGTTTAGGTTGTTTAGACTGCTTGCAAAAATGTTAGGAGCTTGAATACTTTACGAAACAACTGCCGTTACAAAGGCCCTAGCGAGTTCACAGGCTCGCAACTCAATGGAAACCTAAAACGACAGCCAGACGTGAGGTCTAATGAGTTCCGAGAACCGCATCTTGATTCCAACCACCATCACGCGTAGAAATGAGTGCGTTATGGGCAGAATCGGGCAGTTTACTGCTAGAGAATGTAATTATAAAGTAGGCAACTATTATTTAATGGCAAGACGCAGGAATACACCTAGTTGGAGACTTCACAATAATTTACAAGGAATCTAGTTTAGCGTTCGGGTGAGGGTTAGAGTTATTGTTAAGGTTAGGGTCAGGGTCAGGGTCAGGGTTAGGCTTGAGGTGAAGGTTGAATTAGGGCTAGTATAAGGACACTGGAATAGTTATACTTACAACAGTACTGTACACAACCATATGCACCATCGTAGATATTTTTTTATTTCACTCTCTTGCCAAACTAAGAGTCACTTTTCCAATCTACTGGAAGGTAATCCGATCGTTTTTGCCCCTGGATGACTAGATCAGAAAACCCCTAGGGTATGCTAAAGACAAGGTGAAAAAGTAAGGGGTGGGGTATCGGTGATACACAAACGTTTATGATTGGGTGGTGTTTTAGGTAGTGTGTGACATTTTTTGAGCTGAATAAAATGTCGAAGAGTGCCTGGTAGTTAGGAAAAGACACTAACTTCATTGCAACGATGGGTAGAAAACCTTAGGCGTAAGTTTTTCAGCATGAAGTCGACTTACAAATGGCCCTTCAGTGAGTATTTTCCTTTAATCTCACTGTTAAAGGCACTGAGGAGCAATTTATTTTAAAAGTCTAGGCAGCATACTTTAAGGATAAGTGTGATACGTTGAACATGTACAGTGATCCATTCTCGAGCATGGCGGCTGCGTTCCAGAACCCCCCCCCTTTGGAAGATGAAAATCCGCGAAGTAAAAATCGCATGTGTATATGGTCATTTTTATAAACCCTTACATATCCCCCACATGTTTATAAGCACTTCTCACGCAGTTATATAGCAAAAACCGTTTACGTTCTTCGAGTTATTCAGTGTGATTCTTTAAAATGTTGCTTGTATACAAAATGTTTATATAGTATACACAAGTATACATCTCGTATTATGACCATCGGTCAATAGCGTCCCGCGTATGATGTAAACCGGGCAAACCAAGTGAGGAAGCATGTACCAGAAATTAAAAGGTTCCTTGCCCACAGATATCCGCAAAACAAAGAAAAACCCCTGAAATATGTTTCAATATGTTTGTGTATAACATCTGCGATGGAGTGAAGCTGTGAAAGTTGAAGCGTGGTATAAGGTGGGACCATTGCCTGCAGAACACCTGGCTTCTGAAAACTTTACAATGTGGTCTGAGAAAAACGCTACGGCGACCTCCTGGCACGCACGTGGGGTCTTAAATGCAGACGCAGGCAAGCCTTTGGGACAGAACCTAATTAAAACCCCATCTCAAGCATCACTGTTTCAAAAGAACTATTCCCTAAAACTGAAAATACCGAGGGATAAAGGCCCGAAAGTAGGAAGAAATTTTGCGGGAAACAGTAGATTCATTTTCTGCTTTTAACCCGCTATATGACAACTAGGGAGAAAAGCCTTTAATGGAGGGATCAACAGACTCCTTGTTGTCAGCTAAATAGTATCCGCAAACTCGATAATGCGTTCGCATGTTGATGTCTGGCACGTTAGCAAGGGAAATGCAGATTACCCGAAAACGATTTTAAAGAGGATAGTTCCAAATAATGCCCAGGGGTTGAGAATATAAGCCTTCATCCGAAACGTCAGTTGGGCATGTCAGTTGGATTTGAATACCGATGCGCTAGACCGCAAGATCCGTTTGCACACTTAAACAAAGCCATAAGCTATAGTCATTTCTAGCTTATTTACAATCTTTACCCACTCAAATTCGACAAGAGTTTTAATATGGCTGAGTAAGTAAACTCGTGTCAGTAGGTTCGAAGTACAGAACGCTAACATTGTGTGATCTCCTCAAGCGCTGTCGACTGAAATAAACTTATTCAAATTCACACGGCGTTGGAGTTCGTCTGCCTGGCTGATTGTTGGAGGGAATGCTGATATTTGGCTTTAAGTTAGCGATCCAGGCTTACGCACTTCTAAATGGTGGCATACCAGGGAACAGATGGCAATAATTTGCTTGGACAATTATATGGCTAATCTCCCCGTTCTCCGTCGACCATGGACTGTGCTGACGTGCGCAAAGACTAAATCATGGTCAGTGTTTGAGGAGCATTTGTCTTAGCATGCCTCAAGTATGGTCACGGACAAGAGTTGACGTGATTTGATTCAGGGACTGAATGCATACGGACTATTGCTCCGTTTCAGTAGGACCAGCTTTCAAATGCTCAGATCACCCTAGACATCAGGATTGGAATAGAGTGAATTGGGAACTAGTGTAGTGGCGTACGAGGTCTCCGCTCCCCGCACGAAAGCCACATGCGACATCATAACACTACTCAACTGTTAAGCAAAACAGGTTCAATTGCAGACGGACCAATTACTGTCGGTTAGTTTGAACATGTAGGTGCGCTTTTAGTTTGGTTACTATCGAATTACTCTGCTCTTACAACGAAAGAAAACCGTCGAATTTATAGGCTGGGCTAATTTTTTAAATGTCCCCAACTGGCGATCACCCGCTAGCAGTTCCGGTACCAACTACTTTGGTTTAATAATTTTGTAGTGGAGATCGTACAGCTCCGTACTATAGCATGCAATTTATCGAATTGGGCACTATATGAGCATTTAGCATACTTAAAAAAGAACAGTCTAAATTTATTAATTAACTAGTTTTTTCGAAGTTACATACCAGGGTTGTGCCAGTGTCCAGCCAGGTCTGAATTATGGACGGCCATTCGAGAAGTGTTTATCAACCGGAAAGTTCAAAGTGAAAAACTGATGGATGGGAAACTGGGCATGTAATGATGAGCGCCACAAAATTTAAAAAAAATGTAAATGATGCGGGCTAGCATGTAGAAGAAAGTCTTGCGAGACATCGGCCTATAGGACGTCCTTATTGGGTACCAGGATCGCTGTCCTGTTGGTGAGGGAGGTTTTCCAAGAAGGATGCGGCTGATGTTTTGCGAATGTCCACTGTAATTGAGGAAAAACAGCGTTGGCAAACTCAGAACCAACCAGCCAGGATGTTTAAAGACTAAGCACAGATATCTACTGTTGGGCGATTGTTTCAAACTACAAACCGAACGGGCCACGTGTGCATGATGACTACTCAACTTGTGTGTACCCCCGAACACTCAGTATAGGCGATCTGGGTGGTGTGTGTTCAGTATCCTGGGCGATCACAGGACGCCTGCGGTTAAATCCACGTCGTCGGTCGTGATTTTAAAGGCATGTACTCTTATAAATTCAGGTGGAGTTGAATTCGCACGCTTTCAAGCGTTTATTAGTAGATGGTGGCTTAGGGGCTGTCGTGAGATGACCTTTTGGCCCACACCCCCATCACATTCCCAGATGACAGTATCGACGTTCAGTTAAGGTCAACAACAGCTATCATTCTCCACAAAGATGATAAAGCTTAAATCCAGATTCACTACAAATTCATCTCCAACGGGAGCCAGTGTCCTTTGTTGTGATAAAAAAAACGAAAGCCGATAAAAAGAGTTGTTTTGTGGGGACGTCGGAGGGGGGGGGGAGGGGTCTCTTTTGACTGCAAAACTGCCATCCCAGATGCGTGGGGACTCCAAAAAATCAGTCTCAATTTTATTAGAGCTTGGTTAACTGTTCCATATAAGGAAACATTGGCGTGCGCAACCTGGATTTAGTCAACCCATTGTGTACTCATAACTTCAGGCTTATGGTTCTACAGTCGATTCCCCATCTCATGAAATGTCAACTGAAATCCTGAAATAGGCTTTCGATGCGAACCAATTACTTAAGTATGGCTGCAATAGTGATTGCCATGCAGCCTAATCAAAAGATATTTCAATAAAATAAGTATTTCAGCCTATGAGTAAGCTTCATTCTATCCAGCTGCAAAAACCATAATCTGTATAATTGACTGCTTAAGGAGTATTCATTTTTAAAATTAATTTTCAATGCTCTTATAAAATCAAATAGATCTGATAGAAAACACACTAAGAGATATGCTATCTTGTACCCATTCGATAACAAATCCCCCTTCTTCAAATTTTATACTTGATCAAAGGGGTGTATTTCGGTTTTTGAAAACTGTCAAAATTTCGTAAAATTTTTGAATCCTACTAGCCATTACGCATGCATTTAAGGTTTCCAAAGTACATAATGTATAAATAAGGTCAATGGAAAATCACATGTTTATCGATACGATGAGGCAAAGGTCACATAGTTCTCATAAAATTTGGCATTAGCTGTGGGTTGTGTTGTATACTCTGTATGCAACATTCAAAAATTGATGGATACGATTTATTGCGAACGAATCTTTCACAGTTTTAACAATCTCATAATTCGAAACTTTTTTAAAACTAACATATACGCCTACATCAAGTAAAAAATTGTAATACTATGTTATTAGCTAAGAAATGAGCATAAGAAAGAACATTTTGACCATCTTTTAAGCAGAATACATCTGAATTTATAAAGGCATCGAAAATCCATAAGCGACCGTTTTTTTGGAATCTGATTTTTACAGGCAATGGGAAGGAATCTTTTTCAAAAGCCAACATCCTGACCCGACTGACATATCCAATGATTAGATCGCAAGATAGTAAATAGTACAACCCTACTTAAATAATTTGTTAGAATCGAAAAAATACTGCAGAATTTCGTTTGAGATTTGAGGAAGTGGATATTTTCTGTAGCGGAGTTCCCATGTCACAGCAAATGACTTGATGTCAACAGATATTACAAACAATGATCAGGTCACTGGAACGCCCATCTCCCGCCTAGTTGTCGTCATCAGCCAGCCAGTGTCCAACCTCGAGGGCTGACGCAACCGTGGTTTGGGCAGGTAGATGATCGCTTGTCCAGTGTCTTTGCACGTTGCCGGTAACAATTTTAATGGACTGACTGTCGTCTCTGCGCGACAGCTTGAACGAACCCCGGGATCTGCAGTTTCAAACCAAAACTGCAGTGCTCAATCACATTGTGCAATCGGGATAAACTGGTGAATGCCGCTCTCAAACAACATTAAGAGGGAATTCGGAAGAGCAGTTGACGAGCATACGTATACTTTCGACAAATTCTCATCAGGCCGTTACATTTATATAAGAACGGAATACATGTTAAACAGGTCGGTGCTTGTCCAAAAGGATACGGGGCACCTCTCGGCGTGGCTGAACAACAGTGATGTCAGGAGCATAAACAGCGCAATTCTTGTGCACATTGTTGATATCGTATGGATCCCAAGGAAGCCTCCAAGGTGATTTATAAGGTCCCACCAAACTATCCAAAGTTTCTGGGTCAGCGCCGGCTAGCAACAGCAGAAGTGACCGCTATTAGACTGAGGACGCCGGCGTTTTGTGCGCAAAAACTTCCTAAAAGCTCTACGTCTGGCACTGCCCACAGCCACTTCGCTGCATGCACTCAACCACGCCCTGTTTGTCTCTCTCCTTCCCTACCAAACCTCTTCCCCCGATTCCGGTGACTCGCTTATACAAAAAAGCAGACCTTATTGACCACTTGGTTAACTTGTACCCCGTTCCCATATAAATCTTATAGCCCGAGGAGAATTGATCGAAAGGCTACTTATTCTCACCAGCTACTCTTCTGGACATTAACGCATTTGCACCAGATCCGTAGAGGAACGCAAACGAGCCAACCGTGAACTGCGGACTATAGTATACACGGCTTGAAGGGGAAAATACTCCGAGTAACGGTGGGCAGTTTCAGCTTATGTGAATAGAAATGCAAGGCTTCTGTTCGCATATTTCCAACTTGTTTCTAAAAAGCCACCAGACGAAAGGACAAGGAGGAGGAGAGTGATCTGTCGGATGGGCTGGTAGTGAGGCTACGACGGATGTTCTGATGCTGGGCATACAAGAGAGGAGAAGTGGGGATCGATTTTCGACAGGATGAAGGATGGTGGATAGCATGCGACCGTCGTGCATCAGCGGCTTGAAGGTTACGGTGGCCAATGAAATGTGATCAAAAGCCCTCTTAATGCGCATCAGGATCGACACAACGACTAGTGGCAGTTTGACCATCGAATCTGATTATGTCCTCCGCGTGCTTCAGAAAGTTGAAGGCTAACGTGGTGTTAACTTGCGAGTGAGTTAATTTTAAGCGATAGAAAACTTGCAAAGCATCTACTGCAACCTCCCCTCCATCACCCGCCCGTGCTCGGTAACGTGACAGATTTAGGAAGACCGAAGGCGTGATCGGGCGTATGTAATGGATACACAGTGTTAAAGTCTGGCGTGCCCTGATCGGGCAGGGACGCGGAGTGAGCCTATGCCTGTGTGTGTTACCACGCTCCTTCGTAAATAACAAACACCTGACCAGGATTTAAACACTGCAGCAAAAAGATGGAAGCGGCGGCACGGATCCCAGCCCACGTAGTCTGGACCTCTATGTCACACACACACCCAAGAATATACCGCCTGGCCGCAGCTTCACTTGACCAGGATTTTAACACATCAGAAGGGATATGGGGGGGGGGGGGGGGGGGGGAGAATTTGACCAACAGCTCACACAGTCTGAGCCTGACGATCGTAACTGCTCCACTAGAATGCGTAATCTCGAGAATCAGCCGGCTGGATTTTGGGGCTTGCATCGCTAGTTTTCGTGACGTCTCAGTAAAAGCGATGACCGCTTCCAGTGAATACACATCAAAACCGAGTGTAGGGAGGTCGCGTTAATGGTCAGAGAGTTTCTGTTTACCGAGGCTTCGCTATGGTCCGGCACATATGACTGACCGACACGTATATCCTAATCTGGTGTGGGATAGTTCGGCGGTGATATCGTTACCCACATGCGGATACGATAATTCCCTGGTTGTAGTGATAGGACTTCACAAGCTCCTTTCATGTGTACTATAACCATAACTAAATCGGCGGTCATTTTCATAATGACCATTTGCGATACAAATACAGTAATATGTTGATACATATATATATACCGATTTCGAGTGTCTTTTTACGGCAAATTCGATCTTCTAGAAATGGCCACTAAGGTTCATTTTCGACTTTTCTTATTCATCAGTCTACAGTCCGGGGACACGTTGGTTCATAATTTATACTTCTGGAATTTCTCAGGTCGCCATTAAGAGCGAACCAAATGACTCCTCTTTATCCTTATCCAAATAGAAAATGACAAAAACGTTTTGCAGAAACCCATTATATTCGTTCGAATGTGACCTACGGAATTATAAGACTTTTAAAAGTGCAGTTGCTAATTTCTTGGGAAACTCGCAAGACAGTTAGCTGAAAAGGCGATAATATTAGTTATAGATTTAAAAGCTCGAAGAATCGAGGGCTTTTAAATGTTTGCTTTGTGAAAAGAACACACCATCTCCTAGAATTTGAGACATACATGTCATGAGCCTACACCTGAAAAGTCGTGTTCTAAAGACCACACACGAAGTTCGTGCATTTATTTTGAGCGGACTTAAAAACTACTTTTCAGATTAGAGAGCAACCACACGTGGGCAGACCCAGTGACGGCCGAATCAATAACAGAAGTATCCGGCAGCAGCAGAATATCAATGAAAAATGTTACGTATAAACTGAAAGGCAGGCGTCCCAAGAAATGTAATTTCAAGGAAAACATCCTTTGGGAAAATTAGTAAAAAGTAGGTTTCTTCGTCAGAGCAGCGTGTCTTCGCTCGGCGTAGCAGACTCTTGACGGCATTTCCCCAAAGGACGCCTTTCCTTGAAATGAAACATGTGTTACACATATGGCTAAGCTGCCTACTGAGAAGTGTTGCCAAACACGACAGGATAGACTAAAATGGTAATTTGTAACTCCTTTTCCATAATCGGCTGGCCACACGATAAGTATAACTTTTATGGAGGACGAACCGCCCACAGTACATTCGGATTTGCACCAAATTCCGAGAAAATTAGGTTCAGGATTAAGGGAAAACCTAGGATCAAGTTAAGGGATAGGTTTGAGGTTGGGGTTAGGGTCAGAGCTTGAGTTAAGGTAGCGATTATGTGTAGGGTTACGGTTTGTGTTGATGTTAACCGTAGGGTTAAGGTTGGGACAAGGGTGAAGATTAAGTTTGCGGTTTAGAGTTGTGTTGGGGTTGAGAGACCTGAGAGTATTTCCTCTTCCTGGAATTGGTCGCAATGAAACTTCTTTTAAGTGGGCGGGGCAGTCTTATTCCCATGTCTTGGTTAGGCGGCCGTACAAGTCATCCTTATCGGCCATATTTCAGCAATAGGTAAGTCGGCCGAATACTTCAAACCGGATCATTTTGGCTGACGATTAGTTGATCATTGACCTACGAATTGAGCCACGGGTCTCCGCTGGGTTCAGTTATTAGTTGTACAGTTACGAACTTATTACACTTATTAGCCTTTGAGAATGACACCACGTTCGGCCTTGAAACCTCCAACCGGAACAGTATGAGAAAACCTGTCAAAATGTTTCTACTGTCGTTGTTGTTAAGTATAACGATGCATTTTGCCCGAAACTACCGTCGAATTAGGAAATTTTCTAAACTATCGGGTAATTTTGTCAACAGGGTTAAATCTTAATCGGTAGACATGGAGACATGGTGCCATAACATGCTATTGGTGGGATAATCTAAGAATGGAAGTACCGAGAACGACGAGGAGATTTGGGCGGCCAGGCTTGATTAATTAGCCATCATCAGCCAGCCATACCTAACCTCGGGTTCGGAGTTTTTTAAATTTGATGCCAGATTTCTGTGCAGTGATTCCAACGCCCTACCATTTAGCGAGAGACCTGTTCAGTTGGCTGGATATGGATAGAAGTACCCATTCCCGTACTACAGGTAGCATTTCGTTAAATTCCAGGGTGGTACCTATTACCGTTTCCTAATTGTAAGCTGAAACTGGATCACCAACGCATAGAAGACGTTGATCTCGCAGTAACCAGTGTCAAGCACCGATTCCATCGAAGCCCACATCATTTTCAGTGTAACCCGTCCTACCACAATGGATACGTTCGTTTACATTTGTCATACAATTTAAATAAGAGTTAAAGACAAAATCGCAAGTTGGATCTCCAAAGCCCATCAGGCCTTCAAATGGGTAAAGTACTCCGCCTGGAACCGTTGTGGCATTCTATTAAACATAAAGCTGATAATTTAAAGAGCTGTTCTCTTCCAAACGCTATTGTGCAGAGTGGAGACATGAAGAGACTAAGAAGACCATGCAATGACCCAACCCTCTTCATCGCAGTTGCCTGTGAACGACATATACGGTGACGAGACAGAAGGATCTCCGATACCGAGGTCCTGGGTTGGCCGCTTCGCAAGGGTGGACGACGAATGCTTTCCCAAACGACTTTCATACGGTGACGTAACTGCCGGTGGTCATAGACAGAGCCGACGAAAGCGTCGCTTCAGGTCAACTTTAAAGACACTGCCCAAGTACCTGAAAATGGACATAGGAGGACTCTGGCTAAGCTCGGCGGGCGTGGTGGACTCTCATACAGGCCGTAACGGCCATTTAGAAGGCAACGGAATAATTCCTGCCAAGTGCTATAGACCAGTGGCACAAGCACCCAACCGCTGCCATCGTATCCACGCAGTCAACTGGAATTTAGGGCACGGAGCGGATTATTAAACCATCTTCAGACCCAATAAAATACCAGCACAAACAGCCCTCCTCCCACCCCCACAACGCAACACCACTACTGCCATTATTAACGTCACCAGTGAGAATACTACTGCTACCTTGGAAACTTCACCGTTATTGTCACTAACACCAGTAATGCAGACGCAGTTTCAGTTTTAAATGCACCGGCACTTTCTCATTCCACACCGGCCTGTGCAGTCACTTCAAATCCACTGCACTGAAATCGGTGGAATAGTTTCAGGAGCTCTGACTTACACCCGTCACGCACTTTAAACTTCTCCACACTCTCCAGGCACTTTCAGCCTCTGCATGTGTCTATTCGGCCATTTGATCCTCCACGAAATCATTGGGTGAAAAGTAACAGTCCTCACCCCATTCTACTTGAGAGGGCGTGGTAGGTGCTTCGCAAGCTTATTGCACTATAACCCAATTTAAGCGCTAGCTACCCATGCTGCACCCACGTTGTGCTGCACATATCGGACGTCGGCGATTCTGACAGTCAAAATGCAATTCAGATTTCATGCAAGCGTACAAAAAGTATATGGGCAAAATCGTCATCCAATGCTATGCAAAATACAACAGCATCGAAAGTAAATAAATCGGCTTGAACAACTCTAGCATTATTGGATACAAGTCAACGCCCAAATACTGCATTAACAGCGTTGATAATATGCTGTACCTTGCTCGAGCCCAGGCGTCATCTTGGGCGCTGTGAATCGTCTTCAATCATGGCAATGTTAGGTCTAATTATAAGGTCTCAATCATAAGGCATTTTGAATCCTAACTGAAGGCTCATCCCAGGGACTGTAGCGTGGGACGTCAGATCGCCCAGAAAACTTTAATTCATGATAAATCCTCGGCTTTTCTCGGCTGTTCTGTAGAGTATGTTAAGCAAGCATGACTCGTAAGCCCACCTATACAGGACACGGGGATAGGCACGCCCCACCCTTGTGGTACGTTTCAGGAAGGCTAAATATTCCAGTGTATCAACTCCAACACTAACCCTAACACAGAACTAAACTGTGGCCTTACGCCTCACCCTAGCCCTACCCTTAACCTAAACCCTACAATCGAGACGAACTCTGATCCTAGCCCGCAACTCTGACCCTATACCTAACCTTCATCCTAAGCCGAAGTTATATGAAATTGGGCGCAAAGCCACCTGTATTGTAGGCGGTTCATGTTCCCGTGTCCCGTTTAAGTGGCATTACAAATCACCTTTACTTTATACATGCTTAAGGATGTCCAGCATGTCTCGCGATGCCATTTCAGTCTTTCTACTACTTTCATGATGATTCCGCGTTAAAGCGGTCACTCTTTTCCAATCTTACCTTGATTATATTAACCATCGAATGGATTGAATGATAGGGCTTAAGACTAAAACAAAAGCTCACCATTTAATCCAAGTTAATAGCCATTCCCTACTGAATCCACAGTAAGGGTGTGGCCGATCGATAGCGAAAACATAATTACAAGTCATTTTTCTTATCCATTACGGTAAAAATTCTTAAGTAAATGAAATTTTGATTTCGAAGGAACGACTGCATCTAGAGATCAAAAAAGCCCTCACGATAAGAGTGCAACAGTCGC
Organism: Ligula intestinalis; assembly: GCA_036362985.1. Lineage (NCBI taxonomy): Eukaryota > Metazoa > Platyhelminthes > Cestoda > Diphyllobothriidea > Diphyllobothriidae > Ligula > Ligula intestinalis. The sequence goes on along the minus strand of JAYGXS010000001.1, from coordinate 72,375,977 downwards.
CTTGCTCTGCCTCCATTATTTTATCTAACGTTACTATAGGAAGGTAATCACTCGAAATGAAATCAGGTCACCGCTTTGATGGTATGCCTGCTGTCTTATCCTAGATACTTTTCAGCACCATTTTCCGTTATTTTTCCTGCAGAATATTCGTAAACCCCAAATACGCGTGTTCTGTGACTAACAGACGCAGTATTTTTGTCATAAACATATTATTATTATTATTATTATTATTATTATTATTATTATTATTAAGGGGAAAACCCCTATAAGCTCGAAGTATCGAAGATAGTGCGACTATTTTCTACTAGAAATAATTAAAATTGCCGTGCTTCCAACACAGATACTAGTTTAAACTCTGCTCTACAGGTTTCGTCTCTCCCATTTCAGTTATGAAGCACACATTTTGGCCAATGTGTCAAAATCTCCAGCTCAAGGTATTTCGTTCGACAGCAGGGAAGGGTCAACTTAAGCAAGTACAGTTCATGCTAATAAACATTTTATCTTGAAAAAAATGTTTCAGGGAATTATTATTTCGATCTATGAGCTCCTAGAAGCAGGACCACAGAGTTTCAAAATTAATATACTACTACTAATCACACAAGCCCCATTTACTTCCGATGTCATAAAAGAGCAAGTAAAGCTTGGAAATAAATGGGAAGCCCTACGAATAAGAACAAGTGGTAAAAATTTCATCTCGCTGATATTCATTGAAACAAGTCTTCTGTTTTTTTAGAAATACAAGCACAGAAGTCATTATTATTCTACAAAAGCTTTTTGCCAAAAAGTTCACACGCTCACCTCTGTAAAAATGGTTTTAAAGGAAATTTGATTTACCAACGAAAAATATCACTGACAACATTTTGGTCAGGCTTCTCCTTTTGATTGAGAGGTGCCCTCGGGCATATGAATGTATTTACCGCTCATCGCCATCTACCGCTTGGCTATCTGAGAAAAATGTGATAATAACTTAATCCAGACAAGGTTTTACCCCCATCTTCATCTGCATGTCTCTCTCACACAAAAATGCTGTTTACAACCACAAGATCAGGTTACCTCATCCGGTAAAAGGGGTTTTGATGTGATTTGTCAGATACGCCAAGGTTGTTTGCACTTTTGGACTAGTCCATCTTGTCTTATGACAGGCTTTAAAATACGTTCGGGGGTACGAGGACTTTTTTTAAAATATACAATAGCAGGTTAGCGCTACTGCGTCAGCAAAGTGATACAGTCTGCCAGGTTTCTATAAGTAAGAAACACATATGTGGTAAAAGCAGTAGATGGAAATCAGAAATTTGAAGACAGCGTATGTAGCAGAATTTAATGGCACCATAAATTTCGCGAGCGCTCATCAGCCGCTTCCACTCGCTGCATAAACAGAATAACGAATGATAAATTACAGAATTGAATTCATACATAAAAATCGATCAAAAACATCAAGGTCACTTGAGTTAGCCAAGGGGCAATCAATAAAGTAGGAATTCAAACATTGTGGGCAGCAAAAACGCAGTAAAAACGTCTAAGGCAAAAACATCTAAGGCAAAAAGGTGGGAAGGGGGTGGGTAAACAGGGAGCCGGTGCTACCACGGCAGGGTTAGGTTCACCACATGCTCCAGTTGTTTACATAGGTCAGGTTTAAACCGTCTTATGTATGCTGCCTCCAGGTAGCGTAAGATACGAGTTGTTCATGCCCGAACAAGTACTATTTTTTTGTGGCGTTTCAGAACAGATAGAGCAATTAGATATTCCTTGGTTATTGGTGAGCTTTGTGTTATTGGCGCTCGACGATATTGGTAATCAATATCAACAAATTTAGCTTTTAGCCAACCCAATTCGTCTTTGGATCTTGGTTTTAGGTCAGTGAGTTGGGAGTTAAGGTCCTCGAATTGTGCTTCCACTTCAACTGCATTAATTCGTTTGGGTGGAACGCGAAAATCAAGTCCCAAAGAAAGTGCCTCTGTTTGAAGTTTGTTAAGTTTAATATCAGATGGATTCAAAATAAGTTCATCTGTGTTTGAGGGGAAAATGTCTTCTGTAGGTTTCTTACAAAGTGATTTAATTAACTTAAGACGGTATGATTCTCCAGTCTTATTTTTTAGGATGTAAGCATGTTTCAAAAATATAGACCAGCAGTAGAAACTTATCTTGTCCAGAATATGGTTCGTCTGATGCAAGCGAGATTTGTTGTCATCTAACAACTGCATCGAGTATTCTATTTTAGACTGTGCTTACATCATAAAAAATAAGACTAGAGAATCATACCGTCTTAAGTTAATGAAATCACTTTGTAAGAAACCTACAGAAGACATTTTCCCCTCAAACACAGATGAACTTATTTTGAATCCATCTGATATTAAACTTAACAAACTTCAAACAGAGGCACTTTCTTTGGGACTTGATTTTCGCGTTTCACCCAAACGAATTAATGCAGTTGAAGTGGAAGCACAATTCGAGGACCTTAACTCCCAACTCACTGACCTAAAACCAAGATCCAAAGACGAATTGGGTTGGCTAAAAGCTAAATTTGTTGATATTGCTTACCAATATCGTCGAGCGCCAATAACACAACGCTCACCAATAACCAAGGAACATCTAATTGCTCTATCTGCTCTGAAACACCACAAAGACAGTAATTTCTAAACCTGACAAAGGGAATGGTGTTGCCATCCTCAATCGCAAGGATCATGTAAAGAAAATGGAAAATATCCTAAATGATTCTAGCAAATTTCGTCTAGAATCACAAGGAAAAGAGGAAACCAAGGCATTTGAAGGGTCCGCCTGGAAGACCATCAAGCTTTTGATGGATAATAATTTGTTAGACACCAAAACAGTACTATATTTAAAACCAAAAGGTTCCTATATTTCGCGACTATACGGATTAACTAAAAGTCACACAAAGGATATCCCTTTACGACCTATCATTTCCATGTCCAATTCACCATTTCACAGACTAGCGCGTTGGCTGGTAAAAGAACTAGAACCAATTCGCAATCGATTCTCTACGTATACGCTGAGAGACAGTTTCCAATTTGTCGATGAAATTAGTCATCAAAATATTGCAGGCAGATATATGATATCTTTGGACGTCGAGTCACTATTTACCAACGTGCCCCTGGATGAAACAATTGATATCATTTGTGCATATGCTTCTGAAACTCGCCTGCCCCCTGACATATTACGAGAGTCATTAAAATTATGTACAAAGAATGTTCAATTCCTATTTAATGGCCAACTGTATAGACAAGTTGACGGAGTGGCAATGGGTAGTCCTCTCGGTCCTACCTTTGCAGATATATTTATGGGTCACCTCGAAGAAAAACTAACTTCCACATTGAAAAGTACAACACTCTATAGAAGATATGTGGATGACATCTTTGCAATTGTTAAAAACATAAAGGAAGCTAAGAAACTACTGTTAACAATGAACAGTTTACATCCAAAAATGAAATTTACGATGGAAGTGGAACGTGGAAACCAGTTTTCTTTCTTAGACGTTCACATGACTAGGCAGAAAGATGGCTCTATAACGCGAAGAGTTTTCCATAAGAATACATGGAGAGGGCAGTATTTGCATTATCTAAGTTTTGTCCCCTTACAATGGAAACGTAACTTAGTTTGCACCCTCTTCCAGAGGACAAGCAAATCTGCTCAATGGATACACTGAATGCAGAAATTGCCAGCCTCAAGGAAACTCTTCTCAAGCGTGGTTATCCAGCTCACTTTATTGAAAAGAATAGCAAACCCTTACGGCAAAAGGTTATAGAACAATCAGCTCCGAAATAGACTGTTTTCATTTCCTTGCCATTTAAGAGAGACAACATATTAAACACCATCATGAGACGTTTACGCAATGCCATTGAAAGGACCTATTTTGCAGCTGAGCTTGTATTTTGCAACTCGGTGAAGACCCTTCCGATTCCAACTGCGAAGGATGCCTTGTCGTTGTACGCCACTTCTAATGTTGTTTACCAATTTACATGCACTTGCGGATGCAAGTACATAGGACGAACACAACGGCAATTGGCAGCCAGAGCAAAAGAGCACTTGCCGAATTGGTTATTAAGACAGGAGAATAGGACTCCCCGTTCTTCTATCACTGAACACCTATTGGATAAGGGTTATTATGTTGACCCTAAAACATCCTTCCGAGTACTTGTTCGGGCACGAACAACTCGTATCTTACGCTACCTGGAGGCAGCATACATAAGACGGTTTAAACCTGACCTATGTAAACAACTGGAGCATGTGGTTAACCTAACCCTGCCGTGGTAGCACCGGCTCCCTGTTTACCCACCCCCTTCCCACCTTTTTGCCTTAGATGTTTTTGCCTTAGACGTTTTTACTGCGTTTTTGCTGCCCACAATGTTTGAATTCCTACTTTATTGATTGCCCCTTGGCTAACTCAAGTGACCTTGATGTTTTTGATCGATTTTTATGTATGAATTCAATTCTGTAATTTATCATTCGTTATTCTGTTTATGCAGCGAGTGGAAGTGGCTGATGAGCGCTCGCGAAATCTATGGTGCCATTAAATTCTGCTACATACACTGTCTTCAAATTTGTACCTGGGAAACGATGTTTCAAATTTCTGAAGTTGGAAATCAGAGATCTCACAGACAGCGTCACTTGAACAGTGCGATCAGCCGGCTCCTAGAAATGCCGCCTTCTGGTTGTGTGCGTCCCAATTTTCCACTGTCTTCTCCAAGCAAATATAAATTTTTATTTACTGGTGATTAATGGCGACTTATTTCCTCTATTTAGTGGATTGCTCATGTAATCTGAAAGGATGGCAGAATTGAGGAATATTATTTAATTCAAGTGCTACTAACTTTGAGGATGCATACGTACACGCGTTATTTGCGTAGGAAACCCTTTTTACAAGATAAGAAACTGACGTCACGGTGGGGAAACGGAAGGTAAACGCAGTTCATTAAGGGAAGACAGTAGAAGACATAAATCAAGAAGCACCGCCAGCAAAGAAAAAGGGGACTGCCTTGCTTCAACATGATAAATAAATAATAAATGTTTAAAACCGGCCATCCTTTACAGTCCGAACCCTGACATTCGTGCGACCGACGAGCCTGAAATAGCATCGATTCGATTTACCAGATAGGAAATACTAAATGCGTCAGTGCAGAGGACTCTAGGGAAACTCTGGCTGCACAGCCCAGACCATATGAACAAAGACGGTGAGCTAGTACAGAGTTACCAAATGGGCAGCAATATGCACCATTGCTGTGGTTTTAGTAAATAACAGCTTACTGTACCTCGCAAAGCCAGTTCATCATCAGTTGAATTAGAACTCCTTATGTGTACATGCTGAAACATAGGAGCTCTAAAATTGAGCAAAATCAGTGAAATAGGCGATATTGGGATAGTTTCTAATTTTGACAATAGGAATATGCCCAATGGCAGAATATAGGAAATTGGGAGACTTCCATGATCAAAAACATGTGACGTCGACAGGGTCGTATCACTAGCTTCGCAACCTCACATTAGGCGCTTTAATGTTTTTAGTACTGAATTAAACCGTATTACAGACCGACTTACAAGATAACTTAAGTTATTAATTGTGTTCGTTATGGTAAGCATTCATTGCCGAGTTAGTAGGGTCACACAAACATTCGTTGACTAGAAGTTGACTCATGGTGGTGAATCACATTTTTGACTGTACAACTTTTCCCATTTCCCAGAAGTTTCCACTTAAGATATTCTACAGGCAAAACTACGACTTATTCAAGTTTTTTGGTTGCAATAAGGTATTTTCTAAGGCAAGCTTGTTTGGCGTCCACAAATGGGAATCGTATCGTGTGGAGCCCAACGAAAAAACAAACAGCTTAGGATCGACAGGTCGACGTCTTATGTATTCATGTTGTGTGAAATTAGCCTGCTTCTCATAGTCTGTCATTTAGAAAGATTACAATTAAAAGAGTCCTTAGCCAGAACTGTTCCAATGGTTACTGCAGCATAGGGTTTACTAGAAGGTTATGAAATCACCTCTAGAGCCAGACACATGATGCTTCCGAGTGGTCGCAAAAACCCCCTATAAAGCAAAAGGTATGGTATATTTGAACAGGTAGATAGTCTGGAACAACAATCGATGTCTACCCTACGCATGGATTTTTTACTTGAAGTTGCACGACACTAGGCCCCCCTATGAGCGGCTGCAGTCGAAGTCCAAGCAACCTGTGGTCAGGCAGTACCATCCCAGCGAAATGCTCACACATATTACTTAAAACAAGCGGTATTGATTTTTTTAAGTCAGTGAGTTGCTTTTGCAGATCACAGAAAGCAACGCGCCCGCGAGGGCGAGAACAATTCAAACAGCCACCAGCAAGCGATCGATGCGCGGGCATCAGGCACGGTTATAACACGAGGTTTGTAGTAAGACATATTCATTCGACGCCGGCAGGAGAATGGACAGTACGCTCTGACGATGAAACCGAGAATTTTTTGAATCGTATGCCAAAGTATAACGTGGTATCAGGCATTGTCCCATCTCCTTCTTTTTCCGGGGAGGATAAAAGCAATAGTTAGATACTTAGGCCTTCATTCGGATTTGCCGTGATCAGCTGATATTCTGGTCTTGTAATCCTATTGGACGAATAAAGTGATCTATAAAAAAGTCATGCGTCCTGCCTGCCTTAAAATACTTTAGGGCTAAAAACGTGAACGGATATGGAGACAGCCAGTAGCACCTGGAATATAGTGTAGTTGCTTAAAGTGCAGGTTACAGATGTAAAATTTAAACCAATAACCCGGAATTTATAAAATTAGCTTTCAGCTCACTTCCGCCAAAATATCGATCATATTCCGAACTTTTTCATGAAATAACAGTGATTATCTGTTGCGACAACACATTTCCGATAGCTTATCATTTCTTATCGCTTTATCGGCCATGCTTTACAGTCCAAGCCCTGACAATTGTGCGACTGACGAGTGTGAAATAAAAATCGCTACGATTTACCAGATGTGGCATACCAAATGCGTCAGTGCCGACCTTAAAAGACTTTAGGGCTAAAAACGTGACTGCAAATGAAAAAAAATTGTGGAGAGATATGGACAGAGTCAGTAGCCGCTGAAACGTGGTAAATTTGCTCGAAGGGCAGGTTACTGCTATCAATGTTTAAAACAATGACCCGGAAGTCATAAAATTCACTTCAGGTTACTTCCGCTAGAATATCGATCTACGTTCCGAACTTTTGCGTGAAATAACAGTGATTATCTGTTGCCACCACATATTTCCGGTAGCTTATCATCCCTTATTGCCTCGCTTTTGGGGCCAAACTTAACTAGTGTACACCACTCACCCTGTGATGTAGATTTTATGAAAACCTGCACACTACTTCATCTGGTAAATGAGTGTGAATAAGACAAATTATGCCAAAATTATCTCCTATACTAGGATACATTGCCAGTAGAAGGTAGATTTCGTGTCTGATGAAGTTACTTGCGTTTCCCAGAGACCCGTGCATGCAGGGGTTTCAGAACTCCAATCGGAGCGAGGACAGTTAACATAAAAGGTAAGAAGGACCGCTGTTATAGAAGTTAAGGAATCGGCTGCTTTTATGAACAATGAATCCACAAGCCGAAGCGATGCAAAGCAGTCAAAATGAATCATGAGGCGAGAAAACATACAGACACTAAGACCCTCTGGTTATTATCGATTTTCTGTCTTCCAAGTGCACTAACGACTCGATAGCTTACAGGCTAGACCCCGCACATCCGCAGCACTAGCCACAAACAGCAACCTCACTAACCGCCTGCAGCCAGTAGTAGGATAACAGACACCCCGTGTCCGAGACATTGTGCACCCTGAGGCGTCTGTGCGACCAAATGGGGGAGCGGGGGGGGGAGCAGGACCTGGCCATCTGCACGCCCCCGCCCCGCCCCGCGCGAAAGCCTACCGCATTGATTGATAGATCAAAACAAGTGGAGATGACCAAAACACACTAGGTCTCACCTTAGGTCGGAGTTCTCCACGCGCCTGTAAGTGGAATGGTCACAGCGTCCAACCCATCAAGAGTCCACCTGCGCGCACGCACACAAAGTCATTATGTGCAGTTCCAGTGACCAATAGCGCTGCTGCACCCAGTGGCGCAGCACTCAAACATTAGCTATAACGTACAAGCACGCGCGCGAGTGTGCGTACGTGCGCATGCACGAAGCGGATGCAACTTGGGTGCCTGTAGGATTTTCGGTAAAAAACAGTAGGAGCGAGAGAGAGAGAGAGCATCAACTACACGCCAGCACACCTATCAGACTCTCTTTGAGCTGGCGATAGAGAGAGGGAGCAGCGAAACTGCCCTTGGCAAACGATAAGGCTAATGTAACAAAAGGATAAGTTCGTATAAGTGGCGTGGGTGTGGTTGTGTGCGTGGTTGTGTGTGTATGCGAACGCATGTCAGCCAGCACACTACTCCTTTGCGTGTGTTCTGGGTAAGTGTGCGTGTGTGTGTGCGTCTTGTGTACGAAGCCCGCGGAGGCAGCGTGCGCCTCAACAGCTACATCTTCCTGGTCTTCGCTTCAGACCTCAACTTTTACCTGCCTCCCCGCTCACACCGTGGGCCGACCCGATCAAGGTCGATGAGGCCTGATGAGGGATGACGTTGCGAGGGGAGTGCTATCCGATCCCTTGCACCTGAAGGACGAACCGGTGAATGAAATATAGATGTGTATTTACGTGTGTGTGTGTTCGCTCGCGCACAAAACCACTTATATGAGAGCACACTGTGATGCGCACACGCACACAGAGCTCGTGCTGCAATTGCTCCGCCCAGGAATCCGCCTACACCCTGCCAACGTACGCAACAAAGTAGCCATCTGAGGCTTTACCTTACAGCACAAAGTTACGCATCCAAACACTGTAGATGAGAAAAAAACACGTACTCTCTCTCTCTATCACGCGCTCCTGCGGAGCGGGATACGTTGGTCGTTCAACGAGACGCCTGCCTGGGTAAAGGTAAAACCAGATCGATTTCGAGTTCTATTCTCGAACACCGATTCAATACTAATCACCCAGTCGATCCCAACGAAGGCTTTAGGCTGCTTACCGGACACCAGCCAGCTTCTCTAGGTGCCTAAGCCAAAGGGTGCACGCAATAGCCGACACAGTAGTTATACGGCTAGCGAATCCGGTTCTATGCTGTCAGGCGACGTTAATACAGGTATGGCAGGGGGGGGGGGTTAATTAAGTTAAACCCTAGCAACTACAATCTTCAGACCATGGTTACTTAAGGGAGATGAAATCTTGGAAAGGCAATAATGTTAGGAACAGTATATTGTGTACACAGAGGAACGAAGAATGGACCGAAGACATCTGACTTGGAAACTCACGAACAGCCAGGAGAGCCAGCCGGGTTCAAGTGCCAGTTTGACAGCAGTCAGGCCAGAGGGCAGAGAGAGCAATTCACTCGTGCATGCTTGTTATTCGTGGCCGTGCTAAGAACGCAGGTTTGCGGCAACTGTGACTGGCTGTTCTCAAACGTCGAGAACCGCAGTCGTGAGATTCTAGTGAAGTTCACTTCGACGTGAGTTAGTCACAACACAGGCGCTCTTCCTTCCATGGCCGACGTCGACGTTAGGTAGTGAGCATACGTCAACCTCATCCCCCTCTCGATGATACTTGTTCCTTCGCATAATCTGCCTACGAATATCGTTCATAATCTACCGTACTCCCCCGGTCGCAGTGACGTCAGCATGCCGGCCTTGCTCTGCGGGCGGCCTGGGAACGGTGAGTATTAACCCTAAGAGACAACCATCCGAAACTTCAGACTTACAATAAACCTCTCCCGGTGAACGCTCCTCCTTCTTCATATTTATAACCCTTTTAACCTCTCTTATCTTAATTATCTATGAAATTGTATGGTCGGAGGGTTAATTACTGAAAACTTATATTTGCCGAATTGACTTTTCTGGCAATTTTGTTGCATGGAACAGAACGCTGGTTAGTTTAATCAGTAAGCCACTTGGACGACGATTTTTACTCAGTGGCGATCACACGCGTTAGGCTTACGTTGTTGCTGATATTTTGGTAAGTAGGTTGAATGTCATGCAATGAAAGATGAAGGTTTATTACGCCAACACGCCATTAAGAGCAATGCATTATGTGGAGTAATGTCAACTGTAAAGGTAGTTTACAATCTCTAGTACAACTTAGGTCGCTCACAAAATGGCCTCCGATTTCTCCGAAAATCTGCTTTAGCACAAAGAGACATACTTTTGTATTACGCAAGGTATCACGACCCAATAAAAAATTACTGCGCACTATGAATTGCATTAGAAGAGTTTTTGCGCTGACTGTGTCCAGCAGCCCTCACTAAAAGGGCAAATGAGACTTCTGCGGGGAAAGGTCTCTAAATTATCCAAGGTAGTTCTAATCACCTTTTAGAAAAAGTTTCCTTTTTTTCATATCACAAAAGCGAATCGAATCTGTAGTTGATTTAGTCCTAACACACTTACCGTTATCAAGTTATGAAGAATAAGCGACTGAAAAATCGCACACTAGCTTATAAAAAGGAAGATTTTGGGTTTGCTGCAAAAGAAATATAGGCGCAATTAATAGACACTGAAAGAGTATGGTAATAAAAAAGCGTAGTTTTTTAATCAGCATATGTGGGGACATAAGTCTTAATTAGTACGCTCTCTACTGCCTAAAAGTCTCACAAATATGATAAGGGGTGCGGTTATTACACTTAGCTCTCATTTTGTGTATTGAAATCAAGTTGTCGAATGCGAAAATTTATTAAAGTTTTGGAACGAGCAAAGAGGGCTAATTTGGTCAGAATGAGCAACAATGCAACTGAAGCCTATCATGAGTTTTCGGCCGTCGGGGGAGCTGAGGCATCACCGTTCGTCTGCACAGGATTATAAGATCCATAGTTGCATGAACTTTCGTTGAGTTTTTTACTTACTATCCGTGGACTGATCGTAAGACTGCCCTCTTTTTTGCTTGGTGGTCTTTCGGTCGGTCAAGATTTTTCGCTTCTCCATTTCCTAAGATTTTAAGGAGAAAACAAATTGCTATTTTAACGCTGATGCTTTTTAAATTTTTCATTTGCAGATTTTATGAAATACCAGGTGATAGTTCACGCACAAGCAACCGATTTCGAACATCCTTCTCTTTTCTCAACGAACCTACAGTGGGTGGGCAGTATTGAGCTAACAGCAAAAATACAATATTAATAATGTGCGCGTCTTTATTTTATTGTTAAAAGCTCCCTTAAAACGGAGCAACACGATAAAGGTAGATGAGAAGGAATGAGGTACCGTTTCTAGCAGAACCGTAAATGTCACAATAAGCAATTCAGTGAAGGTTTGTGTGACATCCTGGGCGAACTTCTTCAAGTTTTACTGTAGTCATTTGATGATGATAACATATCTCAAGATAAACTGATTTTCTAGGGGTAGCATACTGATATCGACGTCAGTGCCAACCAGCTTAGACGTTAAAATACAGCTGATGGATGAATTATCACAAATAATATCAGTACATATATGTACCGATTGCAAAGTAGTCTACCAAGAGCTGAATAATTTGCGTCCGGGCCGCGTATGTAATGATACAAGTGATTTTTAAGTTTCCGAACATCAGCATCAGCTAGAACTGTGCAAGAAGCGCTGGTCATTCTTGAACGCAGCGGTCACTAATGCGTAGCTGTAAACCTGGGAAACCGACGCTCTGACGCACGGTGGAAGCTTTAAGTCACAAGGAGTCGCAAGTTGGCGGTCTGCCACTGTTAGGGTGCCTACTAGGAGCTACTCACTACTGCTCAACTCATCACGATATCCAATGGTAGTCTATAAAGGGACTACGTAGAACTTCGAATGCGTTAAAGAAAGATACCCCACGTAGGTAATCAAGGGCCCAGTGGGCCTGAGATCTGGACGTGGGAATAGGGGCTCCACTATTACGAGGGACCTTGCTTTGATTTCCCACGCTGTATTAGTTCCCAGGTCCTATACGCCTGACCTTTGTGCTTGGCAGAATGTACTGCCTTGACGAGAGTACCGTAGGAATTGGGGCATCGGAGGAGCTGAGACAGCGTAAGTTCCTTTATCGTGGAAGTAAGGTTAATAGAGAGAACCCTTGTCACCATGATCTTCAGGCATGGTTCCTTAGGAAGAGAAGACGAGAGAGGAGACCAGAGTAGTAGGAACAGTTTATTCTATGCAAAAAGAATGGAGAATGGGTAAGCGGAGATTGACTATGGGACAAGCGTTAATGTGCACCCGAGCGGGGCTATGTCCGAAGCCCTAATCTGGCGACAGCCATTCCAGCGGCCACCGAGAGCGGTCTTGAAGGTGATTGGTCAGCTCGGAAGCGGTTATTGGTCAGACCAGACCGAAGTGCGCATGTGTGCCTCAGTCGTGCGAGGCCCTACCGATATTTGTCCAATCGCCTTGTGTTTAAGAACCGGTGAGGCCAAAAGCCCACTGCCTAATTATTTACGTGGTTTGGCAGATTTACTAAATTTAGTTGACCCAATTGTGACAAAACTCTCGGCATTTGGCGGGAATCAAACCCCCTTAGTAGGGAAGGCCTTTACGCGAATCCAATGCTCTACCAGTTGAGCTACAAATACCACGCCTAGCACCGTGAGTTTAATCACACTTGGCTTGATTTTAACCGCCCAACTTTACCGCTCGTATGGAATCCACCAATACGGAACAGCAAGCTGACTGCCCAAGCAGGATTTCCTAAACAATCATCTAGAATCCAGCAGAATAACTACTAGGTTGACTTAATTATTTAGGAGGTTTGGCAGATTCGCTAAATTTAGTGCTAGGCGTGTAATTTGTAGCTCAACTGGTAGAACATTGGCTTCGCGTAACGGCCTTTCCTACTATGCGGGTTCAAATCCCGCAGAAGGCCGCTTCCTAACTGTCCAAGAAAATACACTATCAGCCACCAGACAAACGCCATAGAGCGAAAAATACAAGCAATCCCATATATTACCATCACAGAAGATCTTACTTCAGTGGAACTCCTAACAACAAACGAAGTTCCACGTCGATTAGACTAAACTTTCGGCATTTTTACCCCATCATGTAACAACGAAATGAGATCATACTGCTAATATGCCGCATCGTCACATACACCGCATGCATGGGCATTCACCTTTTAGTTTTAAACGATGTGACAGCCAACTTTTAGAAACCATTCTCAATGGGTGCAAGAATTCAAGGGGAGGTTAGGGTTTGAGTTAAGGGTAGGATGAGTGTGTGTGTGTGTGCGACCTCCATGGCACTCTCATGCACATCATACCTGGGCCGCTCAAACTTTGCGAGTGAAGTCCCGCTGTTTGCTTTTTTTGGGGGGGAGTTTGTGTATGTAACACGCGCAGACGAGGCCATTAACTAGGTCAATCACGGTGTCCATTCCGCACAGCAGAAAGCTGACCGACTTTGAGAATGTCTGGGGCCTGAGAATGGGATAGAGAGTGAGGTCGACTGTCCCAACGCACTTTCCTCATTATGTCACAAATCTGATACCTTTAAAGCTAGCATGGTGTACTAAGAGCCGTGGCTTGGCAGGTTGTCAACTTACGGAATAACTTTGACTGCACAGTCAGCTCAGTGTTCGTGCGGAATGGTTAAATGGTGGACGGAAACTCGGGTTACAATGGCTCCTTCTTAACGCAGCCTTTATGGTACACACGCGCACTCAACTGGGATCCAAGCCAGGTGTGGCGGCACGCGTAGGCGGTGGCTCTGTCCGCGCCAGCCGCCTGCACCCTCTGCCATCTCCAGTCTTCCTGACGCTGCCTTGAGAGATGGCCCAGGTGGGAAAGGGGAAGAGAGAGAGAGAGAGAGTGAGGTAGACAAGGCGACTCTCAGTACAATTTGATTCGCGTGCAAGTCACCTTCCCTGCATTACCATGCTTTGGGGCATATAGTGAACCCCGTCGGAGTTTACGGTCACACTTCCACAACCGAGCGTAATAATTCTGGTTAGATTTGGGGCTTGGAGGGTTAGCATTAGGTTAAGAAGTGGGGATTAGGATTAGGGTTGGGGGTAGTATAAAGTTTAGGGGACATACGGTAGGGGGGATTATAGTTATGGTTTGAATTAACATTAGAGAATCTAGCACAAGACCACCAGTATTACGGGGGAGGTGTATTTATATTCACACGCAACCCAATTCTGTATTTTTAGCTGGCACCGAACTAAGCTGAAACTGGTCATCCAACTTGTCCATAGAATTTCTTCATGTCCAACTAAATTCTTCTACTCGTTATGGACAAACTGCAAAGCACTGCTCTTTCAAGCTATTGGTCGGCGAACCATACTTCTGTGGTGGTCCTGGGATCAGTGCTACTGCGCTGACTCATCCTTTCTTCCGGTACCCAGCCTTGAAGTCGTGCGTGCTCGAAATCTACCCCGGATGCTCTCGTTCGATCCGCCATGAATTCCGCCCACGCTGTCCGCCCATCAGTGGGACCCATTTCCTGATTGGCTGCAGGAATAAAACATGTCCCGGGCTCCCCGGAATCCCACGCGCGCGTACACACCCAATTACTGCGAGCAGCTCCTTTTTGCTGAACCCTTTGTTGACTTATTCTTACAGCACACTTTCCAACTTTACCAGTTTTACCTGACTTCTGACTTGGGGAACCTTCTCTTGTCGACAATCATTCAGGCGATACTTCCACACTGTGCCCTCAGGTCTCTTTCGTAGATATTTATGGATACTAATTGCGAGTAATTTTTGTTTTAATCTCACTGAAAAGCGAATCAACATCTGTCTCATCACATGGAACACAAAATTTCTTCACAGTTCCTTCAGATTCTCCGAACAGTGGAATTATGGTTTCAGGTTTAGGCAGATAGTAGTGCCGGCAAAGACAAGGGCGACTGAAATGACTATTTCTAGCTTATTAGCCTTCGTCAGCCAGGCCATTCAACTCAGCTCCTCTAATCTTCGAAGCTTCTCCGTACAGAAATTTGAGCCAAAATTCGTAAATGCATGTGTGTGGGGGCCTGTTAGAAGCGCAAACCTCATACTTAGCCATTGGAGAACTGCGAATAAATATTTATGTGACCAGTGTTTTAGTGTTTTCTGCCGGAATATTTACGACTCCTTTGTCTTGGCGTTAAATGTGAATTTGCTCGGTGCTTGGTATCGAGGTTTGTTGCTGGCCGAATTACTTATCTTTAAGTTAAATGAACGCCAGCCGATTATCACGACTTTTTTGGCATATAAATAACCCAAAGATCCATAGAAAAGCTCGAAAAGAAAGAATGGAAGTCGAGACTATGCCATTATTTGTGAGCTTCTTTTCGGTAGCTAATAAAGAACTGCAAACCGGTATAAAAGCAAGCCACTGAAATTGGAATTCGTTTAGGACAGTTCTTTTAAGAGCATATTAGGCGTGAGTCGTTTCTGCCAATTCTTTCTGCTTACGTCTCTGATGATGAATCCGCGAAGGATATCGAAAAGTCCAGTGAATAAAAGTATTGCCCATGCGATCGCATCGACTTCTTCTCAACTGCTTCCTGGGACTCGCACTTTCGCTTGTATTTACAATATCTAAGAGTCAAGTCAAAAGCATGCGAAAGAAAAATAAATTATACTCTGAATGAATGTAGGTGTTTCAGTCTATCTAGTCAAGGAACAATTAAGTTCCGCTTTGCCAAGGAGCTCGCAACTCAAACCCTCAAGACCATCACTTGGTGACTAAGTTGATATGATGAAGTGGATCCGACAAAGCAAAGGGAGACTGTAATCGTAAAAACCGAATGGGATGTTGAAAATGTACGAATATCAGCAAAACAGGTGTCTGTGCTTTTGGCTAGTACCTGGGCTGCCAGTATGGTAAATGATTAGATATGTTATGCTACTGTCTACCTGTTGGCAGCCTGCAAGAATTATGCAGTTATCCCGCAGTGGCTCATGGACTTCCACCCAAATATTTACTGAAAATTTCCGCTTTTGCCTTCTAACCTTGAATATACTTATCTACTCCAAGTTCAAAAATAATTTCTGATGAACTTTAAAAGCTGCAATTTGAACACTGGAGTATCCACCAGAAAGCATACGGGAAATGCCGGCGACCCACGGATGAACCAAACCAAACCATATCTATACCGTACAGTAACAGAATACCGGCGAACGAAGTGTGTCGAGACTTTTTCTAGTACCTGTGCTGTCAGTAGTGTAAACGATTACATAAACATTTCTCCATCGTGCACCAAGTTGGTTTAGCGAACACTTATTCCTGAGGGTAACACAGGTCTCACTATAAACTAAGTCCTTGCAAGTCACCGCTCATGCTCTCCTGGGACAAATAGTAGACAACCTCCTCGGTGACGGTCCAACTGACACCTCTCTATAAAGATGTATGGTTCCAAGGTGGTGACCTTGCAAGAACATGCAAGCAGAGGATTCTAGGGTTTCCTCAACCCATTCCACGAGAACCAATACTTTTGATTAAGCCCAATATGAACTCCTTGGCTTCATTGATCTTGATTTTGGTTGAACTGCGTATGCCGGAATCGCTTATTACCGGATTGCCTAACTTGTGTTTCTGCTACGTGTAGCACCGCACTTACGACAGTTTAATCGAGCTAAACAGATTTTTACAAATCATGGGAAAACGCATTCATTTTAAGCGAATTTTTGAGGTGAATTAAATACACCGTTGTGATCTGATAGTTAGAACATTGCGAACGACGACGATGTCCATCGTGTGTCTTCCTTCCCCCACTCCCAGCCAGTTGAAATTGGCATTATTCAATCCCCTTTTCAGGTGCTCGACAATCTAGAAAATTCAGGCAAATGCCCGCATCCCAGGTATGTGTATAGATAGATAGAGAAGAAAAAGCAGAAAAGGAAGAAGAAGAAGAAGAAGGCGCGTTGATCACAGGAATCAGTATTTTATTTGTTTGAGCTTTCAAACTCTTACAGGAGTCCATCTTCCCGGCAGACCTCCATTGCCGAAGGATTAAATCGAACGAAAATATAGTTTCCTTTGACGTGACATCATTATTCACATCCATTCCACCGGGTTTGCCATGAGACGTCTTGCGCAAGAAGCTAGAGGAGCTGTACGACGAAACCCAGAGTTCGCTCAAAAGTGAACATCTCACAAGGCTCTTCGAATCTTGCCAAAAATCCTACTTCACCTTTGCAGGAGCGACTTATGAACAGATCAAGGAAACTCACATGGGCTTTCCAACCTCCGATTTTGTAGCAAAATTGGTCCAACAAGAGCCGGAAATTATTGCTTTAACCCAACAGCGCCGATCTTTGGCGCTGGTACGTTGACGAGACGTTTGCTATTGTCATTAGGAGCACTTCGCACAATTTCCATGACATTCTTAACTCGATCTTCCCAGACATAAAATTCACGAGGGCAGAAGAAAACGATCAGCAGCTACCCATCCTTGATGTACTCGTCAACTACTAGGCCAGAAATGGCCATTTCGACCTTCCTAGTCTTTTTCGGTGGCGCACTATCTGCACCGTTTACACGCCCTTAAAATTACCAGGCTATTGTGACAGCAATATCGAAGCCTGTTAATGCAAACATTTCTCTTGGCGCTAAGAGCAACAACAGTCATTATTGACTGCCCGTCACGGCCTCGTTAAGAAAAAAGGATTGCGTGATAATGATTGCTGCAAACTGGAGTTCTTATAAGGTGATGTGAAATATGCGTTATAGAGTCTTAACATTTTACATTCCGTCTATTAGACGGCAGACATATTTTCACGTTGACAGACCCGCAGCTGCAATACGAGAAGACAGTGGATAACCAGTCCTCTTTGATTGTGCAGATGTACTTGCTTATTCCCCCTTTACGGTACTGCGATTGTTAACACTACGACTTAACATCCCTTTCCTCGATTCGTTTCCACTGCCGGTCTTGGTCAGTTGTTAAACCAATCAGCGATCAGAAAGAGGTATCCCCATCAAAACCGTTTGGCTATCCTCTAAGGCGGTCAATTTCTTTGGTGAAGTAACAGATTATCGGGCCCGGGCGCAGTCTTTAAAAATCCGGGTTTGTACAGTGATAATAGTTCCACTCCCTATGATGCGTTCTTCTCGTCGTAGCTTGGAGCTACCAGCGGCAAGCTCATAAACAACGCATAGAGTTTGTGGCGATTTCTTGCAAACCTTTTTTACAGACAATAAGAGCCGGAGGGAGGAGCCTAGGAGGTACAGTAGTCGCCGGCTATTAAGCCCACAGTTAATAAGCCCGCCGCTTATTAAGCCCACCTTGGTCTGGGCCCGATGTGGCCTTAATAACCGGCAACTGCTGCATTAAGCCCACGGTTAATAAGCCCGCCGCTGATTAAGCCCAATTTTGTCTGAGCCCGAGTTGGGCTTAATAGCTGGCGACTACTGTATCTTATTTCTAAGTGCATTCGTTTTCAGCTTCTGCAATGCGTATTGCTTCGATGGGAGACTATGCCGCTCAGTAAATTATGTGCAAACACTGAATAAGGAGTGAATCTGTTGAGGTATTGTTACAAAATGAGGAATAAGTATTGCAGTACTTAACAATAGAATGAATGACAAGGCGCTTTAGAGGTGGCAGCGAGCCTCAAGTGAAGAACAAAATAGGTATTTACTTTTGGTCTCGAGGTCCCGAGCAACCCGGTCCTGTACACTTAGGAGGTGAAAACACTAGCTTCGTCAAGGCCCTGGACAGGCAATGACCCATGGGTTAGGTCGACTTACAGTAATCGTAAACACGCAAACTTTTACTTTTTGTGTGGGAAAAAATGGACTCAAAGAGTTTTTGTACCATACTTTCCGCACTATAGGACGCAGTGGATTAAAGGCGAATTATCCATGAATGGTTTATTTTCGAACTTTTTTCTTATAGAAAACGCACCCAATTATATGGCACATTAAGGGAAACCAAACAGTCAGATGAGTCGGCCAATCAAACTTTACCTAACGTATTCACAATAACTCTCAACATCCTTCAAACATTAATGAGCGTATTCACAATAACTCCCAATCTTGTTCAGTTGGAACACGTAAACAAACACAGTCTGATACCACTAAATGAAACGTTAGCGTATTCACATTAACTCTCAGAACTGTTCAGTCATAAACCGCAAAATACAACACAATACACGCACTTTTTCAGCTCATTTCTTGTCCACAAATCCCTCAATTTTTTTAATTTTCGGTGTCCGATTGAAACAGTTGGGCTACTACAACATCCATCATGCCCGGATCCCCCTCGTCAATATCCAAGTCAGTGTTGTTGCTGTTACTTGGCAGGTTACTGATGATTCGGGCATTCGTGAAAGCTCCCGACCACAGTTGAGACTGATACCTTAATCCAGGCATCCACGATCCATTGACACGTAGTGGCGTAAGTCGCCCGGCGCTGTCTCCCTGTCTTGGCGAATGTGTGCTCGCCTTCTGTCATCTACTGCTCGAAGTTTAACTTTGAACGCCCTGTGGACACCAATATCTGTCGATTGGAGTTCTTTAGTTAATCCACCCGGAATGATGGCATGCTCCTAACTATTTTGCTTCACTCGATCTTTGACAGCATCAGCGAGATGGGCGCGCATGGAGTCGCAGTAGGGAGGGATATTTTTTGAAAAAGCCATCCATTCTCTTGACGTAAATTTCGCTCAACCAGTCACTCACATTTTCCTTGTCCTTCAGGCCGTTCACGTTAGCTTTGAGGATGACGCCGGCTACATACTGTTCTTTTGGCAAAGTCTTTCTTTTGGAAATGACCATGGATGAAATTTTCTGACCATTTGCCCGGCAACCGAGAACTACAGTGAAGGATGGTTTCTTGTTCCCTGTAGTGCGTATGAACACAGTTTTTGTCGCTAACGTCTTTCACATCTAACGCGGAAAATGCGTTGTTACGAGGAAGTCTGAATGACTTCTGACAGACATCTGGAAATCAGTCTTCAGATCCGGGTTGACCTCGATCTTGAACTGCAGGCCTGATGGATCATTGCAAAACAGATGCAACAATTTTCAACTTCAAGTGACTAGTCACTGCTATGGCGACCCACAGGACTCATATACTACGAAGCACTCACATCAACACCCAAAAACTGCCACCGTGTTCACACTGTCTACAGACATTCCAGACACAAATGGACTTTTGTGGTCATGATCAGACCTAGTGCACTGACGACACGACAATCTCATGTCTCTCGCAAAAACCATCACCGCCACTACCACCAACAACAACATCACTAGCGGGGACACTCTTATTACTTTCCCATACATCACCATCCCATCAACTTTCATCAGAAATGTGACTTCAGTTCAAATCTACCCACATACTGATGGCACCTTGGTATTACGTATCGGCCTGATCGTTCGCTTGCGGATCCATCGCCCCGAGGCCGGAGAACCAGCGCCTGGAGCCCCAACATGTATCTGTTACACAGCCTGTATCTGAGGTGTTTGATATATTTCTAGTGGAAGAGTTCAATCAAAAACAGCAAAATCTCTGAAATTAGTTACGTTGCATTTAACAGTAGCTGACTTCAGTGGCTCACGTTAAACGTCAACAGTATTCAGCAGTTGTAATTTTTAATGGGCAAAAGTTGGCTAGTGTGCTGCCAGTGGGTGACTCCGTACATTTGGTTAACCCTCCCCCCTCTTTTCTAACAAAGCTGTTTTGTGCATGCACAAACATGTGTGCCTCTGCGTCAGTGAGAACAGAATATCCAGAAGCAGAAGATTTGGGTTCACAGATGGGCTCAATAATGCAGTCGTCTTTTTAGCCAAATCCAAGCTCCAATACATCCGTGGGACCGTCACTCGCAAGCCTATAGCGCACATGCATATCGCAAGCTGCGCGTATGCATTATGTCCTTAAACTGCGCTCAGATTGCGGTAGACCGATGTGCGTGTGGGCTCATGTCGCGAAAACCAGTAATAAAGAGGACTGAATGCAGGTATCTTTGGGTCACGTTAATAACATTTGTATGTCTGCCGCTTGTGGTATTAAACCTCTTCACTGCTACCCGGCTTAACTTCGCAGAAACTCTCGGTATTAAGGTCAGGATGAATTTGTAGAATCAATCCTGGTCACAGACGCACATGTTCTCAGCATCTGCATTTGATTAGAACAGGCCCCCATTGAGAAACCTCTTGCCGGAAGTTAGCGTGTTAACCACTTTGTAAACCTGTAACCTGAGGCCTCGATGTATTTAAAGAACTACAATGGGGGCCTATTGGAAGCTTTTAGTCCACTTTTAAACGGGTTCGCATACTAGACGCATTACCTGCCAAGGCAGTTCAGTTTCCTGTAAATTTTTAAAGTGTCTTTGCTTTAGAAGAGGTACCCTAACTGATTCGACTGAAATTGCAACCTTTGCCTGTGGATAAAAGGAGCCGGAAACTATAAAAGGAGCTAGTTTTCGAGTTCAAGAGTACAGAAAGTGAGCGGTAAACTGGGGTGAGAAGCGTATGCCTGATTATAAATTGGGACCGTTATTTTTGCAGACGTCATTACTCCATACTTGGCCAGGTGCCTGAATTCAGCATACGCATTATCGTCTTTGGTGCCTCGTAGGTCAGGCACCGGAACTATCAATGTGTGCGCCTTTATGCCATCGAAGGATTGTCCAAAATACTACAGCCATTGCCTCTCCAAGAACAGATAGTTCATGTGGAGGAACATTGTCGGCGAAGCCAAAGGAGTCTTGAATGACCGTTTCTGGATTATTAACTGTCATCAGCCAGTCATAGCAAACCCCAGGGGGTGCATCACCCGAGGCTTGAACCCACGACTTTTTGAGCAGAAGTCAGACGCTCGTACCACTGAGTCACGGGCTAGTCGTTTTGCTGGCTAGTTGTCCCTTGTCTTTGCAGGCAATGTTCAACTGCCTAAACTACTAGCCGCTGTGTGGCTGCTGGCGAGGTCCGAGATTGGCCCCCAAGACAGAGCGGAACGGGTAAGTCCCGTTGGCAGGAGTTTCCTTGGTAGCGCACATATGTTCTTATTCATATTTAAATGCCTTCACAATTAATCTCTGTTAGGGTTAAGGTTAGGGTAAGGGTTAGGGTAAGGGTTAGGGTAAGGGTTAGGTTCATGGTTAGGGTAAGGGCTGGGGTAAGGTTTCAGGTAATGGTTAGGGTAAGTGTTAGGGTAAGGGTTAGGGTTAGGGTTATGATTAGGGTATGGGTTAGGATTAAGGTAAAGGTTAGGAGGTACGGGTAAGGGTAAGGATTAGGGTAAGGGTTAGTGTAAGGGTTAGGTTGGGATAGTGATATCGCATGTAAAATGCCCTAAGTTTCTGTCTTACGGGAAGCGTTGGAGTAGGCATTTAAATATAAAAATGAACCTATGTGCGCTACCAAGGAAACTCCTGCCGTCCCGTTAGCGATCGGTAAAAGTTCATGTGATTGTATCGCTGAATACCTTGACTGATGACAGTCGTATCTGCCTTGCAGACGTGGATTCCCACCGGGTGTCTTACAATTCAGCCCGGATGAAAGCTTAGGACGCGTGGAAGCTCATTTATTTTTAATTCTTTGATTCTAGCCTAGTTCTCCTAAGCGTAGCAGTAAATTTGCTTGATTAGTTACACATACTTCTTATCTAGCTTACCTTATGATCTAACCGGCTATAACTTCATTACTTCGGTTAGACACTAATGTACCGCTTAATTTACGCAGTCAAGTTTCTTAGTTTGGATTTGCTTAGCTTTGATAGTGTAGTCTAGTCCTCGGAGTCTAGTCTAGTCTAAGCTTTTTAGCCTATTGCAGTCTCAGTAACACTGTTGTCCTCTATTACCGTACTTGTAGCACACCTATTTAGAAATATGATGGTCTGACCTCTGACAAATGGTAGCGCCAGAGCTAGCACAAATACTACTAAACGCCTTGTTGAGATTGTGAGGATCTGAGCCCAGCGTTACTTTCTGACTAATAATACAGCCAGAAATAGTAGTATTAGAAACAGAAGTAGTTGTACTAGCAGTGTTAGTAGTAGTAGTAGTAGTAGTAGTAGTAGTAGTACTAGCCTTGGTTTCCAGAACTCTGGCCTGACAGCAACTGAAGGTGGGTATTTACTCGGAATAGTTTTAGCCCAGATTCACACTCCCTGAGCAGACGTTCTGCAAAGTCAGAGCTACAGATAGATACCGCAGTAGGCCTATAGGTAGTCTATAGACGGCAAACTGCACGAAATAAGTGCATGATAGGACTTGTGCTATTATTTACAAACGCTCTATTATTATCTAAATGCTAATCACTTTACCTTACACAGATTGGGAGTGCATACTGCGTGCTGTCTTCTTAAAAAGCACACAGACCTATTATAGTATACTATATCCTGGCCTAATAAAGCATGGTTACTATAATTAGCACTTTAGCATAGGCAATTACTTATAGCAGCAGTATCCTAGTCTTCGTAGTCCAGCTCCTAGATGAAACGGACACAGCATGAGAAGAGGAGGAGGAATACAAGGCAAGCCCTGATGTGTTCAGGGCCTCAAACATGCAATTACTTAAAATAGCATAAACCCAGCTTTCCTACTCCTTGTTGGGAACAACAGAGATATGAGCCCCAGCGCTAACTTCAGACCAGCATCACTTCTAACAAACGTTAGCGTCAGAAAAAGTACCAGTACTACTAAGACTCAGTTAAACTGATAGTCAGTAGTAGTAGCAGTAGCAGTCTCGACCTCATTGAGCCTGTCTTCACGCCTACTAAGGGTGAGTGAGGGTAAATAGTACAGTAGTACCCACGCAAAGTCTATTGTCCCTTGAGACTAAACTAGGCGGTGTTTCGGCTTGCATGTGTAAAGCAGCCTACGCTTGAAACTGTTTAGTCTTCGAGACTCCGGGTGAATGTGAAGAGTGCAGAGCTGCTAACTAAATCCTCTATCACTTTAAAGCTAACACCTGAGGCTGTCACCTTCTGTACCAAACTGTTAGTGCACTTGGTGGACTTCATCGAAATCGATGGTTGAACACGCACACACCTTGACTTCACTCGCAATTGTCAATGACTGCTTCAGTCGGAGGGCCCTGTCATGTACCAATTTAGCATTTATTAAAATGCAGTTTTAATTTCTAACTGAGGTAACCCAAGCGCTATCGGAAGACCCTGGACCCGCGACCCAGCTGACAAGATGTCTGACTCAACAACCGGCAGAACCCGGATTAAAACCTGGAGACTTTCCGTCGTGGGATTGGAGTATGAGGGGCCGACCTCAGAAAATAAGCTGAAATGGTTGCTCTTGTCTTGCCACCCTCTAATGAGAAAGATTACCGAGTAACCTTAAAGTACACTTCCGCAATTTGAAATTTAACCAGTATTTTGGTCTTGAAACAATAAGACGTCTGCAAGTGGCCAGGCCTGAAATGAATGGACGAGTGATGTTGAATAGACAGGAATCCTCAGCGAAGCCTAAGTGTTAAGTAAGCCTGTTTCTGAATCAAGCACTGATCCGCCTGCCTGACACAGCCTTCTGTTCTTGTCCAAATGGTTCGCTAGTTTGACTGATCTCTGGCAGGATCATAAACAGTGGAATGGACAACAAAGAAATAACCGCTTGAAGCACTTAGCAAGTCTCTATCCACGCAAGCACTGAAGCTTTCAAAATGGCGTCCAGATAATGAAACAGGATGGACAGAAAGTATCTTAATCAGCTCAACGTCACGTGAGAGGTTGTTAACAGATCAGGTCCACTTACATGAAGGAAAGGCTTTTTAACTGGAATCTCCGAGTCTATATTCCCCACATGAGGCCAGCTGAGACATCATTACCTGATGCCAGTAAGTAACTCAAAACTTGCATCTATGACGTCTCTTGCCCTTGAGTGAAGCCGATCTGTAGTGTTCGTTGTTAATTTCCAGATGATCACTCGTTAATTCCCTAGCACTAGAGCTCCATGACAGTCAGGAAGTATTCGTGAGCCTCCCTCTCTCTGGATTTTACCTAATCCCGTTCTCAGTAGCCGAAAGTAATTCGACTTATCACTATCACCTTTGGTTCACCCAGCACACTTTAACAGTTGAACGCCTGCACCACGCATGTCATAACTCCTTTCTATGGCGACGCTGTGAGGCCGATCGGTGAACTGGCCCTCGCTGATTGGCCTGGGCGTGACTATATTACACTTGTCAAAGGTATTTTGACTAGCCAATGAGCGTGCAGCATGAACGTAAGTTTAACTAAATACCTGCAAATGTAGTTTTGTCTGGGTTTAATTTGATGATTTATCATTTATTTATTATAAAGTTAAAAAATCCGGTTTAACTATGCCGTTTCGTAGGTCGTCTACTTCAACTTACCTGAGGTCCAACTTACCGTGCTGGAGTTAGTTTCTATTAGTTCGCGGCGCGAAGCGCCGCGCACACCTCAAATTTACATGCCGTACAATTTAAATGGCGAAAAACTTCATTTCGGTTTCATTATCGAAAGATTAACATTAGCCCTGCGCGATGTGACATTGGATTTTAGCCTACTAGAACTAGCCAATAGGAGGTCGCACGGCTACCCTTGACGCCATGCACATAGGCTCTTCCAATTGGCTTACACCTCGCGCTGACATGAGCAAAAACAATCGCTAGTCCTCAGTTTGACGGACAATAGCTGCCGTTGCAGCCTGCGCTGTTTGCACGCTGCCTGCCGCAGTAACGCGAATCCGGAGCCCTTAACACTCGATCCGGGAAAGCTGTTACCATCGGCTGCGGCACCTCGGCAGGCACGTGACCCAAGTGGGACAGCCTCTGATTGCTGGAGATTCGAATTTTAGGCGCCCGGCTTGTGCATGGGGTGACAGTTCGGCTGTTGGAAGCGAGGATGTCAACCGCACGCTCAATGGCGTGCATTTTGCGTGAATTAATTTATAATTATTAATAATAAATCAATAACTAATTACTAAGTCATTTGACTCAATTGTGAAAAACTCGGCGGCCTCGCTGGGATTCGAACCCACGCCAGCAAGGGAAGGCTTTAGCACAGCCAACGAGAACTGTGAGTTTAATCACGCTTGCGTCGATTTATTAGCTCAGCCTAATACACACGACGTAGTCCTCATTCCACGTGCTAGGCCAGGATAGGGACGACGGCAACGGTAGGTTATCCAAGCCCCCTTAGCTATCCCTAACCCCGTGATCGTATAAAACACGAACGGAGGTTTTAAGGGTGTGCCTCACCGCGGACGAGCAGCGAAAAGTGCGCGAGCAAACAAAGTATAAGATCTATATATAGCAACTAAACTGAGCGTGATATCAAAAGTACAAAGAAAAAACAACTCCTAGTAAATAAAAAGAATCGGAATGACAAAAAAACGCACAATAAACCAACTCCGTGAATGTTGTTATATGAATATAACAGTCGACCCGCAGACGGTTACTACCCACATAACTAGGTTATATTGGTCGTACGGTTCGATGCCTGTCCAAACGAATAAGGGAACACCTGCCGACATGGCTGAGAAAAGGCGAAGTGGGGAGCATAAACAGCGTTATTCTCGCGCAAAGTTTCGATTCTGGACTTCGCGTGGACCCCAACGAAGCCTTCCGAGTGATCTACAAGGTACCACCAAATTACCTCAATTCCCTGGGTCAGCGGCTGCTAGCAACAGTAGAAGCAACCGCTATCCGGTTGAGCGAGCCGGTCTTGTGCGCACAAAAGAACCTCCGGCAAGCTCCGCGCTTGGCAGGGCCAACGGCAACTTAGCTCCATGCGCTTTTCCGCGCTTTCCCTCCTCCCTCACCCCCACTCCCCCTGGTCCGGCTTCAACAAACACTCACGGCCGCGTAACCAGTCCCCTCTTATCAACCCCCACCTTCCCCCCTCCCCTATTCCCATGACTCGATCGCATGTCATGACGAACGTAAGTGACCGCATGTTTATGAACGTAATGGCCCAATAAGAATTTATCGAAAGCTTACGTATGCTCGCAAACTGCTCTTCTGAATTCGCTGATGGGAATTTTTGCAACTTTATGAAATAATAAACAAAACCAGGCCGGGCTATGTTTATTAAACCTAGGGGGCTTACATAAACTATAATTATAAGGACAATTTTTAATTTCACATCAGTGAGACCTAATGGAGAAGTAAATTGTGCAACCGAAACTAAAGTCCTCTTACCATTTTTAACTTCTCCTATAAATATCGACTTATTCCGATAGTTGGCGGCCTTCCGAGCCACGGCCATTAACGCTCCGTAATATACTCGATCATCCAAAAAACGTGGAAACGTTGTAATAAGATCAGGAGCGCTCGAGTTTCCTGAATTCTAGCAGCTGATTAATCACAGTTGAGTCATATTTTATCAATAGAAGCCACACATTTTTACTGTCCTATTTCTTAGTCAGAGCAAACGTGCACGACGCTGAAAGGTGGGAGTTTGAATGATTTAAAAATCAGAGCTTCAGAAATAGGAGATTTTAATCAGGCACAGTCACGTGTTTGGGGGTCTCAGTAATACGCTACTAGGACAAACTAGGCGACATAAGCTCAAACCTGAACGAAAAGCTTATTTTACTTTTAGGAACGTTGGCATCCTTCAAACATTGAAGTACCCATAGTCCATTCTTTCTCCTCATGGAAGGTGAATAGAGGTTTGTTTTTTGAAAACGTAAAACTGATTTGATTTCCTGTAACTGCTAACGTGTAGCTTCCAACCACACGCTCTTATTTATTCACAGGTAAGTGTCCTTCGTACTTAGGAAGATATGCAAACTTTTCAAAGGGTCCTTTTCCCAAATACAAGATGCCCTTACGAAATACGTCAAATCGTATTCAGCGTGGATTTTTACAACCCTTGAATTTTTAGTCCCAGTTTGAAATCCGTCATGAACTGTGTTCTCGGGTGTGTTGCAGAACGCTAGATATCCAATGTTTTAAAAATTCTAGAGCACTAATTCTTCACCTTTTAGTTTATCTGCTTTCTCTAAACTGCATGCTAGGCTATTTCAGACTCATTTTACATAAAACGGAAGCTTTGGTCAGCCATACGACTGCTTAGATTGCTGAAACATTGGCGGGATAGTGGGAGATACTTGTTCCTAAGACGAACGTACAGTTCTGATTCAAGCACGAATTGCCAAGTCGATCTGAATAAGATAACTAAAGTAACCATTCATGTCTTTTTCAAGGCATCCTGGCAAGCCGCCACCCAGTTTCCTCGACAGCTATCGCCAAAAAGCTTGTGGAATACGGAGTAGTCTATCCAAGAATCTAAGCTAGAAGTATCTCAACAATTAAAAATTCGTTTGCAGGTGAAAGCAACGTGCTTATTCAGCGCCTTATTAAAAGTTGTGTCAACATAATTTGACAGAATATTAAACTGAGTAAAAAAAGCAGTTTTATTTCACTGCAAGCTTATGATTATGCTGGTTCCTTAATCAGTCCAGCCGTTGTGACAAAATCGACTGGGAGGTTGCGCTGCCACTTGCGAATTCGAGGGTTTTACTGCTAGAAAAGCAGCGAAAATGGTGGTTCGCATAATTTAAAGTTGGTCTACAAAAGAACTCGCGACTCCTAACTAAAGCTGCAGTAATCGGTGCAAATTGCTCCTGATTCTTTGGAGTGATTGAACGGCTTAGAAATGATTTTCTCTGTACGAAAGTTGAAGGACTTCTCTCTGTCTCTCTGCTAGATTGACGCATGTTCTTGCAACATCAAGATAGTGTTCAAAGCTGTCGGTTCTCCTTTCGTTTCTCCTGTCTGGATATACTTTTGGTAAAGGTTACGTCTATGGCCCCTTAAACGGAATAGGGGAATTATAACCCTCAGCCCAAGTAATAAATCTGGCTCTGTGCATAACTGTAGGAAGGATAACTATTCCCATGTCCTAACCCTTACACCGGCCCTAAAATACATCCGAGCCGTAGCCCTAATATTAACTGTAACCCTACCCTAAACATTAGCGCTATAGGTGACACCAACCCCAACTTGCCTTATCAACTAAACCATAATTTACCTTAGCGTCAAGCTTAACTCTAACGCTGAACATAAACCTACCCCTACTTGTTATGGTCGTTGGCACAAAGACGCCTCTATTGCGAGCGGTTCCTGTTCTCATGTCCGGTTTTGGGGGGGGGGGACATATTAGTCAACCTTATTCTAATTTTTGTTGTTATTATGTTGTGGGATACAAGATCTCCAGTCATTTAGTAAAAATACTACCCTATATGTCTATTCCGCGATTTCGGCATGAAAACTTCATGCACTTTGTAAAAACGCCTTGCAGATGAAGCATCTCGGAGATCAGAAATTGTGTTCGTTGATGGGATCTGCATATTCACCAGTAAACTAATTGCCTACAATTTGGAGGGCAAATTTAGCGCATCACTATAAAAACAAAATGTGCAAATTAATGGGGATCCTTCCGCCAGTGTTGCAAGGCTCCGACTGCACTCTTGTGAAAGAGGCCTCTGAAATCCTCAGGAGGACATTTTCCCATTGGGTAACTCTTTGAACATAGTGTTTCCATCCATGTATTTATCTCGACGTCATCTGCTCTTAACGAGCAGTTCAGACCTTTTCCATTGCTGAAGAAGATTGCGTGACGTCTGGCAGTTAAGTCATTTCACAGTTTCCGGATGATTTCAGAGCGTCCTGTACTGCTACAGGGCATTATAGCAGCTCGCATTAGAAGGTATCAAGTTCACTCGTAGTTGCGACTATCCAGAAAGCAAAAAGTGTCATAAAACTGTATTTAATAACACGGAATAAAGGGCGGAACATTCCGCAAACAGAATAATCGTCAAGGTTCATCGATTGAAGTCCGGTTTATGAAAAAAAACTAATTATAGGTGATACTTGCTGAGATTTCTGATGATGAGCAAAACGCGGATCCTGTCAATGCCAATGGCCGTCAGCAAATCCAACCAGAACAAAGGGATCATAGTTGTGGTTCACGGGACATTAGTTGAATGGGACGGCCTGGTATGGAAATGAGCTGCTGCTGTACACAGGAAGTCGAGGATGGACGTTTCCATCCATGCATTCAACATAGCCCGTTAATCGTTCCGGATTTGCAAAACGGTGGCATATTCAGCGTTAATCAATGGCCAGTATCACTGCCCATGTCTTAATGGGTATATAACTCTTGAAGTTTGTATACTTAACCAGTTTGTTGAGTCGTGTTTGGATATACTGTTAACGCGTTGTCGACCACGGTTTATTTGTGACGGCCGAGAGCCTGAGTGTTTGACAGTCAGTCATCGCTGAAGGCCATTCCACTGTCTGCCTCCTACGGACGCATGGGGTTGGTCGCAGCTAGGTTAGTAAGTGTGCCATTCCTCCGGAAGTTCCTGTCTTCTCGGCCTTACACGACGCTGGGGTATTAGCCTGTCCGAAATTTGACTTAGACGGCGAATCCGTCCGAGCAATACAGCGGACATGGAGTTTGGGTCTGATGAGTAGTCACCCAGACAAGTTAGGCCTAACAGCACGTTAAGATTGACAGGTTCACATGCATCCTTGATGGGAGGCTACATCGAGGCATATAAAAGTCTGCGTTATTTTACACAATGACGAATCAAGTTACTGTTATGACACCCTTACGAATTCCGTGGTACCACTATTCGTCACTGATAGTATTAAAATACTACTTGCTAGGAAAGGCGACAATTCGACAAACTTCTTCAAACAGAACGCAACTAGTCTTGCACCTTTTCCCCAAGTTCCCAACGGTGTCCCACCGTTATTTGACGACCACGGCACGCGGCCCAACTCTTTATCCCATCTCCTAAAGTTAATAGTTGGCGACAATATTCAATTTACGAATGAAAGACGAAGTTCGCGTTCCAGGTATTTCTTCTTTACCAATCTGCAATTTGCTTTGTCCCAGAAGTTAATTCTAGCGTAGTTCTATTGAAAAAAAACAATGTATTCCAGTTTGATGTTGAAATGTTCAAATCTGCTGAAGAGTTTACTTTTTTCTTTGCTGCTGTTGCATATGAACACTAACAGGAGTCGAATCACATATTAGACGGAAACGAACCCAACCACTGTGCGATTTACTACATGATGATTTCTTACTCAAATAAACCTGCAAAATCTACAAGGTCACTTGTCTGTCTAACGACTGGGATTCTACTGTGTGCGAACTATTTTTAATATCATTCTGGCTATTACAATATGAACATAATACCATAATCAAGTACAATATAAAACGCTTACGAGCATATAACGATTGGAGGATGTTAAAATTAACCCTCTAAAAGGAGATCTTAAAATATACTGGCAAAAAATAAATGAACTTCCTCGAAATTAATGCAGAATTTGAACCGGTTTGAGGCCGTTTACAATGAATAACAGTGAACTGCGTTTATCAAGAAGTTGATGACCTCTAGACGTTCCCAGACCCGAACATAAATAACAAGATAAGAAACGGGTATAGGATCCCTCGCCAGCAGTTTATGTGTTATTTCGAAAAAAATCCCCGAAGGGTAAACATTACTGGGTAATAACCCGAACTCTAAAAGAATTCTGACTTCAACCTCAACCCTAACCGCAACCATAACACCAGACATAATCGCCCTGTCAACTAGCGCCAGGCCTTGTTGTCCCATTGTGCCAGATAATTCATGGTCCAAATGCATTTTTCTGTAGTCAGCAGGACATTCTGTGTACTAGGCACAGCTAATAATTTGCTCGCCCCCCGTCAAGCCTTTCCCCCAATCTAATGGTTAATCCGTGTGGCCCCCACTCCCCCACGAATTATCACCTCATTATGTGAGCAAGTTGTCAGCAGGCATTTGCTCCTAAAACTTCCCTGTCCCCCCTGTTTTTCCTTAACTCTTTACAGGCCGTCAGCGAAGGCACACAGAAGACTTTATCAGTTCATTAGCGAATTGTTCGAGGCAGTACATGTGGGGCGGAGGGGGAGAACAACGGTGTGTGAACTTTTGGTCGTACATAATTTACGAAAATGCACAATCTCACGGGTGGTCTGGAACCATGATGATGTCACCGAATGCTGCAATAGGTTATTTAGCAACATCACCACCAGCGGGTACTTTGCATTGTCCGTATGCCTGCGAGAGAGAGAGAGAGAGAGAACACCCTGCGGATTTGTATGCCGTGCGATCTGGCAGCAACACACTGACAATGACAGGCGCGGAGCCGGAGCGGAGATTGATGCTTGCAACTGCTGGTGGTCCGCTGCCTGTTTTACGAGAACCCTTCACGATAAACACATTTCATCCTTGGAGGTCGGGCCTCATGCATTCGCATAGGGCTGGGGGCGTCCCTGTTTTGAATAGATTAGAGGGGGGAGTTTCTAGTAGCATTGTACAGCGGAGCGCGGAGAGAGCTTTTACCCACTACAGCAAGAGCTTACTTGTAAACTTTTCTGGTGATCGACAAACATGGCTTGTTTGCAGCACTTTTATATCATTTATAACTGATGAGTATCACCAAGCGATACAGTGAACAATATAATGGTCAGTTTGGGTTTATTTGTCGTCATAAGGCCCTGTTATTTTAATCGCAGGTACTGATTAACCCGATTGGATCCTTGAACATCCAGGTTTAGCGCTCATGCCAGTTGAACTACGGATCTGCGATCTGTCAGCTACAAGCAGCGATATGCGATCTCATGCGGATATAGCGCCGAGTGAGCGCACTTATTGCAGAAACGCCATGGATAGCTCCAACTTTCCATGGAGTCCCGGTTCGAGAGGTGACACAGACGTTTGCACAGCGACTGAAATTCCACATTGGAGAAGCATTTTCATTAAGGAAAAGTACCACTGGAATGATCATGCCTGCTTTGGTTATCGTCATCGGCCCCAAGTTTTCGGCACACCCCACGCTCTTTAGTAGCACTGTCAGTAGACAGTAAGAAAGCAGATTTTGGCTTCTGTTTCTGTCCTTGTCTTTCACCCTCTCGATCCTGTCGTCAGTAGAACTAAAAAGTTAATAGTGGCTTGCTACATTTTGTCCATAGTACTGATCCACCGATCAGACATTGCCCTTTCTTCACCTTGATAGCCCCATGAAGCACGGCTAGTTCAGTCAATAAAGTTGCGATCAATATTGCGGTTTCAGGTGGTGAACGGTGCTGAAACTAAAGGATCATCATTTCACCGGCTGGTTACAATGTAGTAGGTGATTCGGTGATTCGATATGTTTGCTGTGTTCATTTTAAGATATCCCAGACTGTACACAGAACCCTGCGGTGGAGGCGCTCTACGAGAGTGGACCGGAGACTGGTCGCGTGAATATTGCGTGCTGGGATCTCCGGAGGGGGTAGTGGTAACAGGTGTTTCCCGTCGTTTCCTCTTATCGAGCAGCAAAGTGACGGCCCACGCCCGGCGTGTTCCCCTGCGCGCAGTTCACTGATGTGCTGCTGATGACGATGGTGATGACGACGTCTTCACAGTTAGTGCTGCGTCAATCACGTGCCTGTTCGCACTTACGGACGCTTGCGTTGTTCGCCAGCACACAAACGCACGCTGATAAAGAGAGCACTCCATACTCTCCCTCAGGGTGCGGTGGAACCGAAAGTTGCCTTGGCCATGTGCTTTGTGATTGACATCTCGATGACCATGGAACACCTGCAGCACTCACCCTCCGGCCCCTCACCCCTACCCACCACAGGTAGTTAATATCACCACGGGTGTGCTGCACAAAATGCTGGATATGTCCATTGACGTAGTCTGCAATTTATATCGAACTTGCTCATGGACTGTGTGCTGGCCAGTTTTATCGTCTAGACGGACCTGCCTAAGGCGGGGGGGGAGGGGGTGGGGGTGGATCGGAGGTGTATTACCCGTTCGGACGCCTTTACACACACCCCGGCGTGCATACAATATTAACACAAGATGTCAACACGTCGCCGGAGGTAATACCAAAGTGCCTGAAGCTGTCAATTTCCGGGCTGGCGACGAATCTGATGAGACCCTTTTCAGTACAGCCATGGGGACCATTATAAGGCACTGTGGCGAGAGACAGGTCGTATCACAAACATAAAACATCTCGGCCGGTCAAGACCAGCCTGATAAAATGGACCCCCTAAGATAAAACTAGTTTTTCACGCGTGGTCTGATTTGTGAAGTTTGTAGAGCTCGAATGCTTTAAACGTCGCCTGCTAGATAAGCAGCGATAACCCTCTTCATTGTTAACGTCGCCATGTCTGTTAGGGCGTGAAGTGTTTTGTGCACTGTTACTGTTCGATGACAGCTAGCTAGGACATGTGAAATAGAAGTAAGGTGAAATAGACTGTTTATTCCGGTTACCATTATACGAGGGTCTCCCGCAGACTCACTTGACTTTTGTTCTAGTTATTGCTCGCCTTCTTATTCGTTTTCCGACAGCGAATTCGACCAACACCGAAGAACCTACGATGCTCTTATAATTTTACCTAATTTTTTTACGATATAAGGCACTTTAACAGCCAAGGTCAGTCCCACAATGCGACACTATGTGGGGAAGGCGCAAACTTTCTGAATGCTCTTAATAGACCAAAACGTTACAAGAAGATTTAATGTCCTTCCCATTAAAAATTTCTACGAGGTTTTTCTGCTGCATGTCTACGGCCAACTGAACGGTGATGTACATTACTAATTTTAAAAATAGGACAAGTTGCAGAGGTGTTAGTTTTTACAAAGCAATGGAACAGTCCTAATTTTAAACGACTTTCATCATGGTGCTGAGATATGTGACGTTATTTGCCATTTATATGTTACAAGTCCCATATTATATCCTTCGGTTGCTTTCCTATCACAAATCGTAGGCTCAAATCTAGCTATTTATAGATGCCTGCATTTGCCCGCGAATTTTTATTGCTCTCTGGCTGTTTTTCCAACCTTGCTTAAAAAGGCTTGCTGAATTTTAAACGTATCCTCCGAACGCTCTCTTAAGCTGCCGGTGTTTCTTACGATTTTTAGTTGATAAGATAATACAATGACACTTTACATCGGTTAAGCAATTCGCTGATCAAATTCTTGATAAGGTTGTTCAGTCTCTCCACTCTCAATTAATGGCTTCGAAGTTTTCCTGTACTGTGCGCCGAAGCCCTACCGCACAGCGGTATAGTAGCATTGTGTACTGCCATTTCTAGCACGCTACCTCATGCGTAAAGAAACTGAAATCCACAAGCTGTTATTGCTGAATATTCTGGATATTACCTTCAAAATAAAGCATATTTCTCTTCCTTTCTCTCTACTCAAGAGCTTGCCTTACGCTAACGCAGTTAATCCAGAGATAGATTTATTCGAAAGTAGCTAATCGTCACCTAGGATTGATGCACCAGCACTTCTTCTGTTATTTGATTATCGACAGCACCTCCCCGGTCTCTAATATTCCAAAATGTACTAGTGGCGGTATAGTCTACTACCATTGGTTAATTGACGTTGAGAGTGTTGATTTTTTAATTTGCCGCCTTAACTCACGATAAAAAGCAGCTTACTCGAAGAATAACAGCAGAAATACAAACTTTCTTTGAATATCATATCATTATCGCGATAAAGTGTGCGTAACACTGCCACACCCATAAAATTTCCATTGCCACCATTTCCGTTTTACCTGCTAACTCACTAACCGTTCTTCCATTGGGACACACAATCAATTTTTCTCAAGTGTTGTGTGTGTCGGGGTTAGGATAGTAGGTCGCACATATTTTCAAACCGAGTTTAAAAAGGGTAAAAGTCCGTATTGCTATCCCAAAACTGACGCTAGCTAAAACCACGGACATCTGTTCCGCTGTTTTTTTTTGCGGCCGTATGAAACTAAGACGCGGGGCCCGGCTATCTAATTCCTCCCCTCATGCAAACAATTGGTGACAATCTTAAATTTTATTTGTTTTAATAACAAGTCGGACGGTCTCCGAAACTTTTTTCTCGGATATATGCCTACAGATTTGCCCAGTAATTTGTAAAAAGCTTAAAAATTTAAACCTAAAAGGGAA